>WHYT01016063.1:32389-48659 GCA_009806455.1 Tetrax tetrax
CCCCCCCCCACCCCGGGGCTCGGCCCCCTGCTCCCGGCCCTGGCAGCCCCAGCAGGGTTGGGGGGGCCGGTGGCAGCACCCCGCGCCGGCCGGGGGCCGCGGTGGGGTCTCCAGCAGCTCCGGCGGCGGCTCCGGGTTTGCCCTGGCTGTCCCAGGATCGCAGCTGGCTCTGATTTTCCGAGCGCCTCGTAATTCACCTCCCTCTGAGCAGCGGGAGCTGCGCTGAGCCCAGCCCAGCGCTGAGCTAAGCTGGGCTGTGCTGTGCTGAGATGAGCCCAGCCAAGCCCAGCCGAGCCGAACCGAGCCAAGCTGAGCTGGGCTGAGCTGAGCTCAGTCGAGTCTAGACAAGTTGTGCTGAGCCAAACCAAGCCGATCCAAGCCAAGCTGAACCTAGCGAACCGATCTGATCCAAGTCGAGCCGAGCTGTGCTGAGTTGAGCCGAGATGAGTTGGGCTGAGCCAAGCTGAGCTGTCCCGGGCTGAGCCACACCACACTAAGTCGAGCCATGCTGAACCAAGTTCAGCTGAGCCATTCCCGGCTCCCACACAGCCGCCCATATCCCTCACCTCATGCAGTGCTCCCCAAAATGCACCCTGGGGGCTTCCACTGCCTCGAGGGGGTGCAGGACAGAAAGGGGAAGGGGCTTGGCTGCGAAAGCCTCACTTGCCAGGCACCCGCAGGTGCCTCTCACTCCGCGGAGAGGTTTGGCTTTGGATCTCGGTGGTCAGCCTTCCACCTCCCCGAGGGAGAGCTTCTGCCCGCTTTACTCTTGCAGGGTGCACTGGTTTTACTGGGATTTGCTCCAGCAGGCACGGCGGAGGCCAGCGGAGCAGGCTCGTTCCCACGTGGGATGCTCTGGTTCTGCTTTACCTGAGAGGGACAAATGGGTTGGGGGGACTGCTGAGCACCAGCAAACTCATTGCATGGGAGAGGTCCACCCACAGGGCTGCACGGATGTGTCTGTCAGCATCCCGGGGCATCCAGTCGTGCCGGGGAAAGCACAGTGGGGTTACCCTCCTCGCTACCCCCACCGATTTCTCCCTGCAGCTCCCCCTCTCCCCCTCAGCCTCCCAGAGCGTCTCCCCGCTGCTCCCACCCGGCACCACGGCTGCCATTTCCAGAGAGTTAACAATTCTGACAACAAAGGAGCTTTTTTGGACCCCTTGGGCCTTGCCAAGGAAACCGGGAGTAATAACAGTTGGGATCGCTTTCATTTTTTTTTTCTGATGCCAATACAAAATAAATTGAAAAATTGCCCAGAAAACGCGGATTTTCAGCCTCTGGCTCAGCCGGACTTCCCACAAACAACTGAGCCTGCAACACGGCGTCCCCACCGCGGATCCGCGTGTGGGCATGGGGACAGGGTCACCATCTCGGCACTGGAGCCGAGAAACATACGGACACGGGAATGGTGGGGGAGATCCTTGAGTATCTCTGGAGCACAGCGGCAGGCAGTGGCACCGGCGCCAGCGGACGCTGCTGGGGCCGGAACCTTGGCCAGGCTCACAGCCCCGCGGCAGGGCCAGCCCAGCTCCCCGGGAGCCGATGGGGAATTCTCGTTGTCTGGACTTGGATGGCAAAGGCTGCGCCAGGGCCAGGGAAGCGCCTTGTCCCCGGTCACGCTGGCGCGAGCGAGCGAACGTCAACGCAAGCCCGGCCAGGGCGAGCCCCCTCGCAGGAGGAACGCGCTAATTAGGTGGCTCTCATTAGCACTAGGGGACAGTTAGTCACCTCGGGGACGGCACGCGGCAGTTTGCTCAGCTCATCGCTGGGCTGTGCAGTGGCGCGGGGGCTTTGCCAAGGACAGCAGAGCTACCGGTCCCGGCGGGTGCTGCGCGTCCCCGAGCGGGCAGAAACCCCCTCATTCGCCCGAATTTGGCTGTTTATGACTACTCCTCCGAAAACGGCAGTGGGAAGGGATGATGTGTTGTCCGCTGATTAATTGGGCGCCTGGCACCTCTCCGTCATGGCATTTCGGGGGGCTGCGGGGAGCCGGGCTGGCCGTGCCGTGGTGGCAGCGCGGTGACTCAGGGGTGACGCCGGGGAGCGGCAGGGCCGAGCCCGCGGGTGCCGCTGGCGGCTCCTGGCTCCCTCACGCAGCCCCGCTCCAGGCCAGGGCAGAGGGAATGAAATGTTCCCTCCTCCGTCTTCCAAAGCGCCAGGGAGAAAGTGTCCAGAACGATAATGTGGAAAGTTTGTTTGACACTTGAGCACGCTTTCATCTTCGCAAAAATCTTGGTGACCCTCCAAGGCAGCACCGCCTGCTTCTCGGCATGGCCAGCACCCCGCGGCACGCGTCTGTTGCACCAGGGGCTGCTTTTGGGACGCCCAGGGCTGCGGAGGGGACAGTGTGGTCCTGCCGGGGCCGCGGGTCAGGCAGGGATGCTGGCACAGGGACATTGGCACAGGGACACGGGCACAGGGACATTGGCACAGGGATGCTGGCACAGGGATGCTCCTGGCCAAGGCAGCAAAGTGAAAATGAAACGGCCGGAGCTGGCAGCAGGGGGAAGGAGATGTGAGGGGAGGGGGGATGGAGGGACCCCCGGACCAGGGCAGGGGTCTCTCCCCAGGTGCAGCGCGCTTCTCGCGGCGGCCAGGGCGGGAGCAGCGGCCGGGAGGGACGTCTCCTCCCGCGCAGGGGCCCTCGTGCAGCGCAGGCGGCGAATGTGGGTTTGATCAGGGGAGGCTTTGAGCGGATGGTAGTGGATAAGGAAGAAAAATATTTGGCATTCCTCTCCCATCATAACAAGCCCAGATGCTTGGACGGTGGCAGCCCACTTCCCACAAGAATGGAAAGTCACAGCCGCTCCCCGCGCCAGCTCGGCAGAGGCCCTTTCCCCCGCGCTTATGAAATGCCGGCTCCACCTCAGGCCGCGGCGCAGCCCGCCAAGGGGATCCCGCGGCACGGCCGGCTCCCGCACCCGGGTCTCCGGCCATGGCGTCGCCCATGACCCCCGCTCCGGGAGCCAGCCACCATGTTGGGAGCAGCTGGGCCAGCACAGCCCGGCGAGGGAGGGGAGCGCCGGCAAGCGCCGTGGGAAGCAGCTCCCGGTCGGAGCCGGTGGGAGCAGTCTCCCTCGACTCTCCCAAGCAGGGGGATGGCATGAAGGCAGCTGTCTTCTGCGCTGGCTCTCCTCCTCCTCCTCCTCCTCCTCCGGCCACGCTCCAGCTGGTCCTCGGTCCGTGCAGCCTGCCAGTCCCGCTGCTCTCGGGGGTACACGGCCCCCCGAGAGGTTTAAGGTTTGCTTTCCATCAATCCCTCCATCCCGGAGAGAGCGGCGGAGCTCCTGCTCACCTCCCGCCAGCATGGCTCCGCCAGCTCCGCCACCGCCCCAGCCGCTGGCGCGGCTGGGCAGCCTCCCGGCGCTCCGGCTGCCAGAACAGAAGCAAATCCCAAAGTCGGAATTGGTGTTGAGCGGTGCTGAAGGCCGAGGGGCAGCGGGAGCAGGAGAGGGAGCCAGGAGGAGGAAAAGGGAAGGCGAGTGGTGAGGTGGGAGGGAAGATTTGGTGTCGACACCAAATTCCTGGTCCGAGCCAGTGGAGCAGATTTCCAGTGTTTATTTTATCTCTTTAGTTGATCCTCTTTGAGGCAGAATATATTAAATGGCTTGACTTTATATAATGGAAATAATTGAAACAATACTCCTGCTTCCCAGCCGCAACTTGCCGTGATTTCAGCCAAGAGTGGCCAGCCTCCTCTAGGTGGTGGGGACAGCCGCCGCCGCCGGCGCTTGTTCGCTGGTTATTGTTGACACATGTCAGCCTCGCCTCCCAATTCCGCAGAGCTGTCAGAGAGGGAATAACACCATGGCGGCCCACGCGGGACTGGCTCGGCGCTGGCCAGCGCCAACGGGCTCGCCGACGGGCCACGGGATGGGCATTGCCCCGGCACTGGGTTCCGCTGTAACGGGGCCGGCGGTTATGGCTGAGCTGGGATTTTTTGGGGAGAGGCCGTGTTTGGGCAGCGCCCACGGGCTGCCGGGGCCGGCTGGGCGCGCAGGGGATGGGGAAGGTGGAGCGAGGCGAGCCGTGGGAGCAGGGAGGATGCGCATGCTCGCAGGGTGAACCGTCCCGCTTTGCCCTTGAGAATGGGAAAGAAGGAGACGGACCTGAGAGCTGGGGGTTGTGGAAGGTTTTATCCAACTCCTCCCCAGCTGCGGGCGGGTGTCGGGGCAGGGTCTCTGCAGAAAGACCCCCCCAGCCCCAGCACCCCCACGGGAGAGGGCTCCAGCGAGCGCCGTCCCGCAGCCAACATCCATCCCCATCCCGCGGGTGCTGCTGAGGCTCCGCCGTCTCTCCGTGCCGCTGAGAAGCAGCCGAGCTGGATGGACAAAACAAGAGCGAATGGCGAGAAGCCCCCGCGCAGCACTGCCGGCTTCCCGGAGATCGCTGCCAGGAGGTGAAACTAAAAGCAAAAGGCAGGGGAGGCCTTTGGGTGACTGAGTCACAGCGTAAAAATTGCTCAGAAATCTCCTCCTGCCTTCGCAGCGATTCCATTGCGCAGCGAGGGCTCAGGGAAGGCTTCTCCCGAGCTCTCCCGGCGAAGCCGGAGCACCGAGCATCCTCCTCCCCACCGGGCACGGCTGTCGGCCGCCTCTGGCTGTCCCGGCAGTGAAAATCTTTTCTTTGCTACTGAAGGGAACGAGCCAGTGGTATTTTAGTAGCTGGCCCTCTTCTATTCTCCCAAGAATCATTTACGCCAAATTCCATTGAATTTCTTTTAATATTTGTGCTATTTAAGGAAACTATTGAGAAAGGCAGATGAGCGTCAGTCAGCTGGACGCTCCTGGCTCCACGTGAGGCAGCACTCAGAAGTCCCCTCCTTTCTCAGATGACACGGTTCCCTCTTGCACACAATCCCCCAGGAGGGTGAATCCTCTGACTCCCGTGATGACTCTCACCAGCTGGAATTCGGCAGAAGACAAAGGCTTTGGGCAGGCTCCTGCTCCGGGATGGGGAAACTCCGCAGAGGCTGCCAGGGCCGAGAGCCCGCTGCTGGTGATAGCACCGCCCGTGACGGTGCGTCTCCGTGTCAGAGCTGAGTTTTAAGCCATTTTGCTTCAGATCCAACCTCCCTGTGTCCGCTCTGCTCACCACCGCGGGTCCGGCCGGCTGCTGATTCCTGAGCTGGGCAGCAGGACGCGGTTTGTCCCGCGACCGAAGCCGACAGCTCCCCCGCTCCTGCCCTCCCTGGCTGAAACTGCGCGGATCTCCTCACGGCCTGGATAGCAAGCTGGAAGGAAACAGCGTGTCCTCAGGGCTGCCGACCAGTTAGCCTGGCACAGGGATATAGGGAACACTCAGACAAACGTCCCCAGCCACAGAAAGCTCCATTTCACACAGCCGAGCGAAGAAGCAACCAGCACCTGCTCCACCATCGCCGTAAACGCAGCCCCAGCCCTCAGCCTCGCCACCATCATCATCAGAGCCGCCTGGTGCATCCCCAGTCCCCAGCACATCCTGCCCCATCCACGGGAACCAGGGTTTTGGGTCCCCTGTGGGGGGACCTCACGCTCCCAGCCTCCGTCCTCACCCAGCTGACATCCCAGCTCCTGGCTCTGGTCCCCGTGTCCGCCGGGGGCTGCCTGCTGTCCCCTCCATCCGGCACGGCCCGGGGATGCAGCACAGCCGGGGCAAGCCCGCACCGAGGGCACCGAGCCCACGCCGAGGGCACCGAGCCCGCACCGTGGGCACCGCAGCGGCTGTCGGCACCCCAGGGACGCGAGCCCGTCACCGCCGAGGGGCCGGCGGCCGCATGTTACGGTAGCTTATAAAGGCTTTTTTCAGAATTAATAACAGGAGGGACACAAATTTCAATATTTCTGAAGTGAAAATAGAGTGATAATTGCATTTAGCCGACATTCGGGAAAATTATTACCACCTGGCAGCCCTGCTTGCGGCTGACGTCAAAGAGCACAGAAACCAACGTGAATTTTGGAGAACACCATGAAAAAAAAAAGAAATGTTTGTATGAACAAAACCCCGAGGGTCAGGAGCCGTCCCCGGACGCTGGGCTGGGTTTGCCATGAGGAGAGTTTTCCTAACACTCAGGATGCCGGGGGATGTGGTCCCCACAGGTCGCTGCCTCCATTGCAGGCAAAGTCATGGAGAAAAACGTTCCCCTCTCCTTTTTCTTCATTTTCCCTGGCCTTTTATATCCTGTTTATGCCGCTAAGAAATCCAGTTTTCAGGAGCTGGAGTAACGACAAAGTCGGAGCTGTGTAAAACGCTGCGGGGTGGCGGGCGACTCCCCTCTCGGAGCGCACAGAGGAGGTTCGGCTTCGCCGTTGTCCCAAAAAGCGCTGGAGCAGAAGGAAAAGGGGGCTCTGGGGCAAGCAGAGCCAAAGCGTGGCCGAGAGGGGGCCAAGCTGCCCCCAGCCATTGGCACCGCTGGGGTGGAGGAGGGATGCGGGGCACGGTGGTGGCCGGTCACCAGAGCCCAGGGCCGGGCACAGAGCTGCTGCAGCAGGCTCCGGCTCCTGGAAAGAATTCTCCACTTGGGAACTTGAGCAAAGAAAGATTAAATGAAGGAAAAATGTATGCTGCACTGTGAAAGAGGAAAAAGTCCATTTCCAAATATCCCCAGCTTCCTCCCCACCCCGTACGCACTCCGAGCACTCTCAGCGTGCCGACTCTCCTCCCCACGGCATTTCGGGTGCTCACGGCTCCCCAGCCCGGGGACAGCCCTGTCCCAGCACGGAGCGGACCGTGGCAGGAGGGATGCCATGATCTAGTGCCCTCATCTCAACTGCTCCATCCATCCATCCCCACTCTCCCCTGCCCGGCCCGGAGGCTCCCAACATCCCAGTCAGCAGTGAAGACTCCCCAAAAATGGGGGTCCCAGGAGGGTGGGGGTGTTGGTCTCCATGGTTGGGGGAGCTCCGGGGTCCTGGCACGGTGCTGCTCGCCCACCAAGGGCCAGGAGCAGGGCTGTGCCGTGGGAGCTCGGCTGGTTCCGGTCGTCGGTGTTGGGGGAAAATACTGTGATATGGCGATGGAAGAGTGACGTGTGGCACGGCCTCCCCGGGGGCAAAACGCCTCCTCCCGGGGGGAAAGGGGGTAATTAGAGGTTTCTGGTGGTTTCAGCTCTTTAACAATGCTTGTTGGCTAATTTGAGCCCCTCAAAGACTGCACAGCAAACCCGGAGCTCCAGCAGACCCCCACTGCACCTCACACCTCCCCCAGCCGGCCCAGCCGGAGTGGGGCGAGTCCCTCCAGCCCCACCGCTCCCAGTTTCAGCGGAGATATGGGAACATCTGTCCAGACATCCATCTCACGCCGCTGATGGCAGGGCCGGGTGCGGCCAGGCTTGAGCAGCTTTGGGTCGTGCGCAGCCCGTGGCCATCCCAACAGCCCAGCGTTGAGTTCCAGACCGAACCAAACAACTGGAGACCACAAACAGGATTTGATTTGATTTTTTTTTACATATTTTTTTTCCTGAAAAAAAAAAAAAAAAAGAAAAGAAGAGAACTCATATTTCCCACTCATGCAGAAGGAATTTGCCTGTTTGCGGCGGGGAGAGCGATGCTGGCGTCCCTCGGCATGGAGAAGCCACCATCCTGCCTCTCTGGTGACAAAAAGGGGCTGGGAGGTGACTGGCAGGGGTGGCTCCGCACCTGGACACCTGCGGAGAGGGGAGTTGGAGCCATGGCAAAGGCTCCGGCTTCCTGACCCAGGGCACTGGGAAGGGGCAGGATGGTGCAAGCTCCAGCGCTGCCGGGGTCTGAACGTCTCGGCAAAGAGGCAGCGGCTTTCGGCCAAGGCTTTGGGAAGGAATTTCAGAAAGTTCTCGGTGTGGTCTCTCTTTTCCTAGAAGAGATCAAGAGCTGGGCTCTGCTCCGCTCCGCAATCCTCTCCCTTCGTTCTGCCAAGTTCCCCGGCGGGGCCGGAGAGCTGAGCTGAGCTGAGCTGAGCTGAGGGGGCTCAGTGCCCTGAGGCTGGGGAGAGGGGAAAGGGGCTGCACGGGCAGAGCGATGCGGTGGGCAGAGGGACCATCAGGTTGGGACATGCATCCCTGCATCCCTACATCCCTGCATCCCCACATTCCTGCATCCCCACATCCCTGCATCTCTGCATCCCTGCATTCTCTGCATCCCTGCATCCCAGTATTCCTGCATTCTCACATCCCTGCATCCTCGCATCCCTGCATCTCCGCCTCCCCATATTCCTGCTTCCCTGCTGCCCTGCAGCCCTCGAAGACTGTTCCCAGCTCATTCAGACACCCTCAGCCATTATTCCCAGTTGGACAGCGCTGCTGGTTCTCCGGTAGCATCCTGCTGCACCAGACAATCTGCCACATGCAGCCCTGGCATCTCCTCGCTCTCGCTCGAAGTCACGCATTCACTGAATTCCTCCTTTCCTTGTTATTAGCACAGAAATCCTGTCGCGTCATTATGTTCCGTACCACCTGCCCACTTGCTCCCGTAGAACCAGGAGGAGCCCAGTGGCCCCCTCCCCTCTGCTGCGGGGTGCTGGGGGGCACAAACCAGCCGCCCTGGCACTGCTGGGCACTGGCTAAGACAAGTCCTTGTCCCTGGTCTCCCGAGCCTGGGGATGCTGCTGCCCCATTTTTGGGTGTCCCGCTGCCTCCCGCCCCGTCCCCAGTGCCGCCGAGCCCCTTGAGAACACCGAGGGGTCCTGCAATCACATCGAGACCTCCGCTACCCCCTGGCCCTGGCTGGCAGCAGCGTTCCTGGCTCTCACCCTGACCTTCGCCGGACGCCGGCACAGCCCTGGCACCCTCCGTGCCGGCACCGCGGCCGTGGGCACCCTCCTCCTGCCCCCGGCCAAGCCACACGCCCCGCGGGCAAGCCGCCGAGGGGAAGCCACGTTGGAGAGCGGTGGGAGACACCGTGCCGGGAGTCCCACGCCAACGATGCCTTGGCCCTAGGCACGAAAGCCCCCGGGGCAGCGGCGGCAGGAGGCCAGTGCCATCCCAGTCTCCGTCCCCATCCCCGGAGCGGGGCCCTCCCGCGCGTCCTGGGGGCGAGGGCAGCTGCTGGGTGGAGCGGAGCAGCAGCGTCAGTGCCCGGCCAGTTCCCAATTTGCACTGGCCCGAAACAATGACGATGACAGGGGGAGAAATAAAGAGATGAAAAATGTGTCTGCGATTTTAATGAGCTGGAAACACCCAGAGCAGGGGATGGAGGGGTGGGAGGGCAGCTCCCGACCGGCCATCGCTGCGACACCGCGTGCCCCGGCAGTGAAAGGGGTCCCTAATGCTTCCAAGATGTGGAGAGCCCTTCACAGAGTGCGGCTCGGCTTTCCGCAGCCGTCGCAGCTCAGTAGGATAATTGGGAAGATTATCACATTGGAAATTGCTCGCAGGGGAAAGCGGCTTCATACAGCCCGGCCACGGGCTTTCACGGCTGCACCGAACGATTGCTCCGGGTCGGAAGAGCCCCTCGGCCCCGAGCAAGGGATCCCTGCCCCGATCCGGCACTGGGAGCAGAGGACAGGGAAAGGCTGAGGGACCGGTGGGAAGAGCCACGTCCGCCCCGTCCAGCCCAGGGGGTCCCAGCCCGGGTTCCCTGGGCGGCAGGGCCAGGACGGAGTAGGGACAGGAGGGTGGCAGCAGCGCCAGCCCGTCCCTGCCATAACAGAGGTGACGGTGGCTGGCCTCCGCGCCGGCCCGCAGCTGGTCACCTTCTCGGGTTCTTCTTTCCTCCCTGGGATTTTGTCCTGCTTTTTTTTTTATTTGAATTTTTTTCACAGCCTTTTAAACACTGTAAAACTTTAATACAAAGGAAATTAAAAAACCCAGAGGAACTATTCTCAAAATATTTCACAATCCGCACATATCCCTCAGCAAATTTAATTTGTAGGAAATAAAGAACAAAATATGACAATAAAGGGCTTCTAAGCAAACCCTAATGCTTTACATGTGTCAGCACAAACGCTGCGCCTGTGTGCGGGCACCCGGCAGAGGTGGGTGGCGCGGGGCCGCGGCTCCGTCACCCCCAGCCTGGCCGGCGCTACTGAGAGTCCCAGCTCCGCCGAGGGCGGCTTGCAGGATTCGGGGGGGCTTCGCTGCCCCAGGCATCACACCGAACCATGGCCCGCGGCTGAGCGCATCTTCCCCGCGTCCCGGCGGCTCCGGCTCCAGCGGCGATGCTGGGAGCGCATCCCAGTTTGGGGCAGTTCCCTACCAGTTAACGGAGAAACCTTCGAAGGCTGCAGACCAGCCCTGCCAGGGAGTTCTTTGTCCAGCTTGCGGCCTCCCTCCCTTGGTTTTTTCTCCTTCTTTTAATAAACCTGGGACCTGAAGGAGAGTTTTCCTTTTGAACACCCAGCCTCACGTTTTAGTGACTCCTATTCCATGTCTTAATTAGCGAACTGGAACAACGTCAGTCGTTACCCGCCGCGGGCACGCGCGCACCGCAGGCAGGCCATGGACGGAGGCGCTCCCCCAGCGCTGCACGCGCAGTCCCTGCGCCCCCGGGGAGGGCGACCGCGGGCGGCGCGGGGGGCAACACCACCCCACCCTCAGCCCCGATGCAAAACCCACCCCGCGATGGGGTTTGGCTGCCTCCGTCCCATCCCCGACAGCGCTGGGGGTCTCCGGGCTGCCACCGCCCCTGCCAGGTCGCTGCTCTGTGGGTGCCCTGATGGCTCTTCCCTGGCTGCATCCGCGATGCTGCGGCGTCGGCGGCCTCGTAGCGAGCACGGGAGCGGGGCCGGAGCAGGGCGCAGACCCGCTTTGGGGTGTAGGAAGGGGCTGTGTGAGGCGGGGCCGGTCGACGCAGGCGCCGGGGCTCAGGCTGGCTCCCTGCACGCAGAGATGTCGTCCTGCCCACTCTGTCCCACGCAGAGCCACCCCAACCCTTTGCTAGTGGGGAAACAGGGGATATTTGGGGGTTTGCACCCAAACCACTGTTGTTCTGCTGCACCCGCACACAGACGATGCTCCGGGGGGATCTGGGGGTCTCCCTTGCCTGGACCCCCTATCCTGTACGGCTAACCTCGCTGGCTCGCCACGGCCCAGACCGGCCCACCGTGACCGGACCCCCCGCTATCCCCTCTCCATCCCAGCCCGTCGGGCCGGTTGCGTGGGGGGATATTCGCCACCAGCTCCTCAGAAGAAAGGCGAGCGCTTACCCAACAGCGCTGCGCCGGGAAGGCGATACTCCCCGAGAACATTGCCTCATACCACTCGTGCGTGCCTGGGACGGGGAGCTGCAAAGGACATCCAAAAATGAATGTGCTGTCTGCAGCAGCGCCGGGGCAGCAGCCCGGGGAAAGCGACCGCTGTGTGTCGTGGAAGGAACTGCGAAGGAAAGGGTCTTGTGAGGATAGCGGGGGCTGCGCCGCAGGAGCAGGCTCTGTTGTCCTCGCGTCTCTGCTGGCTTCGCGCAGCCTCTGGAGTGCTCCAGGAGAAGTTTGGGATGGGACCAACTCTTCCTCCATGTGTGGTGCCTCCTCCTCCTCCTCGTCCCGGTGAAGGGAAGGTGCTGCCCGCCCCGGGACATTGCAGGGGGGTCCCAGCCCCGGGGCAGCATCTGCTCGCCCCCCGCCTTCGACGCTGTCTGCGAGCCACCGTGGTCTCAGGCATCCCTTGCCGTACCCCCGGAGCGGGGAGCAGTTTTGCACCCCAGCTTTGCTGGCTGGCCCGGGGCAGCGCGCGGAGGCAGGGGCCGCGCGGGCAGCGCAGACAGGCAGCGGGCGGGCAGGGCGATGCCCGTCTGGGCGCTGGGGCGGCCCGGCAGCCAGCTGGGCCCCGCTTTGATGTGGAGTCCCTCCGGCTGCGCACAATGCAACCCGGCTCAGCCCGCAGACTGGGGCGGGAGTGAAGCAAGGGTGATTGATTGCTTTGTTTTGTTCCTCCAAGGCTGTCCTGTGCCGTTCGGATCCACGTCCGAGCTCCCCCGAGAGCAGGGAGGGGACGGCAGCGTCCACCCGGGCCGCAGGGATGGGGCTGGTGGGATGCAGGCTCCGGTCAGGGGCCCCGGGTCGAGGGACCAGGGTGGCCGCTGCCCTGAGGGCTGCTGGCTCAGGTGCCCTCTGTGCCTCAGTTTCCCCATCACGCTGCCCCTTAGGAAGGCATTGGTGTCTCTGGATAACACCCGTCCCGTGAAATCGTCCCCGTTACGCTCAGGCGTGCTGGGCGTCCCCCAGATTCAGGCAGGCAAAGGGAGTGCGGGAGCCCCACCGAGGATAAAGCTCATTAGGACTCGAACGTGTTGACCTCCGAAAAATTGAGTTTCGCTCCATCCAGTCGATGAGTCACAAGTGTGTTTGTGCGTCGCGCTCCCTGCAAGCAAGGTTTCCACCGCAGAGCTAACAGGCTTTTCTGGGAAGCACCGGGGCTCTGGGCTTCCTAATTATTTTCCAATCCTACTGGCAGCCTCCCTGCGATGGGATTACGCCTGCTCGAAGCACGGCGCTCAGGCGTGTTCGGAGCCTCAGAGTGCTGACTGACTTTACGCTTGGCCTCGCTGCCCAGAGCCTGCTCTCTCGCAGCCCCGGTCCCTTCTGCTGCTGCGGCGAGCCTGCCTGCATGTGGTTTGAATTTCTTCCCCAGAGAAAATCCCCCTTTCTCCTGCCTCCGTGTCATCTTTCCCTGGAACCGAATTTGGGGGAAACGAAGAGGAGGCCAAATTTTCATGGAGTGACTCCCTCCCCTCTGCAGGCAAGGACGGCAGCCCTGTGAGAGCCCATTCCAGGAGCCACCGATGCCGTGTCCCACCCGATGTCCCTTGGCACAGCAATGTCGGTCACCTTCAGGTGGCTCTTTCTGTGCCGGTAAGCCCCAGACGGCTGAGCAGAGCGTGGAGGAGGCTGCCCCGGTGCCGCTGGCTCTCCCTGCTCCGCAGCGGGGATCCCTTCCTTCCCTCCAGCTCTGTGCTGACAAGCGCTGCCTGCTCAGAGCAGCGCGGGCAGCCCGGTAGGAAATTCGGCAGCATCGTCCCCTGGCGCCCAGCACTGCGAGGTGATGCCCGTGGGCTTTCCCATCCCTGGAAGAGGAGCAACGGCGAGCTGACCCTGAAGGAGGGATGATGCTTTCACATGGCAGCAGCCTGCAACACCCCAACATCATCCGGGACTGTCCTCAGCCCCTCTCTGCTGCCTCTCGCCAGGCCCCGGGCCGTACCCACTACACGCGGCACGGCACGGCGCGGCACGGCACGGCACAGCGCGGCGCAGGGGTGAGCCAGTTGCCCCAGCCACGCCGGCTGCCATTCCCAGCACGGAGGGCTCGCGGGCTGCCAGCGGGGCGGGCGATTGGGAAATCTGTTTCCTCTTCTGCTCGTTACAACACCGCAGTGGGCGCATCCAGCGGGAGCAGTGAGGCAGCAGGAAAATATGAAGGTCAGGGAGGCTGCGGTTTGGGTGACGGAGGTGACCCCGCCTGATGCATCCCTCTACCTGCTCCCAGCACCACCGCCCTGCCGGGGCGGCTCCGGCCACCGCCTCCCCCGGAACATCACCCCCGGCCCTGCCGTTGTGGGGAGCAGCTCTCCACAGGCCACAGGGCCCCATGGATCCCATTCCCAGGTGAAAGAGGGAGGAAAAGGGCCACGTGCAGCCTCCCCTGCGTTTCCACGGGCAGGAGGGTCAGTGCGAGAGCCGGGCACAAATCCTGACAGCACGCGCAGGCGGCCGGGGCACCGGCTGCTGCAGGGGCTTCGCTCGGCTCTCGCAGCATCGCTCCCGCTCCCAGCTTTGCGCCGGCTGCTCCGACGGCGGCACCAGCATGCCTGTCTGCCAGCGTGACGCACTTGCCTTGCAGCGCTAATGAGCTGGCTTTGCAATCCTCGTCACCTCATTAATGACTTGGCCGCTGCGTTCCAGCCGGGGCTGTGCCAGCCGCTACCTCCCACGTAGCTCGCAGGCCCCGGACTCGCGTTAGGGGAGCCACTTTCATGTGGCCAGTGGTTTTCATCATCAATGAGCCACAGAGCGGGTGAGATGCTGCAGCAGAGGAAGGAGCCGATGGGGAGCCGGGCAGCGCGGGCCGGCGCGGCGGGGCACCGCGGGCGCTGCAAAGGCAGCTTTGATGTAGCGGCCGCCAGCCCCCAGGGCCGTGGGCTCAGGTACGGCGGAGACCCAGCTCCCAGGAGGGTCCCCACGGGAAGGGGACAACGGGGCGCGTGGAGGCATCCCGCTTCACCCTGTGCTGTGCCCACGCAGGAGCTGCTCAGGCCAGGGGGGCCTCGGCACCAAAAGTCACTCCCCGTGTGTGGTCCAGGGCAGCCGGCACGACATAGGGAAGGGAAAATAAATTAAGGATGGACACGGAGGTGAGACCACAGAAGGACAAGCCGATGGATGGACAGGAGCGCGCAGTGATGGGTGAGAGGGTGGACAACAGACAGTGGGTGAACAGGGACAGCAGTAAGACGATGGAACAACGAAAGCTTGGTAAGCACTTGGCATAGCTTCCGTGTGATTCCCGACACCTCTCGCCCACCGAGGCACCGCCAGCTCCCGTGGTCGCCAATCCCAAACACCCACACGTTCCTGCACCTGCAGCGGGTCCGCAGGCAGGCAGGGGAAGCCTGTTACTGCGCTGGGATGCAGGATTTAGGATCAAGTTTCTGGAGGAAGACCCACAATTTCAGATTCTGCCTCAGGACGGGGCATTCGAACAAAGCTCCCGGTACCGCCTCGCCCACCCAGGGACAGGCTGTGCCGGGAAAAGTGAAATGTGGATGCCGTCAAAGCCTGCAACCGCAGCCGCTGCCCACCGGGAGCGAGCCGCGGGGCGGAAACGCTGCCTGCTGCTGTGAATCACAAGCCTAGCGCTGGAAAAGCTCCGGCCGAGGCATTTCCTGCTGTTCTCATCACATCCCCATCTGACGCCTCCCTCGCAAAGCTCTCGCGCTGAAATCCTGGCCCCGTGGAAAATCAGGCGTAGCTTTCCTGCCGAGTCCGGCGTGGCTCACTCGGCTTTCAAGCTGCGGCCATTTTCCGTGGAGCCGGGACTGGCGGGGGAAATAGCGGGAGACGCGGCGGCTTCTCGGCCAGCGTGGCGATGATTCGTGCGAACAGGCAGCGCCGAGCCGCGGGGGCCGTCGGGCAGGCAGACCTGCCGGTCTGCGGTCTATTGTTCAGCCTCAGTGACTTTTTGAGGGGGAAATGGAAAGAGCGGACAGTGCGAGTTAATTAATTGACACATAATGAAGTCAAGATGAGCGTCCCCGAGGAGCTGGAGCTTGGATTGGGAAAGCAGCAGGCGACGGCGTTCTCCAGCACGGGGGCTGCTTGATCCTGAGCCACAGCCCAGGCAGGGCACTGCCTCTGCCTCAGGGGCAGGAAAATTGCCCCCCAGCACCTTCCAGTGGCAACTTTAATAGAATTTAGGTGTTACAAATACCGCGGGCAAGAGAAGGGAGCTGCGGAAGGAGGGAAATAACCCCGCCGATGGCCGTTCGGTGCTTGGGTCCCTTTGGTTCCGGGGAAAAGGCGCCTTTCAGTGCGCACAGACCTGTCCACGGGCTCTAACGCTTTTCTAACGGGGGAAGGGGAAAGGAGGAAGGGGGAAGGAAAAAGGGGGAAGGAAAAGGGGGGAAGGAAAAAGGGGGAAGGAAAAGGGGGAAGGAAAAAGGGGGAAGGAAAAAGGGGGAAGGAAAAGGGGGAAGGAAAAAGGGGGAAGGAAAAAGGGGGAAGGAAAAGGGGAAAGAGGGGGTCCCGCGCTGTAGGAAGGAGCGTTACACTCCTCAGGGGAGGACCCCCGCCCCGCTCGCCCGGAGCCCCCCGCGGCGGCCGGAGCCCCCGGCCCAGCCCGGCCCTCGGGGGCGGCGGCGCGGGCCCTGCGCAGGGGACGGGGGCCCTCTAGTGAGGGGCGGCCCGGCCCGGCCTGCCCGGTGCGGCGCTCCGCTCCCCGGTGCGGCGTCCGGGGCCTTTCCCGGGCGGTTCCCCCGCAGCCCCGGCCCGGCCCCGCCTGCTCGGTGCGGCGCGGCCATGGCGGGGCTGGAGCCGCTGTACGCCTGGGCGCGGGTGGCCATCTCCTGCCCGCAGGACGCCTTGATCTGCGGGGTCCACTGGGAGCTGGTCCGGCACGGCTACCGCTGCCTCGGCGCCGGCGACCAGGTACGGACCGGCCCGGGCGCCGCCGGGCTCCTCCGCCGCGGAGGCCGCGTAGGCCGCGGCCGAGCCTCGGCCTTTCCTAGCGCCGCTCGCCGCCGCCGCTCGGGCGAGCCCGGCGCCAGCTGCCGGCGTGGGGCGGAGGCCGTGCGGCCCCGGGGCTGGCGGGGACACCTGGGTCCGTGCGGGGCCTGAGGGACCTCAGTGCTGCTGGGGGGGGGCTGCGGGGCTCCCGGTGCTG
>WHYT01016063.1:59730-70361 GCA_009806455.1 Tetrax tetrax
CTCTTGGTGCTGGGGAGGGGAACCCCTTACCAAAAGGTGAGTGTCCAGTGCAGTGTTGGGGGGGGAAATGTGCTGGGGGGTCCCCAGTGCTGCGGGGTGCCTGGTGCCATAGCAGGGAGGGTGGATCCCCTCCTGGAGAAATAGATCCACTCCTAGAGACCTAGATCCCCTCCTGGATATCTCTGTGCAGCCAGCACAGGTCCCCCTGGCCCTGCAGCACGCTGGACTCGTGGGCAGGGTCTCAGCAGCATGTCTGTCCTATTGTAGCCAGGTCCTGATGAGAAGAAGTCGGAGCTGCTGCCCGCCGGCTGGGAAGCCAACAAGGAGGTGTATACGCTACGCTACAAGTCCACAGATGATGCCCGTGAGCTGCTGCTGAAGGCTATCATGGTGGAAGACAGTATGATCCTCAACGTCATGGTGAGCACCCAGGCTCATCCCTCTGGGTTTGGGGTCCTTCAGGTGCAGCGGCTGCTGCTGCCTAAAACGTGCAAACAGCAGCGCCCATTTCTTAAAGTTTTGCTGTTACTTCTTCTGCTTTGCAGCAGTGTTTGTCCCTCAGGATGGGGCAGACCCAGGGGGTGTCAGGGGCTGCGGCCCTGTCTGTGCAGCAGATGTGGCCTAGCGTGAATCTGGTCAAACGCCAGCTGCACTGGGGCAGCGATGCGGTTTGCCTTGCATGCTCTGGCACAGGAGCTGCCCCTTTTGTGTCCTCTTCCCAGCGCAGGATTTTTCTGCAGATCTTTTCTCCTGTCTCCCACAAGGACCTGCCCAGGGTGTTTTTGCTTTCACCCTTTGCAGCCCGGATTATGGGAGCGAGCAGGGAGAGCCTTGCTGTACACTGGAGTTTGTTTGCTCCTGGGGATTCTGGTGCAGCACAGAGACATGGCAGGAAGCAGACAAGCCCATTCCTTGTGTCCCGGCTGTGATTGTACCTGCTCCTTCCCTCATTCCCTGCTCTGCCAGGCTGCTGACTCCATGTTTCACCTGTCTTTTGCCAGGATCGCAGCTCTCAGAAGGTGGCAGATGTGACCTTGGCGCTGGCCAACTACATCAACCTGGAGCACCTGGACGATTTCCACAAGTAACCTCAGTTTCCTGGCATTTTCCGTGGGAGAAAATGTCCCACCAGCATGGGGGGGAGGCGCGTGAGGGCAGAGACCAGGTTACGAGGAGCCTGGAGCCTGGACACCCCAGTGCCGTGGCGTCTCCAGCCCACCACCTTGCCTCTCCTCCCTGCAGGGTGTACAAGAACACGGAGGAGCTGAGGACAAGGATTGCTTCGGGCATCATCGCTCCCCTCGGGGCCCCCGCAGAAAAGCCCAAAAAGGAGCCTGAGGCTGAGAAGAAGGATCCTGACTTGCCCCAGGATTACGACCCCCTCAGGGTCCCTCCCCGGCAGCCGGCGGGCGCAAGAGCACCATCCTGGTGAGTTCTAAAGAACGGGCGGCTGCTGACAGTCCCCTGTTAGACGTGACGTTGTTCTGGTGCAGCTCTCCAAACTTCACCTCTCGTCCCATTCTCGCACCAGCGGGATAGGGAGCAACGAGGCTCCAAACCCTTCCCAGCCAGTCTCTGCCTCACTGGCCGTGCGCTTGGGTTTGATTTAAGTTCCCTGCCGAGGGACGGCCTGTTCTGGAGCTGTGTGGTGGCTTGACCCTCCTTTGGCATTGCTGGGGGGTGTAGCTGGAGACCTACAGACCCAGCAGCGTGGGGTGGAAGGAGGGAGGCCCTGCTCTGTGCTGGCTGAGGCACCGTCAGGGTGGCGGGGCTGGCAGAGCAGGGACAGCAGCGGGAAGGACGGGGCCGGCGGGGGCCAGGCGGCCTGAGGGAGGGACACAGAGCGCTGGGTGTCAGACCAGGCCGTGGGCCCTGGCGGAGCTTGCAGGATCCATGCTCATGGCAGAGGGGAGAGGCCGTGGGCGCGTGCGGAGCTCTGCCTTCGCCTGGCACAGCGCCGGGGCTGCCCTCATCCTCCTGCCGCTGCGGCCGGCAGAGCTGCCCTCCCGGGACGGTGTGCCCAGCACTCAGGGCGAGGCCCAGGAGGTGCAGGCTTGGTGGGGGGGAGCAGAGACCTCTCCTTGCTGTCCTGACCTTGCTTTCCCTTTGGACCCCTTTGTGGGCAAAGCTGGGGAGAGGACACCTGGGACCCCCCTCACCATCCCCCCCGGCCCCTTCGTGCCCCGCCATCCCTCGCATGTGGCGGGCGGGCTCCCCCCTCACCCTGCACAGCCTGCAGTGCCCCGTGGCTGGAAGTCGGAGAGGCTGCAGTGGCTCTGCCATCCCTTGGGGACCAGCCTTGGCTTCTGCCTTGCGTGTCACCTCTTGCGTCTTTAACCCCGCTGCGATCTGCTGGGGCTCAGCGCTGCTCGGGATGCAAGATGCTCCGGGAGGAGGCCCGGGCAGACCAGCCAGAGCTGGGCACAGCTCCTAAACCACGTTACTGGCTCGTATTGTTGGCAAGGAGATGTGACAGCTGGCTGCAGGCCTCTGTCCTCGCTCTCCTGGAAGCAGGACTGTCATTGTGTGCCTGACTGGGACACACTGGAAAGCCTGGCCTAGCCCGGCACCGCTCAGGGAGCCCCTGGCATGGAAACTCCCAGCGTCCACAGACAGCTCCAGCCTGGGGCGGTGGGAACAGCAGGGCCCCCTTCATCCCAGCTGGCTTCCCGCAAGCCTTCCGCGCTCACCGGTGTCCGCAGCATCCTGGGCGCGGGGTGGCTCCCAGTGCCAGCCCACTCACGCAGGGTCCCGCAGGTCCCAGGGCCTGTTGGGTGCTGCAGTGCTTGCTGTGGGAGAGCACCCGTGAGCACAGCACCGGCAACCACGCTGGCTGTGCTGCGCTGCCCTGCACTGCGCTGCCCTGCACTGCACGCTCGCTCCTGCTCGCTCCAGGCAGCCGGTCTGCCCTTTGCTGAACGTCTCGCTGTCTTCTGTCTTTCAGGCCTTCCCCCTCTCACCCCTTTGCTGTTGGTGGGGATGACCTGGACCCTTTTGGGTGAGTGTGGCTGGGAGAGGTCGTGCCCAAGGAGCGTCCCCTGCTCTGCCCTTGGGAGGTGTCGGGGTGGCTGGGGACGTTCTCTGGAGCAGCTGGAGTCCTCCTGGCTCGTGGTGGAGCCTCTCTGAGTGTGGATGGCGGTGAGACAATCGCTCAGTGCAGATTGCAAGAGACCAATTGACAGTTGCTGAACCTCAATATGGTTCTAATATTGTAATAAGATCCTGGCTCTTGCATAGATGATAGGTTGCAATCTGCGTCTGCTTAATAATCAGCTTTATTCATTTAACATGCAGTAATTCCTTCAGTAAATCAAAGCTGAATACATCGTTAAGTGAATGTAAGCCTCTAAATTAAAATGTTACCAGCTGCTGCATCTACCGCCCAGCAGTCTGGAGAAGGGGAGGCTTAAAGCCGAGTCCTCAGATTTTCAAGTCCTGGTTGTGAGCCTCCGGCTGTCTGAGGCACTGGAGAGAAAGCCTGGGTAGAAGGAGGGCTGGAGCCTGGGGGACTGCTCTTCCCAGATACATCTCTTGGTCTTTGGTTTGGTCGGGCAAGGAGAACCTGTCATCTTCCCTTCCAGTTAAAAGCACGCAGTCAGACAAAAACCAGCTCTTGGAGTCATTGCAGAGCATCCTGCGGCCCAAGGGAGTCCTCTTTGGAACCGCTCTCCTGTGGGGATCGCATTTTTTCCCCTCTTGCAAGACTTGGTACTCCATGGGTTTGGCTAGAAGAGGGCTAGCTAAAAATGTCCTCCCTGGCTGGAAGGAGAGGCCTGGAGCCTGGGTGGCTGGAAGGAAACCCGATAGCACGCGGAGAGGGGCTTCATTTGCGGGAGAGACCCTGTTTCTCTCGCTGCCTCCAGCCCTTCGTCAGAAGTTTCTCTATAAATGACAAAAAAGATTGTAAATGGCAGCAATTTGTGTGCTGACACCTGCCAGCGCCGGGGCTGGAGATCCAGGCTCCCAGGCATATGCTTGTGGGGCCCGGCTGTCCCAGGGCGCTTTGGGCAGCCCGCCTGGCGTAATGGAACTCATTAGCGCGGTTGTTAATGACTTGTATGATGGCAGTGGTGTCCAGAGGCTCCAGCCGCGTTTGCACAAAGCCGACCACGAGGAATGGCAGTCGCAGCGTGGGGCAGCTCCGAGGAGCCGCCGCGGCCGGCAGATGACTTCCAAGCAGCTCTTTGGAAAGGCTGGCGGGAGCCCCGGCTGGGGCCGCGAGCTCTTGCAACACCGCGCGGGGCAGGCCGTGCCGCTCGCCCGCGAGAACAGAGCAGGGGCGGGCGTAGGAGCCCGCAGCGAGGGCCGGCGGGTCCGGCGCTTCCCCAGGGGGTGGTCAGCAGCCCACCGGGGCTCGCCAGCCACCGCTGATGCCCGAAATGGCTCCTCACACTAAGGGGGAAGCTGCCTCTCCGCTGCTTGGAGCGTGTTTTGGCACTGGCTCTGAGGAGGGCAGGCGGGTGAGGGCTGTCGTTTCCCTGTGCGTGTCTGCGGCTAGACCTGGGGGTTTGGGGGCACGGCGGTGCCCCGAACTGGGGGTTTGCTGGTGCCCTGGCAGGTTGCTGCGGCACAGGGACGTGGTTTGCTCCTCTCTCACCGGTGCCCATCTCATCTCCTTCTCTGCCTTTCCTCCCCGCAGAAGTCGGAGCGGGGGAATGATCGTGGATCCTCTCCGGTCTGGCCGCCCGCAGCCCGGCATTGACCCATCGTCGGGCATTCCAGGCTGGCTTCCCCCGGGAGCAGTTCCACCAGGTGCCAGATTTGACCCCTTTGGCCCATTAGGAGCTGGCAGATCGGGGTAGGTGTTGGGCTGTGCCTGGGATCCCCAGCCTGCTCCCTGGGCTGTCCCTGGATCTCCTGGCTGTGGGACTGAGCTCACCCCTGGTTTGACTCTGCTCTGAATTTCTTTCCAGGCCAGATCCTGACCACCTTCCCCCTCCGGGCTATGATGACATGTTCATGTGAGGAGCCACCGCAAGGCTTACGGCTGCGGCCAGAGCAGTCTCCTGGGAAACAGGAGCACTTTCCCCTCTTCGCTCCCTGTTTGGTGGACTTGGGTCTTTTCAGCAGCGTTTTAGTTCTCCTGTTTGGGGCCACGTTCCCGTGTGTCAGAGCAGCGATAAAGGTTTCCCTGTGTGCAGAACAGAAGAGGAGGCAGTAGCTCTGTTTCTTTCTGTGCTCTTCTGAGGGCGCCTGCCTGTTTGCACCCAGCTGACGGGGTCCTGCCCCGCACGGGGCGGTGGCTGGGGTGCATCCTGGCGCTCCGAGAACTGCCTGGGTGCTGTGGGGGTTCCTCCCCTGCTTCTCCAGGCTGGCACCGCTTTCGCTGCTGGGGTTACGCACACGGGCAGCGCTGAGGAGGGAGCCGGCTTCTCGCCGCTCCTGTGCCGGGGAGCTGCCGTAGCCTCGCTGCAGGTGACAGCCGGAGCGGGATCCCCGTGCAGAGATGATTTCTCTGTTGTTCTTTATCCGAGCACGGGGCTGATCAGCCTGAAGGGCTAGGAGCCCAGCCCATGGGCCGACCCCCAGCAGCGGCTGAGATCAGCTTCTGGGTGGCCGTGCGCGCTGGCTTTAAAGAGCACCGCCAGCAAAGCCTTTAATGTGGGTGCAAAGAGACCTAGAGTGAGCTCCTGGCCCGCTTTGCCCCCTCTCTCCCCTGCAGGTGTGTTTGTTTTCGCTCCCAGGGTGCAGGCGAAGCCCCCCAGGCAGCCGGGGCTGGGGTAGGAGGCAGGGTGCTCGGTACCCGTGCGACCTTCCAGGCCCAGCGTCGGCTCTCCAGGCGCGGCAGAGCTGAGCCCAGCACCGAGCTGCGGCCCTCGGGGGATGCGCACGGGGGGCTCGCTCGGCTGTGGGATTCGCTTTGCGGAGGAGGTTTGTAGGAACACGCTTCCCTACCGCCGGTCCCGTGGCACGAGGCTGGCGCGGCTCTGCCTGGCTGCACTCTGCCGCGCGGCTTGGGGAGGACGGGTGAGATCTGCGTGGCTCGGGCTCCTGAGCGATTTCTGGAACCCCTCCCCTCCCTGCAGCTTCTCCCCGCTCAGTGAATTTTGGGGTTGCAGCTCGTCTCTCCTGTCAGGGGTTCACACTATGTTTTTTCTCTCATGGTTTGATTTCTTGGCAGGATGTTCATGAGATTGAAATAAAAACCTGACAACAGCGTTTGTGTTGGTGCTTGCTGGGGGTGGCCCCTCTGCTCCCCTGCCCCAGCTGCAGCCCCCTCCTTCCCGCCGTGAGAAGGGGATCCCCAAAGCTCTGCCCGGGCTACGCCTGCGCTCCCCAAGGCGGAGGATCCATGCAGGGACCTGCTTTGTGCCTTCCCCTGAGCAACAGTGATTTTCCGAGACGATGTGACTGCATGAAGAAAATGCAGCGGAGAACAGCCCAGCCTTGGCTCCGGCGGCGCTCCGTGCGGTAATTGGCTCTCCGGGGTATTGAACGCCGTCGGTACGCTGCACGCAACCGTGCTGGCATAAATAAAAAGGGGGGAGCGATCCCCCGGTGTGTCTCTTTTCCCCAAAGGCTTTTTCCTTTTAAAACCCCTTTGCCTACAAACGCAGCGAATAAAGCTGAGTTACGGCACGTGCAACCCTGGGGTGGGCGCGGGGAGGACCAGCCGTGGAAATGCAGCGCTGGGGGCAGCTGGGGCATCCCCTGCCTCTCCCCCGGCCTGGCGCCTGGAGCCCTGCGTTCGCGGGAGCTGGTTTCCAGCCCAGCCCCAGCGGGGCTGTCATCCCCACTGCACCTCCCTGGGGCTTTTGGGGGACAGTCCCACTGCAGATCCACTGAAGGGCAGTGGGCGATGCCCGTCGCCGAAGCAGACGGCAGCTGGGCTTACAGCACGGGTAGGATGGAGAGCGAGACCTTGGTGAGACCCCTGCTTCTGCTTGTCCCCTCTCCCCTCCGGCTCCTGAGCCCATCCACAGCTTTGCCCCAGGAGAAAGGAGCCCCCAGCCTCGCTGCACGAGGTGGAGAGACGAGGGGTGCTTGGGGAACAGAAACAGCTTTGGGCTCATCAGAGGGGCCTCTCTCAGCGGGAGACGGCTGCTTTCTGCGCCTGAATTAATGATGTTCTGCAACCTTTCAGGAGGGAGAACTGCAGCCGGCTTTGATGGGGCTAATTAAAGCGAGCCAGCGCGGGGAGAGGCTGCGGCTGGTCCTGATAAACAACCTTTTGTCTGCGGCGCTCAGCCCCAGCGGGTTCGTGGTGCTGTGCAGCTGGGGGAGCAGCTGGGAAAGGAGAGGGGGTTCGACGAGGGTGAGTGCCCAGCATTGAGCCGTGCCCGCTGCAGGCCTGTGCCTGAGCCTCAGCGATCCCGGAGCTGGGCCTTCCGCTCTCCCGAGAGGATGGGTAAAAGGAGGCGAGGATCCTCCTCTCCGGGTCAGCGGCTGGGGACAGGAGCCCATCGCTGCAGCTGGCTCAGCTCTCACGGAAAGGCCGCCGCAGAGCTGCCGGGAGTGTGGCAGAGCTGGCTCCCGGGGACCAGTGATCCCGAGCGCGTTCCTCGCTCCGTCCGCAGAGCTGGCGGCTGGGCGCAGACCCCGCACCGCGAGGGTGGTTGGGGGGCAGCCATCCCTGCCGCGGGCTCCTACCACACTGAGCGCGGCGGCTGCAAAGGCTGGGTCTCCGGTCAGCCGGAGGGGTGGTCCAGGCCCCCAGCTGCGTGTCCTTATCCCCGTCCCGGCTGCTGCTAACGTAAGTGATGGAAAGCATTAGCATGCAAGGGAGCGCAGCCAGCAACGCACCTCGAGTTAATTTTATGGGGAGGCCGTGAAGAGCGGCTGGGGCTGGCGTGTGCGCTCTTGGCACAGGCACAGCCCTCCCTCCGCCCGCAGCAGCGGCGAGGCGCGTCCATGTCACGTTTGAAGAAAGGCACTGGATTACTGGTAATGGCTTGAGATCCCTGGAGAGCCCTTCAAGCCATCTGCCAGCCCGCCCAGCCCAGTGGCACCTGCCCCACGCGCTCCCAAAGGCAGAGCCCCCAGCGCTGCTAATTACCCTGCAGACGATGCTCCGTCCCCGGGATCCCGTGTGTCCCGCACACAGTGCGAGGGAGGAACAGACAGGAAAACAAAGCAGCCCCCGTTACATGGGACTGGGAAAGGCATGCTGGGTCGTTCCCTCTTTGCTCGCTCTTGGGACAAGCAGAGAGACCCCCAAAGCCCTGGAGCTGGGGGACTGGAGACCTCTGTGCTGAGCGAGGGGACGAGGACACGCTGCAGGGAGGTTGGGCTGGATGACCTTTAAAGGTCCCCTCCAACCCAAATTATTGGATGACTCTGTGCCTGCCATCTGCCCGTCCTTGCACCGTACTCCGTGGCCCAGTATGGTGGCATCGCCAGTGGGGAGCCAGCCTCACGCCCTGCCTGGTGCCTCTCACTGTGGCCGTGCTGCCCGTCCCCGTGGCATCAGGGCAACCTTCCCAGGGTGCGGCTGTGCGAAGCGTGAGTCAGCCGCTGTTATCCCTGGCTTTGCAGGAAGGCAGAGCACACAGCATTGCCCGCTCCTCCCCAGTGCCCGTCCCGCACCTCCCACCTGCTCCAGCAAAACCAACTTTTCCTGTGGAAGCTGGAGAGGTGGGAGGTGCAGGACCACCCAGGAGGGGTGAAACGCTCTCACATCGGGGCGGTTTCGCTGCACCTCCAAGGGACACGGGGACTTTTCCTGGGGTATCTCAAAGCTGCCTCCAGCCCACTCACCACACCTAATTCCCGTGGGTGGGCGAAGCCCCCAGACCCCCAGTGCTGAGGGGCCGGTGACCCTCATCCCGCCGCATGGCCTGTCTTTCCCAGCCGGATTTTTCTCACCAGCCTGGAGTATTTTTGATCTCTTCCTAAATACACCACCGCACGCGAGCCACCGCAGGTCAGCGCCTGACGCCGGCCGCGCTGCTCTCCCCCAGCACGTGCCGGGAGCGACGAGGGGCAGCCAGGCCAAGGCTGGGAGGGAGCGCGGGGCAGCCGACTGCGGCGCGGGGCACAGAGGCTCAGGGGCTGCCGGCAGCTCTGTGTCCCCCCGCCGCAGCCACCCTCTGCCTCAGCCTGGGGGGGTTCTCTGGATGAAATAATTTCCCAGTCCTGGAGCTCTTGATGGGGGAGCTTCTTTAAGGGCACCCCTTCCTCGATGCCCTTTGTTCACTTTAAATGATTTGTCTACAGCTCAGCGGAGAGGCTTTCCCCGCAGTCCTGCTGGTCCTCAAGGGACAGCCCAGCAGCGCGCTGGCAAAGCAACAGCGGCGTGGTAACCTCTGAGGAGGCTCAGCCTTTCATCCTAGAAAGACCCCTTCCACCTTATTTAACGTGACAAAAACTGAGGAGGAGGATTTCTCTCTCTAATGGGTTTATTTTCTATTCCAGGCTCGTAGGGCCAGCACTGAGAGCCGCAGGAGGGACTTCTGCCTTCCCCAGCACTCCCCGGGCAGACCCCACATGAGAGCCTTCCTCCCCTTCCTCCCCTTCCTCCCCTTCCTCCCCTTCCTCCCCTTCCTCCCCTTCCTCCCCTTCCTCCCCTTCCTCCTGCAGTGTGGACCCCTGCCCCCAGGAGCAGCCCCTCCGTGACAGCCATGATGGCAGCACCGGCATGAGGCCATTTGAGTTTGTTTCCCGGGACCCTACAATAAATATGGAGCATGGATGGGTGACGCGGTGACGGACAGAGGGACACGTGGCCCTGCACAGCAGCAGGAGGGATCAGCTGCGAAGTGTTCAAAAACGCTGGGCGGAGGATGCTGTCCCCGGGGGGGGACACTGGAGGCCCTGGAGTAAAACTGACCCAGGCAATCCCAGCACGTGTAAAGATGACTGTCCTCTTGTGTCGGGCTGTCTGGAGAGATTTGTCTGCACCTGGAAACATTTGAGGCGAGTAATTTATGGGATGGATTAAAAACTGGTGGCGGTTCATGACAAACATCACCTTTTGTGGGCCTGCATTTTCCTACGGGATAATTGCTTCCCCGTCTCAGCATCCTGCTCGTACCGATTTCTCTTCCCGCAGAACATCGTGCTTTAATGATGCTTCACGTTTAATTCCCGAGGTGCAATTTTACCTCCATGCCGCAGACAACAGCCCTGGCGATCAGCACAAAGGCTGGCGCGCGGGCACGCACGTCCAACACGAAGAGAACCACGCCATTTCCAGGCGTTGGGAATTGTCCTCTCTCCTCCGTACAGAGCACCGTGATTTTTGAGGAGGCCATTCCAGGGTCACTGGTGGGACGCTTGGCGCGGTGCAGGCGTGTGTCCCAGCCTTCGTCCCACTCTCTGGAGCAGGGCTGGTGGGGTGCAAGGGCTGGGGAGTGGCGGAGGGCTGGACCCCCCACACGGACGGTGGTCACGCTCGCTGTCCCCTTCTCTTCTGCCCAAGGCGGTGCAAGAGTCAACTCTACGCCACAGAGTTTTACAAGAAACTATTGCTAAAAAACGGTCACCGCAGAAAATGAGACGCTCCAGCCCAAAGAGGAGCGGGCGCCCCAGGCCCTGGAGCCGGCTGCAGTGGGGTGCTCGGCCTCACGTCCCACCCCAGCTGCCACTGGCCACGGCCCAGGAGTCCCATGGGCATCTGGAAGGTGCCGTCGCTGCGATGCTGGTGGGCAGGACCCCACCCAGAAATGTGGTGGGGAGGTGTCCGAAGGCCA
>WHYT01016063.1:71143-91935 GCA_009806455.1 Tetrax tetrax
GGCCAAGCTTCTCCCCAAATCCCTGGGGAAAACATTCAGGACTTGAGCTGGGGTTGGAACAAGATGCTCCAGCCTGGGACAGAGCCATTCTCCTACCCAGGTCCCACCCCCCAGCAGAGAGCCCCCCGCTGCAGCCCCGCTCTCTCACTGCCCCCTTTATTCCATTTTTCACGCAGCGCTTGTGTTAGCACCCGCGCTCCGCGTTCTCCCCAACCTGAAACTGGCTGCGGGCCTGAGCCCCGGCAGTGACCCGCTGGCAGCAGCGCACTTTTGGCTCGGTTGTGAACACGACGTGTGCTATTTCCGCGTTTGGAACCGTGCCTGGAGATGGGCTGGTGGATGTAAATCCTGAGCGATGGCGGGTGGGCTGCTGAAAGCTGCCGGGAAGATTTGTCCGTCACGTCACCGCTCCCTTCAGCACGTTCACATGCCTCCAGCATCCTCACCAGCTCCCCCGCCATCGCCCCAGATGATGCGCTGATGCCGGTGCCGGCTGAGCTCGCAGCATGGGGGCCGTGGGGATGCGTGGCTGAGCCCCCTCCCCATGCCCTGTGCCCTCGTCCCCACTCCTGCAGCCACACTGGGCTTCGCGTGACCCACGGTGCCAGGGCATTTTCCTGTGCAGGGACAGCAGATGGGAGTCTCCTACCACCGGTTTGATGAAACGGTCCAGGCAGGGCCAGCACCGCTCCCACCGCTGCTCAGCAGGTTAATGATGGGTGACATTATCCTTCCTTGAACATCTCCCTCACTCAACTCTGAAGTTTCTGTTAAAAATTAACCTCTAGATCATTTTCAGCCATTTTTTTTTCATTTAAAAAGAATATTTTCCTCCAATGTGCCCCAGGAAGGTTTTTTGTCTACTTTAATTATTTGTTTAGCTCAGCAAAATGGGTTTGCAGGGCCGGGGGCTGCAGGGTGGGCGGGGGTCTCCCATCACCTTTTGCTGTGTCAGGGGCACAGACACCCATGATTTCATTCTTTTCTGAGTTTGCAGTGGAGGTTGTGCGTGCTGCGACCCACCCGCTCGCTGCTCCCGTCTCCTCGCATTGCGCCGCGTTGAAACGCAGAGGCTTCCCAGCACAGCATCCCCCAGGGATGCATCCAGAAGTGGGCCGAGAAGGAAGCAGAATTAAAAATAAATGTAAGTGCATCCTGACACGTTAACCACATTTAGAGAGGCTTTAGTACCAACCCGCTCCGCAGGAAGGCAGGAGATGCTCAGAGACAAGTAGGTCACGGGACACAGATTGTCCCGATTCAGCAGGAAATTCAGGATCTGGAGCAGGCGGGCACAGCCCTGTGAGCAGACGGGCAGGCAGGAGCCGGGTGGGAGGAGAGCGTGCCAGTGGCGGGGACCGCTGCCTCTCGCATGGCCAAATTCCCTGGGAAAAGCAGAAATGCCGCCGGTCTGCTCCTGAGCAGAGCCATGGTCAAGCCCTCCATTTCGGAGCACCCCAGCCCTGCGGCTGACGATGCACCCAGGGGTGCTGAGGCTGGGATCCCAGTGAGGCCGGGGCTTTGGGGGGCAGAGGCAGAGCCGCTCGTGCCGTGGCTCCCGCCTGCCTTCATCCATGGACAGGGCTGAGCCTGCGAGCTTGGAGGCAGCCGGCGTGGTGGGCAGGTCCATGCCGTGCTCTGCCACGGGGTCAGGGTTCTGTGGTGGTGCCCGGGGGGCTGCTCCCGCACCCCAATCCTGCAGAGATGCTTGGGAGGACACCTGCAGTGGGTGAGGCGGACGCATCCCGCACGCGTGGCTGCTTCGGCTGTGCTGCCCCTGGGTCAGCACAGGGAGACGGCCTCTGGCCTTTTTAGGGCTGGAGAGCGTGGGGTGGGCAGCCCAAAAGCCTTCTCCAGCCCGATCCTGGGCCTGGCTGAGCGTGGGGCTGGGGGCTGGCAAGGGTGGCTCCGTCCCCAGGGCACTGGCACCGGTGGAAGGGGAGGGAAGATGGAGACAGCCAAGATTTATGCGGCCAGCGCAGGAGCAAAGAGAGGAGGGAGACAGCCAAGGTCAGAGACAGCGCTGCCAAAATTCGCAATGAATCTGCAGGAGCGCTGGAGGGGAAAGACGGAGGGCTTGGAAAGAAATGGGAAGAGGAGGGAGGGAGCCAGAGCAGGGAATGGGAGCGGAGACAGAGGAACTGGGGATGGGGACATGCTGCTGCTTGGCCAAATGATTAAACGGGGATGGGAGGGACAAACAGGAGCCCCAACCCAGCAGAGGAAAGAGCAGGAGCAGAAACAGGTGGGAGCTGGGAGGGTGGTGGACACGTCTTCTGGCCCCCCCGGGCCCCTCCAGTGCAGCCCGACCCGGTTTTGGGGTGTGCACGGCTGCCGTAGCTGCCCCGTGCCCGCTGGCAGCTCTGCCCCCCATCCAGCCCCACAATAAGGGTGAAGCTTCATTCCTGCCTCCGTAGCATTCACAGCAGAGCGAACGCCCGCTGCCGGCACGGCTCAAGGTGACTCGGAGGTCAGGGAAAAAAGCAGCCGGGCAATTTGGGAGCTAGGCGCTGGCTCCGCACCAGCGGGGAGATCCAGCAGCTTGCGAGGAGCAGAGGTGCCTGGCACATGGTGGCTCCCCTCCCCGCGCGCCACGGACGTGGCACCCCGGGGTTCCCCGTGCACACAAGGACGTGTGCACGGTGCCGGCTGTCCGCAGGGTTTCTGATCCTGCTGCTGCCACCCGGCTCTGCACCCCGGGGCTGGAAATCAGCCCTGGCACCGGGGAGGACCACAGCCAGGCACTGGTGCGGGTCACTTCCCTCTCGCTGGGTGCCAGGGCAGGCTGGGTGCCATTGTGAGGGCAATGGTTGCCTGCTTTGGGATGTGAGGGGCTCCTCCAGGTCCCCACTGGGGATGTATCACCCCAAGGGTGTTTTATAGCAGAACCCCCTCTCTCTCCCCAAACGGCACCATCCCAGCCTGGGGTACCAGCTCGCAGCCGGAGGGACAGAGCCCTGCCTTCCGCTAAGACCAGCTGCAGAGGTGCACTGGGAAGAGGCCCAAAACTTTCCTGGTGCTAATTGAGATCTAATTATCTTCAGCTAACACCTGGGCACTGGGGAGATGCGGGGAAAACCACAGGTGCCGTGTGATACGGCAACAGCTGATGTGCTGGGCTGTGGCTCTGGAGCGCTGGGAGACTTGCTGTGCCCTGCCTGCGTGTAAAGCAAAGCACAGAAAGCAGGGGGCTGATAAACTAATTTATTTTTAGTGGGTTTTTTTGCTGGCTGGTGACAGTAAGTGTGCAAACATGCTGCCTTTCCCCTCGGTGGTGGCTGTGGCTGACGTGGAGGGTGGCTGCCTGCACACCTTTACCCTCACCCCTCTGCATGGAGATTAGATCTGAAGCTAATTTATTTTTTTCCTCCTTCTGCAAATTTCCTTCCCCAGCACAGTTTCACCAAACATGCCCAGAGCCATGCGGGACCTGCAAGAGAAGAGGCGGGGAGGTGCACGCCGAGCCAGCTTTTAACGTGCCAAGGGGGAAAGCGCTGGGGAGAGGAGAGCGCTGGGGAGCTGCTCCCCACCCGCAGGCACCTAAAATGAGGTGAGCGGGGCCGTGCCCCCCGTCAGCCCCGGGACGGAGCGGGATTTATCGATACCGAGAGCCGGGCCCGCCTGGGAGGCCCGAGGGAGCCGCCGGGCCCGGGGCCGCGAGCAGCCCGCACACGGGGCCCTGCCCGCACACGGGGCCCTGCAGCCCAACGGAAAGGCCGGCACCCGCCCCCCCCAAAACAGCGAGGGGCGTCCCCGGGGGGCGAGGGGGGCGCCCGGGACCCCCGGGAGCAGCAGCGCGGGGGCCGTACCGCTGCTTCCCGCCGCGCCGTTTTGGCGGGAGCGTGCAGCCGCCGCGGCGGGGAGGGGAGCCCGGCGCCCCCGGCCCGCTGAACCCCCCCGGTCCCCTGGGTGCCTCGCAGGGTCCCCTCCTCTCCTCAGGGCCCCGCCGAATCTCCCTCCGTTTCCTCGGCGTCTGGCTCAGTCCCTCCATTCCCCCAGGATCCCGGTAAATCCCCCGCCTCCCACCTTTCCCTCAGCGCCCGCCTGGGTCCCCCCGTCCCCTCCGATCCCACTAAATCCTCCTTGTCCCCTCAGTGCCTGGCTGGCTGCCCCCCATCCCCTCCGGCCCCACTAAATCCCCCCACCCTGACCCCTCAGGGTCGCACTAAATCCTCTCGTCCCCTCAGCACCCGCCTGGGCCTCTCATCCCCTCAGATCCCCCTAAATCCCCCCCTCCTGTTCCCCTCAGTGCCTGGCTGGGTTCCACTCATCCCCCCTGATCTCACTAAATCCCTCTTCCCGCTTCATATCCCAGGACCCCTCTCCCGTTGGAAGGCGAAGAGCCCAGGGCGGTGGCAGGGTCGGCCCGTGAGCCCCGGCGCCATGTTCTACCTGCACCTGCTCATCAACAAGCGGGGGCCCTTGGCCAAAATATGGCTCGCCGCGCACTGGGAGAAGAAGCTCACCAAAACTCATGTGTTTGAGTGCAATTTAGAGGCGACCGTAAAAAAGATCATCTCGCCAAAGGTATGCTGTTCAGTGATGAAGTGTCGTTTGGTAGGCTCTGGGGTAGAGGTGTACATCTTCCGTAGGGAACGGCACTACAGCCATCGCAGAGACTGGCTTGGGGGGACAAACTGGTGGCTATTTCAAAACCAATGCGAGGTAAACTTCTCTGATTTTATTCAGTTCTCACCTGGATAAAATCTCCATCCTGTTAAATGACAGTTATATGAATATTTTACTTGCTACTTTACTCCTGGAGATGTGTGGCATACATTTATGTACAGCGTAAGAAAATGTTACCACGGTATATTCAAATGTATTTTTCCACACATTAATAGAGCTCCGCAGAGCGCTGTGTGGCCATCGCTGGCCGAGGGATCATGGCATGTGGGGTCGAGCCACTCGTGAGGCAGCACTAGCCCATCAGCATGGTGGGGGTCTTTCTTTGGAGACTTTGAGTAGTGGCTGCGGGTATTGTTCAACAATATTTGGGAAATGGTGGTATTTGAGGAAATTGTCTCAAAAAGAGTGAAAAGTCAGCTGCTTAACCAAAGCCAAGGGACTAAGAAAACGACTGTGAAATCGAACGCAGACCATTTGAGGAAAATGCCTTTGCTGATCTTACCATAAATAACTTCTGACATATTGTAACCATCCTTCCACTTTCAGTGGACTTCTTCCAGGTCCCCCATTATAAGCTGCTAAAGATGTAATTAAGCATAGGTAGCGCTGTTGAGAGGCTCTGTATGATCGGTCCTGGAGGCTGGAGCCCCCTGCGCATCGCAGATAAGGCGTGACTCGAGCAAGCACCGGTGCAGGCAGCCAAGTACCCGTGACTCAGTCCTTGGCCCTTCCGCTGCAATTGCATCCAGGGAACAGCGAGGAACGCTTTGCACTGTCACTAATCGATGGCTCAGGAGATCCAAAGCTTTCAGCTGGTGCAAGCAGATTTTTTTTTTTTTCTCTGTGAAAATACCTGCTTGATACTTGGTAGCCCAAATTTTGTTGTCTGTCTTGCATGGGTTATGATTAATATTGTTGTTAAAGTGATCTTCATGTTATTTGGAGGCGTTTTCCCTGGCACGCTGTCCTGTCTAGCATCAGCGTGCCCACGTTGAGTGTGCTCGGTGCAGGAAGACCTTACATAAATTAGGGCATAGTTATCACCTTTATTTGCATAAATAAGGGCATAGGTGTGGTCTGCTCACTCAATAACCAAAGTGGCAAACACTAGGATGTGTGCAGCTACTTTCTGTTTCAGGATGTGTTACACTGTTTGTTGGCAGGCAGCTGGGATGTTTTACACCAAGTGCGGAGAGCGTCAGTTCAGCACTCGTGCTTTGGCGTGGCGGTGTTTAGGAACAGAAGCAAGTAGAAGTTCCTGGCTCTGAAAATTCCTTTCTGTTTATGATCTTCTGCAGCAGTACAAAACCCTGCTGAATTTTGTAGAGCTCTGTACTGCTCTGTACTGCTGTATGTATGTATACTGGAACTCTGTTATTACTGTGTAATACATTCATTTTAATGTTTCTGCCAAAAATACTGACTCCCAAACAAATATTTTAAATCATGAAAGTTTACACTAGCTCTGCGAACCTCTGGACACTTACTCCTCGGCGTGGTGCGGATCTACCACAGGAAAGCGAAGTACCTCCTGGCAGACTGTAGTGAAGCTTTGACGAAAATGAAGACAGCCTTTCGCCCAGGTATGGATATCCTGCATTTTCCCATCTGTGTGCTTCACAGCTCTCATTTTAAAACCTAATTTTGGATATTTCAGTCAATTTCCCTTGGGATCAATAATATGCATTTGACATTATTGGTGCCTATCACCGATGTTTAGTCTGGCTTAATTTAACGCCGTTTCAGGTCTTTAACTCCTTTAAAAGAAGCAGTATATTAAGCGGCCTTATGAGAAGAAGCCTGAACTCAGCCTCCGTTGCTAGCTAATTAATTTTAATGTCTGATGACACCACCAACATGTCTAGCAGTGTGTCAGTGCCAGATCTGACAGTGTCTTTTGAGCTCTAGCCACGTAGCCAGCGAGAAGGGAGCAGAGACGACCGGATCCGTTTCCAACAGGCTGTACCTTTGTCGGATTTAGGCACCAAACGGGGAGGCACTGTTGCCTGAAAAAAGGTTAAGACCAGGACAGCAGCGTCTGCTGCCAGCCTTAATGTGCTTGGTGACGTGGTCTGTCTGCAGAATGGTGAATACCTGCTCTGCATTGCTCTCAAGGATACGAACGTGATTAGTTAATATTTGTAAATACTTATATCTAGAAGAAACACTTAATATAAGTGCACAGCACTATCTATTTTAAATAGATACTATAGCAGCTTAGAGAGGACTGCACGACACAAGAACAAGATACGACGGTCACAACTGTGGCCAGGGAGACTCCGGCTCGCTATAAAAGGGGAGGGGGATCTCCGTGGAAGTGGTAAAATGCTGAAACAGGCTGCGCAGGGATGTGGTGGAATCGCCATCACCAGAAATAAGTCACAAGTGATCTGACTTAAAAATGAACCCTGTTTTGAGCCAAAGGTTGGATTGGATGACCTTCAGAAATCCCTCCTCATCTGAATTGTTCCGGGGTTCTCTGATTACCAAGTGTTTGCAGTCTCACTTCATGATTATTTGATGCTGGAGAATAACATTGCACAGACACTGGCGAGAAAAAGAGAGCGCAGTAATTCAGTGGAAGTGGTATGAAAGACGCTGGGCTAAAGGTCAGCTGGGAGAATCTTCCAGGGACTTAAGGTAGCTGTTCTGAAACCCGACATATTTACAGTATTTTGGGTCCTGTAGCAGCAGACTCTTCTGTATCTGTCTGTAAAAAATACGGCTTCTAAATTACACGTAACCTAAGGATTTCAGTTCTGCTTTGAAGTCCTGCTGGCAAATTGCCTCAGCTTTACTTTTCTTTCATTTAAAATGGCAGCAGACCTTCCTGACAGGTTTATAGTCTTACTGTACGTACTCAGAGAGCGTTGTTACTTTCATTGTGTTTATTTTGTTATGTTGTCTATTTCTTTTAGGACTTGTTGACCTTCCAAAAGAGAATTTTGAGGCTGCTTATCAGTCCATTACATTACCTGAAGAATTTCATGATTTTGAAACACCACTGCCTGATTTAAAGTAAATGCTTCCCTAGTTTTTATTCATTATGTTAGTATTTTCAGAAGTAAGATACCCTTGCTGTTATCTGATCAAGACTCAGATGAAATTGTTTTGGTTTGATAACTGAATTCTACTAAATTTGGAGTCAGCTTTACAAGGCTACAGTCACAGGAACTGTGCTTTCGTAGAGTTCCTCAAAGTTCATGCGATCAACAGAGCTTTACAATGAAATCATGCATTAAATTTAGATTTGGGGATTTTAAATTGTCTGAGTGAAGCCTGCAAACAGCTTTCTGACCTCAAGAGCAATATAAATTTAGTGTAAATCCTGTTGTAAGTCCAAGGAAGCTCTGGCTAGTAATCTCGCCGCGTTGTGCCGTTCTGTTGTGTGAGTGCAATGAATTTCTGCTCCGTTGCTCTTCGGGGCTGTGGTACTTTATCAGCAGTAGCCAGCTTGGCTCCTGATGAAAAGCCAGCGTATTTCTTTGTCTTTTCTGGCACAAAATCAGCATTAATGTAGAAAAGCTGATAAAAAGCAGGAGGCCAAGACATGTTTCTGATGGCTCTGTCGCCTCCAAAGGTCACAGACGTCCACTGAGGCTCCCTCTGTGCCTCGTCACCCGCACGGTTTGGTGGGGTCTGGCGGTGCTCGGTGTTTTGTAAGCACAGCTGAGGGGTAACGCTGTTTGTTTGGGTACCTCAGTGTGCTGACTCTTTGCTGCCCACCCAAAGCGTCCGTGGGGTTTGATTGACAGATGATGGTGTCGCACTAATTAGATGGCTCCTGTGTGACGAGTGTCTGGCTGATAGCAGGGCCTGGGTGCAAACAAACTCGCACGAGCCCAAGTTTACTGGCAGAAGAGAGGGAGAAATATGAAATACGGAGAGAAGCATGGGCGCTTCCCTTGTCCTTGTAAATATTTCTGCTGTTTCTTGAGGGGGTTGCTTGCAGGGAGTGTTTCCAACGGTTTCCCCCCTCGCGGACCCCTCCCCAGCTACGGGGCTGTTACAGCTATCGCTGTTCGTCTCCGCTGTACAGCCTGCGCTGGAGATTGCGTCGGAGCTCTGGCTAGCAAAGGCGGCAGCTGCCTGCTTGCTCAGAGGTAACAGTTTTAATAAACATGTAGCACCTGTTTTCTATATGCTTCTTTGTAGCTTTTAGGAGAAATTCAAAGCGGTGAATTTTATCAGTGAATTTCATCAATAAAACCTTAAATGGCTTGAATGCAAGCAGCTTTGGGAAACAGTTGTTCTCCACAGAAGTGAGGATCAGCCAGGGTACTTTGAATGCCATAGAAAACAGAAGCTATCTTTGGGGTTTTCTGATAAAATATTAAGATTCAAGACTGTTTAGAAACAAGTTTTCACATTCCAACTGAATGGTCGGTGGGTTTCGGTTCACCCTATGTTTGTATAATGTTTTTTTCATCAGTGCCATTGATGTCGTTGAACATTTTGCCTTGAATCAGAGCAGAGCTGAAGACATCACACTTACAGAGGATTACGAAAGCAATATACTTCTCTGTGATAGAAACTTTGGTGAGAGTAGTTGAGAAATTAGAACTGTTCCATAAGGAAAAGTGTGTTTTATGAAAAATTTTGCACAGCCTGGGTCCTTTCACATGTGAAAAAGCTACTCTTAAAAGTGCATTTGTTTCACACTTGCGCTGATCGGCCTGCATGCCGTCTTATGCTTAAATTTCTGTGTAAATACTCTGCCTAAGTAACATAATGGGATATGGGACACTGAGAATCAAACCCAACATTTTCTCCTTTTTACTGCATTAGCTTAAATTGTTTCTTGTTTATTCCATTTGAGGTATGAGATGTCTTACAATCTTTTAAAAATTATTTGAAAAATTAGGGAATGGATAAATACGTGTTTCAAAAATCAATGTGGATGAAGCATCAGAAATTCTGTGTTTGTTCAGATGAGGAACCAGACGCAGGAAGAAAACAGAGCTTTGACAGCAGCACCTTGACGAGCAGTAACTGTCTTGTGGCTGAGCACAACTCTGCGAGCGTGCCTGGAGACAAGTCCGCGCTGCGCCAAGATACCTGCTGTTTTGAGGATGACTGTTTTGGAGATGAGGAGGATGCTGCAGATATGATTGGTAGGGTTTGCTACAGCTCAACAGAGTTAGTTTCTTTCCAAATATTTTTATTCTTACAGGAAAACAAACAAGACAGCAGGAGAGTGATTGTTTTCAAACACAGAGTCTGTATTTGTTTTCATACTTTCTTGGTTTTTCCCTACTTGTCACTAAATCTATGATCACTTAGTTATTGCCAAGTAAAATTGTACTTAAGGAGATATTTCAGTTTTTTAGAGTTAAAGGCATTCAGTTTATACTTAATGTTTAACAATTTAATTTATATTTTCAAAGGTGAAATACTGCAGCGTTTTTATCTTTATTGTTGTAATAACAAAGGCAGCAAGGTAGCTTCTCCATCTTTGCTTTGGTTCGGATTATCTACGTAAACCTTGCTGGGTTTGTACCTTTTATACAGTATCAACACCATGCCTTTCAAAGAAAAGATGGAGATCTCAAAATTAGGAGTGTTGTTCTCCTTTTAGTACTGTTGAAGGCAGACATATCATTGACAGCCATCTGTGGAAGCTGAGCTTTTTTGTTTGCACAAAATTAACCTTAAATAAGTAACATGAGGCTGTATTGGGCTATTTCATGACTCCTAGGGCTTAGAATGATTAAAACTATGCATTTTGTGTTTAAGAAATCCTGCTGAGGGATGAGCAAAGTGGCCTAGATAAAGGCATTCTTGATATGGAGGAGGAACGTCCTTTGTCACAAGATCTGCCGGAGAACAGCACAGCCAGTGAGTTTGCAGTGTCTGCTCCGTCTCCCTCGCACGAGCCCTCTGTTCCTGTGCTAACGCCTGAAGTTACTCGCGTTCTGCCGTGTGTAGTATCCTGTGCCTTTTTGCTTTGTTCATTTATTTTGCTCTTTTTTTCCCTAATATGCTTCACCCACCATTTTAGATGTCATTTAATTTGACCCAGGGATTCCAGATCTGTAACTTGACGTTACTTAGGAGCACTTTTCTGTGACATCCTGGTGGACGTGCTGTCGCCCCGCCCTGCTGCTCCGGCAGCGTGAGATGGCTTTTGTAGGGGGGGGAAACGGGGTAAGGGTGTGCTCTAACTTTGATTTCTGGCTTCGTGCTTCAGTGACAAATGACACTTTAGTAGTTCGTAAAGGTGTCATTAGTCCTCGTTTGGTTTGGTATCGATGAAGGAAATTCATTTCTGAAAAGTATTGCTGGAAATTTTTTTTTTCTCTCTGGAATCCTGATACCCCCATCCCACTGTGACTTTACAGCCCCGTAATCTGGAACAGCTTTCAAGGGAAACAGGCGCTCGCCTCTCCTCGCGCTGGTGTTGCCTGTTCCTTGTGTGTTGACGGAAGTGTCCACGCTGCCACACGGTTGCCTGGAACTGGAAACAGATAGATAATATTTTCTGTCTGATATTCCATGTCATGAGATTGAGAAATTATTCCATCTTGTAATTTTTTTTTTTTTTTAATAATTTTGTTTATTTGCTGGGTTTTCTTACAGCTGAGTCCAGCTGTGCAGACACCACCGTTCAGAAAGCAAGTCATCCGGTGAATGAAAGCATAGTTTTGTTGAAAGAAGAAGAATTTGTGCTTGAGCCCATTGATGATACAGGTCAGTTTCTTGCGAATGTTTGCATTAACTAGGTTTGTTTTTGTTCTCGCTAGTGAAAATATTTGCAAAACAGATTATTCCCACGTTAGATTTCATCTACTGCTGCTGCCAGAGTTCTATATCGGGTTATTCATCTGGTCTGCCCAAATCTCTGCTTACAGTTTCTTCCACATACCCAGTCAAGATTCATCGCTCTGCAGTCTAGCAGAGCCAGCAGTCTAGGTTGGACAGGGCTCCGAGCAACCTGATCTGCTGGGAGATGTCCCTGCTCCTTGCAGGGGGTTGGACTGGGTGGCCTTGAAAGGTCCCTTTCCACCCAAACCAGTCTGTGATTCTAAACCTGGCTTGTTCATGAGTGTTACTGAAGCTTCAGCTGAAGAACTCTTATTGCTAGTGACACATCGGTGATTTTTATGTGTAAAATAACAATCTGAAAACTTTCAGGCTTTTGTAAAATTTTGGTTTATGAACTTTTAATTTAACAGGATCCAAAAAGAAAAATGTTTCATTTCTCCTGTGAGAAAATCTAAATGTCACCTGTCACGCTGGTGGCTGATAGCAAATAAACAAGTTTATGTTGACACTAATACTTAGAATGCTGGAATTTTCCAGCCCGCTAAAATAATATTCAGGAAGTTATGGATATATAGCAAATCCACGTCTGTCTTTCGTGTTTACTATGAGCATCTTAATTAAATTGTTAAAAGATTAAACTGACAAATACAGGTATTAATTACAAGGTAATGAAACCTGTTGAGTGCATCAGCAGTTCTTGGAACAATGAACTTCCTGATGGATTAAAGATAGCTCATTCAGTCTTGTTGGCGTATCATGTCTTCTCATTAAGTCCTCACCTTCCCAATTCTTTAGTAAAACAGTCATGTCTGCTGTCATTAAACCCCTGGGAATCTCCCGTACAGGAATACAGGGAGTACACTTCATGAGGACTTCCGGAGAAACGGCCGGTGCGCTTGCGCTGTGATTTTCAGCTCAGTGCAGTGTTTCAGGAGGGCAGCAGCCTGGCCCTTTGATTCACAGTGGGCTGGATTTTTTTCTGCTTAGGTGTTCTGTGCATAGACTTCATTAGACTTTTTTTTTTTTTTTTTTTTTTTTTTTTTAATACTTCTTCTGTTTAGCTGTCACCCAGAGGAAGAAAAATAAAAGAAAGAGGAAGTTGCTTGTGGATGTAAACAAGGAACTCAGCTGCAACACTATTTACAACCAACTGAACAACTACATGGACACCCTTGCTCCGTTAGACCTCGCACCGCCAACGAAAAAAACAATGATGTGGAAGAAATCGGGAGGCGCGGACAAACTCCTGTCCCAGGCTGCACAGCCCGTGGTTCATGCTGACCTGCAAATGGTAAAGATCAATTCCCTGTAGGTTTTTAGGTCACTGCGTAAATGGTGGGACTGGTGCACATCTCGGATCTAGCTGTGAGAGGCTTTTGGTTTATGTGAACTCCTGGCAAACGGCAAGTGTGTAGCACCACTGAAAGTATTGCTGTGCAGCACAGTTCAGATGTGTTGTGCAGATGCCTGATGATAATTTGCTTACTCACCACTAACTGCTGTATCAGAAAGACTAATTGCTTTAATCTCCAGCAAGAATTCAAAAATGACAAAGAAACTTGAGAGCTGATGTTTCATTTCACTCACACACAACTCTTTAGATTTCTGTCAGTTTCTTTCCTGCATTCTACTTTGTTTTGTGGTTTTCTGGTTTGTTTCTGCTCTGTAATCAATACGAGACTGTATCTTTCTCCTACGCTTATTTCCAAGGTACGTACGGCTTAAACATCATTATTATTTTATCATTAATGGCTTTGGAAAGATGGGGTGCCAATTTCTTCTGTACTTTCCCAACTGGAGATTAAGGTCCAGCTGGAGAGCAGTCAGGGCCTTGCCTTTCAGAGGAGCAAGAGGTTCCTGATCCCGCTGTCACCTTGGCTAGCAGGGCGTGCCAGACCACCCGTGCCTGTGCCGGGGCCTTACTGCTCTTTTGGCACAAGGAAGATGGGCTCGTTCGTGGAAATGTGATCTGCCAAAGCCTCTTGTGTCCCCTCGTGTTATCTGTAAGGTCAGGGGTGGTGATATCCAAGGGGATACGGAAAGACACGGTGTAAAACCTGCGCGGCAGCCTCATGCAAACTGCACCGTGTGTCTTCGGTTGCGAGGCTGGGCGAGATCTGGGAAGGCAGGGTCTGCAGGCAAACAGCTCCTCGGGTTCATCACGGCGGCACAGCTTCACCACTCAGAGTCGAGGTGCAGAATTACAGCTCGCTCTTTGGGGGTGGAAAACACTCACGCGCCAGAACGTGGGTAGAATCCACACACAGCTAACTGCAGGTGTTTCTTTCATCCTTCCTTACTGGCTGGCTTCAAGGAAAAATGGTCCAAGCTGTTCCTAACATGTTTCTTCATTGAGTCCACTGCCAAAGTGGAAGCTGCAGAAGGCTGTTTTAGAAGAAATGCAGATGTTCAGAATGACCTAATTCAAAGCTCTAAGTTCTAGGTGGCGGTAATCAATATACACGTGGTGTTCATACCTTTGTGGTGGTGTTTGCAAACCATCTGACAGGATATTCTGAAAGCAAACATATAAAAATCGTTGTTTTCAGTTGTTTGAAAAATGCTTCAGGAGTGACAGATTTAAGATGAGAAGAAATGGAACACAGAGGGAGTCTGAAATGGAAGAAACAAGAAAAGGGCAAGATACCACAGGTAATATTTTAATTCTTTTCTTGCAGAATTAGCCATTAGAAAATATTTTCTATTTTACATAATGTTTGAGACACACATGCGGAGTATTTCTGTGTATTCTGCAAATCAAAGGCCAAAAAAATTAAATGTTAAGGAAATTGACTGTTAATTATTTATTTAAAAAGCTTTTTGGCTTTGTAAGTACTTTGCTGTTCTTTCATGCCTTAGATCAGAAATTAAATGCAAGGCTTTCTTCCTTTTGGCATAAGGAGGTTTTTTTGGTTTCACCTTTGGTTTCTCTAATTGTCTATCAAACTGCAGATTTGCATTGGGTTTGTTTTGTTTGTTTGGGCTTTTCCACTTGTTCTGAGTTTAATCAAACCACTCTCCAGATTTCCAAATTCTTGTAGATCACTTCTGTTTGTATCTCAAAGATTGTGTTTTGGTTAATGTCAAGCAAGAAGAAACGTTCCATTTTAGATCTCCTGAGAAGGTGGTGTGTCTGCTCTCACTCCTTTGCTCTGCTAGGAATATAATTTGTACAGCTGCCTCAGAAGTTAATCAACAACACCACCTCCTGCGAGTCCATGAAGGTCAACTTTTAGAAAAAGAAAAACTTTATTTATTCTATGTTTACTCATTCTGGTTCTTAATCTCTGAGATTGCTAGGCTAGGGTGTGAGTTTTGTTTTTCAATTTTTTTTTTAAGAACAGAGATTCACAGTAATTTCCTCTTAAACCTTCTTTTTTGTTAATACAGAGATGCTGATAGTAGAGGAGCCAAGTTATCTGCAGGAGTCAGCTCGTTCAGAGACTCAGAGAAAAATTAGCAATGATTCATTTATGTTGGCATCACAGAATAACAGAAATGAAACCGATGAGAACTGTGATCGAACTATAGTGAGCAGTTTCTGTAAATTTTAGAGATCTAAGTGTATTTATTGGTTTCATTCTATGCGAGGGTTCCATTTAAACAACTTTAATAATACATGTTTGAAAAGGATGCTAGAGACAGCCCATGCAGCATGAAGTTTATAAAGGCTTTGGAAGAGTCTCACCATGAATTAAAATGTCTATTAATCAGTATAGATTACAGTCTAATCACGAAGTATAAACGGAACTTTAATATGAAATATAGCCTCTTTGTACTGAAGAGAAAAATTTTATCCTTTGTAAGGATGACTTTTTAATACTTGTGTCTTTTTAATACTCTTGTGTCTCAAATCAAGGAAATACTCAAGCAATAACAAATTATCTATTTCTGCCACCTTTATTGAGGCTAACGTGAAAGGAGGTTCTTTAGAGAATATGAAGGTCTTTAAAGTTCAAAAAGAAAGACAAAATTGGACCTAATGGCAGCAGAAAATGTAGGGTCTGTGCCTGAACAGAGTCTGTCGGCGCAGGTCCGGCTGTAGGATAAATACTGCAGCAAGGTCCTTTCCTCTGGGAGAAGAGAACTAGCAACTGTTAAATCATTCTGGAAAACATTTATTACAATAAATCACTTGAGCAGAGTTATGTAGTTGGGAATTACGTTGTACATGTAAATCGTAGTGCCTGCTGATCGTCCTCTCCGTTCTCGCTGCAGGATGGAACGGCTTTGTCTGAGAGCTCCTTGCCGGCGAGCGATTCTCTGGGCCGAGCCGGAACACCGCACGCCGAGTCAACAAACGTATGTGCACTCGAAGCTGGCTAATTTCAGAGCTGTGTTCTTTCTCAGAAATATTTAAAAAAAAAAAGTGATAATGTAATGAACTTACAGTGAATTTTGGTGTACTAACAGTCTTTAGTACAAATTTTGCCAGTAAAAAACTTCAGTGGCTCGGTGATCAGGGATACGTGTGTAAGGAGATGGCTCCTTACTTAGGGACAGTGCTTCCTGTACGAAGGAAATGGTTCCTGAACTTCCTGGCTGTGAGGACACTCAGGCACTCTGAAACAAGGGCAGTTAAGCCCAAAATCTAAAGCCAAATTTTTGAACATCCTTTTTTGCCCCCGGCCAGTACAGATACTGTTAGAATCCCAGTCGCGCAGAACGGTATCTTGTGGTGTTGCACCCGATCCATCTGTTTGTAGCAAAAAGAACGTGGCTCCCGTTCCTTTGTCTGCTTCAGAAAGCCCAGTGCGACCGCAGAGGTCCCAGATATCCCGCGTACGGCCATCACAGTGCCCGGCTCCAGCTGGATTTTCAATTAGGCTAGGACTCTTGTCCTTTTAATCATCACGCTGTGTGACTTTTTACACATGCTGTCTAACCTTCTGTTCCGTTTCCTCCTGAGGAGCCAACAAGGAGCGGCAAAGACAGTGAAGAGATAAGGTGGAGCCAAAGGACTCTTCAGCTGCTAAAAACCTTACAGGTACCAGTGCTGGATTTTGTAATTGGGTGCCAAAACTGGGTGTTGATTTCAGCTTGGCCCTGTTGGAACATCTCCTGCTTACACTGCTGCTCGTATTGCTGCCTCCCACACGCAGCGTGTAACGGTGTCTGGGGCGTTTCTGTAGGAAACCAGGATTCTGAGTGCCTGAGGTGGTGTCTTCTCCCAGAGCTGCTGGGGTCACTAGAGCTTTCCAAACATTTGCCTCCATGGCAGCGTTTGCTGTAACGCTAGGCCCTTGCGCTCTTCCTTCCAGGAGTGTGCTCTGGAGTATCTCTGCAAAACCCAGTTCCCAGCTGCCTGCCAGACCTCAGCTGGGTGCTGCAGGGTGCCGACGTTTGGCCGTTCATCTGCCTGAGCTGTTTCTGGGGTGAAGGCTAGGGAATGAGCGAGCGTTATGGTAAAAAGAAAGTTGGTAACGCTGCCTTTGAGAGGCTTCAGTGCTTTAAAGGTGCTTGAAATTTAGCAGGGAGGGTCGCCTTTGCCGCAGGAAGGCTTGTTCTGCCTTTCTTGCAGAAACCCTTCTCCAGCTGGTGAAGCTGTAACGTATGGCATCACGTGCTGCCTCGACAGGGCTGTACCAGGAGCCAGCACGGGCTGCCCTGGCGCTGGGTGTCCAAACCCTCGGCCTGACGGCTCGGTGCTCTTCCTTCCTTTTTGCCTAGCTCTTCCATAGTGCTGGGGCTTGACTTCACAGCCCTCTCTTTTTTTTTTTTTTTTTTTTTTTTTTTTTTTTTTTTTTTTTTTTTTAAGAAATTATTTGCGTGAACATATTTCAAAAGTTCTGTATAATGCCGATAAAGAAACACTTACGTGTAAGTATAGCTGTTAAACCCCCCAGCTATAGTAACACTCCCTTGGCTGTGACTGGAATTGCCTGTAACATAGCTGGTGCTCTGTATCTGAAGAACAGGGTACGCAGTGAGTTTTATTGGTTTGAGTCGTGAAAACCATTACAGCTGCGCTTCATCGCGTGCCTCAGTATGGTTTCATCGGATTCACTGGGACTGTGGGCACACGTGGGTTTGGTGACGTCCGTAGGTGCTAGCAATATTGTGGTGATAAAATGTGAAGAGCTACTTCCACAAACGCAGATGCCCAGGGAAGATCCTATTTCAGGGCGTTCAAGCGGAAAACACGCGCCCGGAGCGGCGCTCCTCGGTTCAGGCTTGGTGGGGCCGGGTTTTGCTGGCCGTGAAGCTGCCCTGACTGACCGTCTCGTTTCCCTCGTGCAGCACCTGCAGCGATCAGGCGCGCGTTCTTTCAGCTTCCGGGAGCTCTGTCGGAAAAACAACCGGAAAGAAGCTGCAGCCAAGTTCTACATCTTTCTTGTTCTGAAGAAGCAGTCGGTGATCGAGCTCAGTCAGAGCGCTCCCTTTGCCGACGTCACCGCCACCCTCGGCCCAATGTTCAGCGCGCACTGGAATCACGGAGCGTCTGGATAAGCTCATAAAAATAAATCTTACCCTACGTTTCTCAGAAGATACATCTCCTGGACAAACGACTGACAATCTCATCAAGCCATGGTTTCTGAGCAATGCTCATTTTGTTTCATTTTCTCAGAGCTGCCATGTCGCTGGCCGGTGCAGACGCGCTGCCCTGGTGTTGGTTACAACACCGGCGCGTTCATTTTGTGTGTCCGTTTATACAGGAGCCGTTACTTGGTCTGCTGGTAAAACAGAGCTGAAATACGTCTTCTATGGGAGAGACTTACCTTGTGAGGGATTTCATGAAAGCCCTTAAAAACCTTTCTTAGAGACCAGCTTGAGAGGTTAAATTACTTTTAACAGGGCTTGTGTGCATTAACTATCTAGAACCATCAGTAAGAGAAGTCTGTTCAGCTCTCTCTGTCAAAAACTTTATTCTGTTTGAAATAATTCCTTTAAAAAATGTTCATTATTTGGTATTTTAAGGTCTAAGAAGCTACTATGTCCAGTATCGTTTCCATGTGTTCAGGCAGAGAGGTCATGCTCTCCCTAGGAGAGTCACGTAAGCTTCGGGAAGAAATCCTCTTTCCTCGAGATCCTGCAGTTTCACATTTCATGGAGCCCGTTTCCTTAAAGACCGACACTCTTATTTATGCGTAGACCTATTTAAAAATGGATGTTAAGCTAAAATGTTACTATTCTTTGCTTTTTTAGCTAATTTAGGGTAAGTTGTAAGCCTTTTACTGTCACTTTGTAAAGTTAGTGTTTTCCAGTTGCATCAAACCTGCGCCGCGCGGCCTGGTTGCGTGCGTTCAGCGCTCCGGAGCGTTCCAGCGCCGTGGGTGTGCTGCCGTCTGAATGGGAATTCAATAAAAAAATCACAGCACAGCGTTTCCGTCCCTCGTTGCCGTTTGTTCTGAAGGATCGGAGCCGGCAGCCGCCTCGCTGTCGGTCGGGTTCGCCTCCTCAGAGTGGGTGTTTTCCAGGTGTTCGCTCACCTCGGTGCCACCCCCGTGCGTCTGGGCGTGCTGGCGCGTGCTGTTCCTGCCGCGCGTCCACTTATTTGTGCGTGCGGGGGTCAGGGCAGGTGAGGAATGGATTTTGAGGGTCGTTCAGAGGCTTTAAAGTGACTGAAGACCCCGCGCTGGGCGGGAGGAGATGGTCTGGGCTGGCTGGTTGCAGGGGAACATTTAATAAAATAAGCGATAAGCCTTTGCCACTGTTTTCTGAGGGGTCACGTTCCTGGGTGTAAGGGAGGGAAAAGTGACCCTTTTTGGTAAAAACCTTTCCATTTTCTGCAACAGAAGTGATATTTCCCTTTCCTGATGCGAACAGGAGCTGGTCCTCCCAGCAAGGGCTCTGCTCTGTGGCCACGTGTCCTGCAGAACTGGGCAGGCTGGGAAGGGAAGGAGAAAACGTTTTTCTCCCCCAAAACCCATCCAAAATGACTCCACCTCACACCAGAGCTGCTGCCTGCACTGCATCTGCCACCGCCACATGATAAGAGCAGCTCCAGTGGCAGCAGATGCGAGAACTCATTAATTTTCCTTTCAAGGAGAGAGGCTGTGCATTGGATTCCCCGGGAAAGGGGAACAAAGGGAGGCTGGAGGCGAGCAGGAGGCAGGCAGGAATAAATGAGAGGCGGGAGTTATTCAATATACATTGAAAACTGTCTGGGTATTGGAATAAATGAGACAAATCTTGCAGGAAATAGTCCTGGAGGAAAGACTCGTGTGTTATTTACAGAACAGGTTTGTCAAAACTCCGAAATAACCGCGGGGGAGCTCCAAAGGGAGCTGTGAGGGCAGGGGAGCGCAATGCGCTGGCGCGCAGCGAGCTCTGCGTCCCTGCGCACGCGGTGCGACGGGGCTGCGGGCTGTCGGCCCGACCCGCCGCGCTCAGCTGGGGGACCGGGGTCCAGGCCCAAACCAGGACCGGTTCTGCTCTGCCACACGAACCCTTTCCCTCCCCAGCGCTGTGTGTCCTGTGCGCAGGTAGGGCGTTACGTGTTTGTACGTAACGTAGGCCTACGTTGTCGCCGCGCCCGGCGCGGTCCCCAGAGCACAGCCAGAGCCCAAGCCCCGCTCCGGCCGCAGTTACGTCGCTCGGTGGGTCCCAGCCAGTGCCCGGCACCCTCGCCCTGAGTGTTGGCTCGTTAAATAATTTGGCAAGGTTAAGCCCACCGGCTGCAGAAGGGAATGTGCGGGTAGGACCACGAGTGCCCATCGCTGCAGCCATCAGCCGGGCCGTGCCTGTGACTCCCAGTGCCGTTTCCCAGTGAGCGAGCGGGGAGGGCACCCAGAAACCCCCGAACCCACGCCGAACGCGGGTGCGGGGCAGTTCTGCTGATAGTTTTGCTGATGATGCTTTACCTCTCCCCAGCCCCAGCCGATCCGACCCATGGGCATTTAAACGAGACGAAGGTTTTCATTGATTTATTGATTTTACTTTATGAAAGTGCGTCATTAATTAGGCGCACGGATGTCCTCGGGATGGAGCTGAGGAGATGAAAATGCCGGCGGTGGCGGGGGTCCGAGGGCCGAGCGGCCGCAGGGCGGGGCTGCCCCGGCTCCCCCTCCTCCTCCTCCTCCTCCTCCTCCGGGGTTACGCGGGGCGAGGAGCCGAGCGCGACCCCCCCGGCCCGGGCACAGGGAGCACCCGGGGGCCGCCGGATGGACCTCAAAACCCGGCTTTTCCGTTTGTTATTCTATTACACATTTTTGTTTTAGCCCTGGCAGAGGGGAGTTGCCATGGAAACGGGGGGAAACCCAGCGGGGGGGTGGAGGGGGGAGCACCCGCGCCGCCGTCGCTTTAAGAGCGCAGAGGAGGGAGGCAAATTACGCAGCTGCGAGGCTCAGCCCTCCCTCCCTGCCTCCCTCCCTGCCTCCATCCCTCCATCCCTGCCTCCATCCCCATCCCTCCGTCCCTATCCCTCCGTCCCTCCGCGCCCCCCGCCGCACCCATGG
>WHYT01016064.1:0-12846 GCA_009806455.1 Tetrax tetrax
AAAAAAAAAAAAAAAAAAAAAATACCAAAACACCAATAACAGCAAAAAATTAAAAAATAAAAAGGCGCCTCCGGCCGGCGCGGCGCGGCCCTGGGGCTGCCTCAGCGGCGCTCCCGGGAAGCCAGCCCTCCGCCGCCCGCCCGCCCCATCCAACGCCCGCCGCCGCCGCCTCCGCTCATCTCAGCCCCGCAGGTACCGCGCGGCGGCGGTCATGGCCGGCCGGCCCTGCGCCGCAGCCGGCGGGTGGCGGTCCCCAGGGAGCGGGTAGCGAGCGGGCGGCCGTGCGCCCCGGCCCCGGCGGCTGCCTGCGGCGGGGCTGCCCTCGGCGCCCGCCCGGCCCTCGATCGCTGCGAGCCGCGGCGGCCGCTCTGCGCCCCGCCGCTGAGGTGCGTATGCTAATGAGGCGGCCGCCCCCGCGCCCCTATTGGCGCAAAGCGGGCGCGCGGGGTGGGGAATATGCAAAGCGCGCCGCGGCCTCGACCAATGGGAGCGGGGGGCGGGGAGATGGGCGGGGCTGCCCGGCGGCGGGGGTCGGCACCGCCCCGCGCTCCCGCCGCGCCCGCGGGGACCCCCGGGACCCCCCGGCCCCCCGGTTCTGGGGCACGTTGGGGTGCTCTGGGTCACGGAAACGTGACCGACGGACCAGGGGAGCCACCTCAGGACCCTGTTTCCCCCTGCTGCAGCCCGACCTTCACCGCGGCGGGAGCCGTGCCCGCTCCCGCACCCCGCACGGCGGCCGCCCCGCACCGGCATGGGGCAGCCCTCGGGCTTGCAGCGAGAGGGGACAAAAGCAGCAGCCGGCCCCGTGCGGGGTCCGGTACCAGAGGATCCCAGCCGGCATCGCATGTCCGTTTTTGGGGAGCAGGCAGCCCCTGCCGCGCCGGCTCTCAGACCTCGAGCATTTCCCTCTCCCGTTACCAAAACAGGCATGACCGCGTCACAAACTCTTCTAAAAAATGATTTGCTTTTAAAGAACTGAGAAAACAATAAACGCAACTGAACATTCATCTATTTTAGCAGGGCCTGTAGTGATAGGACGAGGGGTAATGGTTTTAAACTGAAAGACGGCAGGTTCAGACTAGATATAAGAAAGAAATTTTTTACACTGAAGCTTGTAGAGCACTGGCACAGGCTGCCCAGAGAGGTGGTGGATGCCCCATCCCTGGAAACATTCAAGACCAGGTTGGACGGGACTCTGAACAACCTGATCTGGTTGGAGATGTCCCTGCTTCTTGCAGGGGGGTTGCACTGGATGACCTTTAAAGGTCCCTTCCAACCCTGACCCTTCTATATTCTATCCTTGTGGTTAGGACCCTCCATCACCACATCTGTGCTGCTTTTCTCTTTACACTTTTTTTTTCTTTTTGCATGCTTTCTTTTGGATGTTTCTGACCTGCAACTACCACCAGGAACAAGTCTGCAGCACATTCAGCTCAGCTCAGCTCACCCACACACCATGCTCCGTACAATCACCGTACACTCCCAGGGATGTCACGGCAGCACTCGGGTAACACCGGTTGGGATTTCTCATGGTTGGCTCCCTCTGGCCCAGGCCCCATAACAGGCTCTGAGCAGACAGACCTGGCTGAAACGAGCACTGTGACGGCGCCGGAGCCTGCCCTGACAGCAAACACTCACCCTGTCTGCTTTACATGTCTTGTTTGGATGCTCTGAAGCCACCTGGGGAGTTGTCTGCCCAGCTCTGCCGCCGGCACAGCCCACAGCCGCAGCCTGCATCGCAGCCAAGCAGGTGCCCGTGCAGCCCAGCCCAAACAGCACCGACACCCAGAGAGCCACCTGCAAGACCAGAGCTTTCCTAAGCCCTTCTGCCGCTACGTAGGTAGGTCGGTATCCTGTTCATTTCGTGGATGGGTGATGGAGGAACACAGAAACCGGTAAGTGACCGACAACCTGCCTCCGCTGTAGCAGGGATGGACCACGCCGAGCTCCGCCAGCTTCCCCGAACCCAGGACCAGATTTGCAATGGTGGTTGAACCCTCAATCCAAAGTGAGGGCAACCGTGCAAGGGTTTCACTCGATGCGCTGGCACTTACTTCAAATTCCTGCAGTCATGTCTGAAGAATCAACCGTGTCAGGGATGAGGCACGCTTGCAGACAGGCAGCGAAGAGGCAGCGTTCACAGCAACCCCGGCCCAGCACTGGTGCTCTGATGCATCTTCAGGGGCTCCAGGAGCTGAGGGGCTCAAGGACTTGAGAGGTTCATACCCTACACCCTACCTTAAGGGTGCCCTTACCAACACTGACATCGCATGGACGCTCTCCGCACCAGGCTGAGATCTGGGCTCAGCACTCCTTCCTTGTGCTGGCTGAGGTGGGGGAAAAGAATAAAACTGTCAGCCTAAAAGTGGTCCTTTGGTGACAATTAAAAATCATGCATGTAAATAGTGGAGACCTAACATTTGGCATTGTTCGTGCTCAAGGAGGTAGAGCACATACCGAGGATCCTGGAAACAGGTATCTTCCAGCCACCACCTCCACCTCATACATTTCTCCACATCATTTTTTCAACTGTTAATTCTCTTCTAAAAACGTTAACCCTGTTTTACCTAATTACTAAAAATATTATTCTCTTCCATAGTGGGAATCCTGTTCCTGATGCACTGATTTTGTATGAACATCATCATTCATCACTAAAAACATAAAGTCATTTCAATAACTTGCTGTGTGCTTGTCCTATGCCTTGTGAGCAGCACAAAGGCCTCACTAAATCTGAATGTCCTGACGTATGATCCTTCTCCCTGGTTGATCTTGGCAGGGAAAACACATCAAGTCAAAATCATGTTGTCACAACTGTCAGGGCCAAAGGCACTGCACATTTGTGTCACACTGTGCCTGTGCTCAGGGACAGCGATGGAGGAGTAGCAACAAGAATAGCAGGGGAAAAAAAATTAAAAGGAATTATTTTCTAGACATATTTCTACAAAATAGACCCAAGGCAATCCAGATAAGAAAAAGCAACTGGCAAAGGAAAACAGCACAGTGCTTGTGCTCACTCTGCAAATAGTCTCACTTCACTAACCAAAAATAATGGGAGCAGAAGCAGCCCTCGGTGCCTGTGCGGCGTTCGGAAGACAAAGAGTAGCATGGGGCATGCTTCGTACTGCACCACTGGTGACTTGCAATGCCTGCAGAACTTCTCTGGTGGAAAAAAGGACAGACGATTTCTAGTAAAACTAGAATAACAAAGCAATTTTTTTCATCCTTTGAAACGCTGGAATAGTTTCACTTTTCCTCTCAACCCTCTTCTGGTTTCAATCTACTAATTTCCCTTTCTCCATTTTAAGACATCTTTTGAGTTCTTTTCCCAGCATCACTTCAGGTGTTTTTCCCTTAGCAGAGCTATCTCAAGTCTCCACCTTCCAAACTCTTGTCCTATGGCAATCCACTCATCCTTTCTGTTCAGATTCTACTGCTTTGCTTCTTCCAGTTAATCTATAACTTGTTCTGGCAAATTAACTTCAATCTTTGCTTTATTTTTTCAGCCTCTGCCTCTCCATTGATAGCACTGTTGGAGCACTGCTTTCTCCTCTCCATCAACAACCCAATTTTCTCTCTTTCTTCTTACGCAGCCAGCTGTTTACAGGCATTTATTGGTTTTATTTTCCCTTATAAGAAAAACTGTAATAAGCTGGTTTATTTACATAATGAAGATCTGCATGCTAAGGTATTTTTAAACTGAAAAAAATGGGTACATTTTATTAAAAGGCTTATTTACTTAAAAATTGTACCCATGGACTTTGAAATTATCATAGTTTAAAAATCTAGTCTGAAACAATCCTCAATGCCACGAATTCCAAGAAGCATCCTCCAAAATAAATCATAAGTCAACAATTGTCTCCTTTAATAGGAAAAAAAAAAAACAAACAGTGAAGGAGAGAAAAACAAAAAATCCCAAAGTGTGCTTTAACAAGTCAATTGGAAAAAATAAAAAAGGGGGTAAAATACACTGGGGTAAAATGCTGTTGGCGTGTCGGTCCTGCATTATGAGCTGCTCCGTCACCACTGTCACCACTGGTTTCACACAGGCCAAGTGATCCTCACTCAGAAAGGCTCTTTTAGAGAAATGGGCTCGAAGGGCTGTTCCCCTCCCTGAGCATTGCCCAGGCTGTAGCATGCACATGTAAGCACACAAATGCACACAGTTTAGACCAGCCTTAAATTTTAATTTACCTCTGTCCGGTGGTAAAAGTAAGGTTTACACTCCAGTAGGCTAGAGATGGATCTGAAGGATTTGTCCAAAGCCTCCTGTACCAAAGCACCATCAGCAAAAGCTGCTGATGATGCTATTCGAGTCCCAAACTGTGGAGAAATTAATTAACACTTTGATTCCAGTTCCAAGGAAGTTAATGGTATGCCAGAGAACGTCACATAGAGCTGCTGTGAATAGAAAAAGAACAAAATCTGGAACATCTGCACTGACAAAGCAAGTTATCTTGAAAATTAGAATATATTCCTTCTCAGAAAACAGGCTGAAACATTACTCAGTTGAAGCAGAACTGAAAATCACTTCAGGAAACAAGTGTCAAATGAAAGAGACAGACTGAACTGAGTTTAGAATTTTGTTAAGAAAATGACTGTGAAAATCCAAACCTTGATATAGCAGAAACACAGAAAAAAATTAAGACTTCAGAAAAAAAAATATTTAATTGGGGGGAAAAAAAAAATTAAGAATTATTTTGGCAGTGCCAAAAGCTTGCCCAGAAAATGACATTCTCAATACTTACTTTATACCTCTGTATCACAAGAAAAACTAATGAAGACAAGCAAGAATACTAAGATCTGTAGTTTGAAAATAGCACATGGAGAGTAAAGGAAAGAAATACACTGCATAAGTATTGAATAAAAGCAGGAGAGAAAATTATTTTTTAAAATACTGATAATTAAATATTACCTCTGTATGCAAATGATAGTTAACTTCCAACAGCACAGGGTCCCTCGCGCTGTTTCTCTATGTGGGTGGCCAAGGTGGTCCAGCATGGAATGAATTTGCTGCCCGGCCTGGTGAACCTGTCCTTGCTCAGTTATCCCAAAAGCTGCCGTGGAATCCCCTGAGATGGGCTGTGAACAGAAAAGGGATGTCACACCATAAAGACAAGAGAATAACACCGATCAGCTGAAAACAGATAACTACATAGGAATGAAAAAGCAAGTTAGGGCAAAATAACTAAGGATGTAAGGTTAGGTTTTAGCCCAATATTCACATCAACCTCTATTCCATCTAGAAAGTTATTGTAATAAAAGATGATAAAGCAAACTTTAATTCCCATTGTTCATCTCATTCTAAAGGCAGCGTGATATTCTACTGCAAGTAGAGCGCAGCACATCTTTGCCTTACTGTGTGAAAGCAGGAAGCATCAAATACTGGTCGGTCTGGATTTTGCGGTAATTCAACAAATTTCTGACTTACACTGAGCTACCAGACCATTGCTCATTTTAAAGAAATGGGAATGATCTGTGCTAAACTGCAGGTGGTCCTAGTTTTAAAGGTTAGTTTTCTTCTATTAAATATTAATTACAAGCATGGCACCATCAAGATGTAGCATGAAATACTTTTAACATTAAGACAAATCAAATGATAGCCAAAGTGAAATCAACCCATGACCAGACGGTTTATGTATGATGAGCCAATATTTCACAGGACAGGGGTTATAAAGAAGTACACGTAATTAATTCAGTGAAGACAGAGCCACTGTTATTAAGAGCTGAATATGGGAACAACCTGCAAGAACAACGCCAAATAGCTCAAAGCCAAGTGTACCCGCTAATTCAATTGCCAAAGAGGCAACGTCCATGTCCAGCAACGAGTATTTTAAGCTTTTTGGCATATTTCATACGTGGCCAACTGAGAAGAGCACATTGGGTGAGAGAGCAGGCAGGGATCTTTGTAAGCAGGATTTTATGAGGATGAGCGCTCGCCCAGCCCACCTTGCCACACAGGGCACAACTCCTGCCCCGCCAATACCCTTTTCCCCCCAAGATCCTCCATAGGAAACAACTAAAATTGTATTTAAGTCACACAGCCTACTTTAAACTTTTTATTTTATAAGCCACTGAAGCGCTGACCAGTATAAAATTTAAGGCAAGACATTACACTAGGAATTTAAAAACCTAGAAAAAGAAGTGCTTTAAGGGTGAAATCTGCCTTTGCAGAGGAGCAGCTTAAGGATTATGTAGCTTTAAATCCTGCTTAAACCCTGTTTTGAAGAATTATAGTGGAGTCCATGTAATGTAAAGGAGTAAACTTAACTTCAATGATAAATTATTCCCAGAACATGTCCACCATCCTAAGCTGTTTAGCAAAGTATTATTAAAACTCCTGTGTTAGAGTGAATAAAGTCCTTTTGTTTAAGCTCTTTAACAAAGAAAACTTGATCAGATACATTACCTATCATCACCACAAAATAACCCAAATGCGCTGGGGAAAAACAAAAACAAAAACAAAAAAAAACCCAAACGGAGAAATACATGGGATTGTATAAAGGAATGGTTAATCATAATGTAATCATTTGGTAACAGACAATTTTCAGCGCAGTGCTAGCAAATTATTTCTTTTTAAGTCACAGATATGAGAATATCCCTGATGAAGACCGAGGGGATACACTCCCCGCAGGTTTCGAGCTGAAATTTCTGTGAGTATAAATAAACCCAATAACATTCCTGGATGCAATGTACTGATTTAAATCATGTTGTGCACGTGCCAGATACCCTTTTTTTTCAGCTCATTCTCTGAAAGGCCTAGGTCACTGCACAAGACTGATTTCTTCCTCTACATGGAGCCTTGAAGGTGGACAGAAGTGTCTTCTTGTTTTGTTGTAGCATACGGTTCCTCATCACTATCCAACGCTTTGTCTGTATTGCTCTGTCTCTCACTCAGATGCTGCAGTGGAAGAAAAAAAAATATTTTTTATTCATTAGCTTGTTTGGAGGCAGCCAACTAATTTTTGGAAATATTTTTATGATGTCTTCTCTGTCATTAGATATTGAGAAGGGTGTATAAAAGCTGAAAGAAATTCTTCAAGTTTTTACATCACAACCAAGGACACTGATGGTCTCCAAGGGGACCAGGTACCTTTTAAAGATACTTTTGGTGGAGGGGAACAAACGTACCAGCCACTGCTGAATCACTACTTGGGACATACATCCACTGGTCACCCTACCAAGAATGACCTAACAACACGATATTAATACCTAGGACATGGAAATTATTGTGAAAACTTTTTGGGGAACACCTAGGATGAAGCAACAAACCTATTTGGCAACGCTTGATAGATGACAGAAACTTCAAAGACAAAACCATCACTTTTCATAAGTAACTGCAATGCCTTACCATCATGGTCCATTTTTTTTTTTTTCCACTTACCTAATTGTGTTCTGCTTGTCTAATTAGAATTACTCTTGCTGTTTCATTTGAATATGTCCTTACATTTATCTAAGGCTGTTGCTGTACATGGTTAAATTGCAGTGTGACCCACATCTAATGCCAGCGGTGGCTCAGACACATTGTACACATTTAATACTTTCACAGAACAGCAACACAAACATTTTCTTACTCCACATTTATCTTGGAGATGACTAAAAATAAAAAGCATAGCCACTGCAGGCTCACTGTTGTACTCCTTGAAGGAAAAAAAAAAAATAAAATATTTGCCCCAAATGAAATCGTAGAGGAAACTGCAAAAAGTCTTATTTCGTTTTCTACCTTTATTTTTTTCTTCAGTTCTCAGAAACACTTATCTTACAATACCAGCCACAAAACCTACAGTTTCTTAGCAATAGATGGAGGTTCTCTGGAGCCAAACTATTCGTTCTGTGTTTGTACACTGCAAAATACAATAGGATCCCGATTCAAACCCTGGACTTGTAGGCGCTACTGCAATGCCAGTAGTACAATAAATCACCAACTTTTGCCTTTTACTTACAGCCACTTGAAGTAGGTGAAAGGCTGGATGACTTATTTCCCTGCTGTTAGCCATCCAGGCTCCGGCGCAGATTAGATTTTATTCAGACAATGCAACTGTACTGCTTGGGCAGAGAAGCCGAGCTGCGATTAGATAAGAACCAGGTACAGGTGGTTTTACTTACCTGTGGAAGCACACAACTCTGAAGCCTTGTGCTGTTTGGGAAGATGACTTTTTGGTAGTGGGGTGTTTTGGGTTGCCTTTTTTTTTTTTTTTTTCTCTTCTCTACAGATGTTTTCTAGATAGCCAGGGAGAAATCAGAAAGAAACATGGGAGAACCTGTCTGAGTGCCTAAAGCAGATAATATGATCAAAAAAAAAAAAATCCAGTAGCTTTATACAAAAAACTTTGGTAACTCTTAGATAGCCATGTTTGCCATTATGCCACCAAATCAGATTAACCAGCCAGAAAAATATATTAAAAAAAAAAAAATGGTGAAAAGGGGAGAAATTTACGTTAGAGAGAGAAAATGACTGTTTGGATATCACCATTTCTCAACAAGACACTATCATTTCAATGCAAGATTTTGTAAGACTGAACATGAACACCCAGCAATATTGAAATGTATCCATCTTACTCCAGCTTATATATTAACAGAAGCCTTTCTATATAGGCAATATATGCAAGTGTACAATTAAACAGATACAAAGGTCATCTAGGTATCTGAGGATTGTTCAGTTTGGAATTAAGAGATCCAATTTCTTAAGTCTTGCAATGTGTGACCAAGGCCCCTTCAATTTCCTTTGAGGACTGAGAAAAGAGTGATTAGCATGTCTGAGCAGAAGACTTATTTTTTTTTAAGCCTTGTTACCAATAAAATACTCAATTTACTTAAACAAACCAACCCCCCAACAAAACCCAACAAACAAAGGTGAGGTATACAGAGTTCATTTTGATCTCCATGATTTTGTCTCTAGACCCAAGATGGGTTTCTCAAACAACAAGAAATAATAGCATGTCAAAACTTCAAATTCAATGCTAACTTAATTTTAAAACGCTTCCCTGGAACTTTTGTTATTTTCTTTTTTTTTTTTTACCATTAGAACTAGCTAGCGATTTTATCCAGAGGCACACCTCTGAATTACAGATGTCTTTTATTGAACGTGCTGTCTTAGCCTCAGACCCTCCAGGCAAAGGATAACTTCCCTAAAAAGTGAGCACTGCAACCCAGGCTCCTTAAAACACAGCTTTTAATTAGGATTTTACAAGACAAAGGATCACAGAAACCCAGACTGCTCCCTATCTTGGGCTTCCATGTAATTCCAAGCAATTTGTCTACCTACCATGCTCTCACCCTTTTCTCGCACCAATGCAATTCCTTCAGCTATGCACTTTGCTGTTTGACTTCCCTTACAGCAACGGAAATATAAAACCTGATATGTTATTAATTTCTGCTAGCTTACTGAAATCAAATGGCTCCATACATGGTCAAAAACCAGTGAATGCCAGCACAAGCAAGTACTCATAACTGAGGACAGGAGGGTGACAGGAGAGCCCAGTTTCATCAATTTATGACAATACGTAGGCAACCTCAGATATATGGAAGTTTTGCTTTTTCAAAATAGCATTTTTGGTTTTGAATTAAGATGAAAACACTTTTTTTTCCCCTGCATCCAGCATCAGGCTCCAGACGAAATTATCAGAAATTATCAGAAGAAAGTGTTTCACTGCAAAATTGTTTCAGTTGCTTTTTTTATTTAATGAGTAAGTTTGGTTCTCTCAGTCCATGTGTGTTTAAGGTAGGATACCAGCTCGGACAAAACACTTTTCCAGCTTGTTTGGACATCAACTGCTACATCACAGGTGAAATCAGGAGTTAGAAACAATGTTCCATCAACTTTTTAGTTATTTTAAAAATCAGTTAAGCCTGTAATTGGAACAAAAAACATGAGATAGACAAACAACTTTTTTTTTTAAGAAATTACATTAACTTCAGTCAGTCTTTGGTTCAGTGTTAGAAGCTTCATGTTCAAATTCATAGTTTGCCTCTCTAAGTCTGAACCATATTTAGCAGAACAGAGATAGTCACTGCATAAGTCAGATCATTTTAAAATTAACTTCAAAATGTGTTTTTATTTCCAGTTTATGTGTTATCATTCCTTTGCATAAAACAAAAATATTTCAGAACTGAAGCATTTTCTCCTAGATGTATCTCAGTTCATAACTCCAAGCACATTTTTCTGAGAAGCTGACAACCTTACAAGGTCTTTAAACGAGAAATTACAGAAATTCAACATCTCATCATTTCAGATACTTGATTCAAACAATTAAAAGATAATATCTGACTCAGAATAATATGCATCATGTAAATATATGCCGCTGAGATGAAGGAGGTCTCAAAAATGCACGAGGTCCAAGGTATTACAGATACTTCATAGTATTCAGATTTTCTTCTCCAACACATCACAAAGCACTGGGGTAGAAACGGGAAGATCCATGAGCAATCAGGACAACAAAGTAAAAACAGATTTAAAGTTTTCTCTTCAGAGCCCACACACATGCAGGGTGTTTACGTTATGCCCTAGAGATTATAAACACTCAATTACAGCTGTCTGAAAACAGTACTCAAAATGGAAAGTTAGAAGAAAAACACACAAACACAGTGCACATGAAATTTAACTTTTATTTTCCTGTTGATAAAACCCAAAGATCCCTCACAGCAGCAATAGATGCAGAAGTTATCTGCAGAAATGATACCTCTTCTTAATCCGTTCGCATACCCAAGTATGCCGAGTGTGTAGGGACTGCATATTAACACAGCACAGGCACTGCTCAGTAGTAACAGAGATTAAGTTTCTTGGCATATTTTAATCCATCCTTTCCTTAATATTACAGATTTCATAGTATTAAAGATGACTGTTAATGAGTTGTCTGTTTATTGGATTTTTTTAATTGTTGTCGCGATTTAAAAAACTGTTCATTAAACTCTACATGTACAATTTATATGCCCAGATGCACCTCCCCACATCGTTGTAGTTGACAAACTGTATCCAAATGCTACAATTCAGAATGAAAATGCCACCGCATTTAGCAGCTCTAGCTGGACTAGAGTATATCTTTCCATAGAGTAACAAAACACACCTCTTTGTTCAGTAAGACAAGGGATACAGGTTTTAAAACACATATTTCTATCTTGTATCCATACCCTTCTTTAATATATATATATTTATATATAGCTCTAAAACAAATCTCTACTATTTTACAATTAAATTAAACACATCCACAATTGGTCTAACTAGTGATTTTGGTCTCAATACTTTAAACATTAGTTGTCCCATAAAAATATACAATTCAACAACATGGTTGTACCAGTACCATGAGACCTTCTGAAAGAGGCCTATGACAGATACCAACCACGCAATTCAGTGCTCAATGTCATCTAACTGATAAATATTTATACTGCATTTTCAAACTACCAGTATCTTTGAAACCCAAATTTCTCTTTGCAGGCTTACCATGCTTTACAAACATGCAGAAAGCAACCACATTTCTCACTTGCCTGTAGCAACCACATTTTTTTTTTTTCTTTTCTAAGAGATCAACTGACAAAGCACAAACTTCATGCTGTCATTTTTAGATTGCTAATCTTTTCTTTTCTTTCACATACTGAATTATTTCACAATGGATCATACTGCTCCATGTGAAAAGACTAGGGATTAGCCACATAGTAAGAACTGGACTTTTCAGTTTAAGCCTCTAAGAATTAAATTACTAACAGTCAATTAGGATGCACTCATAGCTGCCATACAAGTGAACAGACACCCAGTAGCCAATCGAGTTAATTCTACATATATACCAAAAGGTGAAGCTTTTTTTTTCTAAAAAAAAAAAAACAAAACCAAACCAAAACACAACAATAAACAAAAAACAAAACCAAATCAAACAAAAAACCCATGAACCCCAAACCTACATTATACAAGTACAGCCTCAAACCTGGTAGTTTCCAAGAAATGGACCTCTGTCCAGAAAAAGTTTCTTCAAAATGGCACACAAACTGTGCCACCATCAACTACACTTCAGATAAGACATTAATCTCTTACACCCAGAGTTCTCCTTATTACCACCGCAGCACAATTCCACCGTTTTACAGCAATGGTGATACAGTACTTCTGCAGCACAAGCAAGAATCCTCCAAGTCAGAAGCAGCTGGCAGTAAAACCCCAGACAGGTTCACATCAGAGTAACCTGGCACATAAGCCTCAGAACATTTTACTCTTATAAATGTAATAATCAATAATTTAGGTGCTAAATATTCCAAGACCAATAGAGCCAGTCTGTAGATAAGACTACAACAGCACATACTAAAAACCACATGAGAGGTATGACAATTAAGATGAATATTTCTTTTAAACAGCAGAAAGTCAGGGAAATATCTGGAATTCTTTTGCACTGCATTAATATAACTTCTGTTTCTGAATATAAAAATACATCTAGAGAGTCAATCCAGAGCTGCATACACAATTACATTTTTCCCCTTACTGCTTTAAAATTAGTACAAAATAATATAAGTTACAGGAATGATTGTTGCAAATTTGTAAAAGTCAGCTATTACAAAATCATTATATGAGAACTGTAAATTATTTACAGGTGAGGTAATACAATTTCCAGAGTAATGAATTACGATTTAGCAGAAGTGTAAAAATAACGTACTCACCAAAACGTTACAAAAATCTGTATTCATTATCAGCTACACAGTAGATCATGATTAGTTTTTGTAGTTGATACAACATATTCTTAAGAAAAGTGCCAAAATACTGCTACATAAGAAACTTTTATTTCCAAAATCGTTCAGCAAAAAAACCCTGCAGATTCTATGTTAAGTAATGCCAAAAGAAAACAGGAAAAAAAAAAAAAAAAAAAAAAAAAA
>WHYT01016064.1:23977-35576 GCA_009806455.1 Tetrax tetrax
GGGAGGGAGGGCCGTGCCGCCCAGGAAGGGGTGACATGGCGGCCCGGGCCGGGCCGGGGGGTTTAGTCACGGTACCGGCCAGAGGTTTCCTTGTGAGAGGTGCGGGAGCCATGGCAGCGTTCACCTCGGCTGTGCAAAGGAGCACCGACAGCGCAGATCAGCAGGGGGTTCCTGCAGAGGCTGGCAGCTGCTTGTCGGTTTCATGGGACATGGTTCCCCTTGGCTCTGTGTTTCTGAGATGCCAGCCAAAAGTATGGCACGTTCACGAGAAAATACCCTCTCCTTTTTGTTTTTTTCACACCTTAACATGGCAGAGGGCTCTTCACAGGCGAAAAACACCACACAAGGAGTCTTTGTGCACCCTGAGTGCCCCTAGAGGTGGAAGACACAGAACTATCACTTCATCCATAAGAAATGTGATGTGGCTTATGTTTCATGTTGGGCGTCAAGTTAATCATAGAATCACAAAATGGTTTGGGTTGGAAAGGATCTTAAAGATCGTCTAATTAGAACCCCCCTGCCATGGGCAGGGACACCGTGCACCAGATCAGGTCGCTCAAAGCCCCGTCCAACCTGGCCTGGAACACTTCCAGGGATGGGGCATCCACAGGTCCTCTGGGCAGCCTGCTCCAGTGCCGCACCACACTCATTATAAAAAAAATTTCTTGTATCTAGTGTGAATCTACCCTCTTCCAGTTTAAAGCCGTTACCCCTGGTCCTATCACAACAGGCCGTCCTAAAATGTTTCTCCCCGTCTTTCCTGTAGGCCCTCTTGAGGAACTGGAAGACTGCTATGAGGTCTCCCCGGAGCCTCCTCTTCTCCAGGCTGAACAGCCCCAACTCTCTCAGCCTGTCCTCATAGGAGAGGTGCTCCAGCTCTCTGATCATCTTCGTGGTCTCCCCTGGACTCGCTCCAATGGGTGGGTTAATCTGTGTGTGGGGCTAATGTATTGCATTTACCTTCTGTATTAAATTGATCTAAGTACAAATATGACATACTTACTCTGAGATGTTTTCTGGAAAAAAAAAGTAAGAGACTACTTCAGAACATGTACTTATATATTCGTAATTTATTCAATGGGTATAACTCTTCATGTTCAGCTTTGACTTTGTCTGTGTTTTGTATTTTTTGCTTTGAAAGAGACTAGTTCTCAACAGGTCTCAAAGTGTCAGCTAATGTGACAGTGATATACTCCCTCCTTTCTGTGATTCATTTTAATGCCAGTTCCTCTCAGTTTGAAGGATGCTGCCTGTGTGTTTCAATGAAAAGGTCATATGAATGGAATTTTGCAGGTGAACAAAATTAAATCCTCACAGACTAGTTTCCAGCGAGAAAAAGTGCTTTAGCAGCTGGAACCGTAGAATGTTTCTGGAATAAAATCCAGATGTTTCTACCACAGTGGTGCAGGAACTGCCATTCAGTTGCAAGTGACTGAAATTTTAAATAGCCTGCTCTGACTTTGGACAGATGAGCCTATGGAGAAAAATGAGTGTTCAGCAATGTTTTATAAATCTTAATATTTTTCCAAAAGACGTGTGATAAGAATACATGTTTAAATGTACCTTTAAAGTAGCATTATTCTGACTTCAGTAAAAACTAACAATTAGAAGTTAAAGCAGCTGCTTTAACTTTCCTGTAGACCCAGTGAACTGGCAATGACTTTACGAGAAAAAGAAAATCTGTAAAGCATATTTTATGTAGCACTTCCATGGTCTACTTCATAGCACTGTCCAGCTTAAACCATACTGGTCCAGGAATTTGCACTGATTTATACCAGCAAAAGAAAAACCACAACAAAGTTTGGGTTTCTAATTTGTGATCTGTGAAGAATATTGATAATGTCATAGTTACTCGGTTTTGTTTGTTCTTTGTTTCCAAAAGGGAACTTACTTCCTCTGATTATCTTTTACTTGAAAAAGCTAGGTCTTTTTACACCAGAAGTTCTGTGGATAGCAGGAAAACTAGAAGGGTTATAATCTTATAAAAGAATGGAAAAGTAGCAGTTGTAACGGCTATAGAACTCAACCAACTAAAAAATACCTGACAGAAAGGCATGTACACCTCTTCTGTGTCCTTCAGAAGAACCAAAGAATGACAGGCTTGATATTCCAGTGAAAGAAGTAGTGGAATGCCAGTGCAGGACCACAATGGAGGGCAGGAAAATAAGGGCTACAGATTATACAGAAAAAGTATGAAACACCCATTTGCTTTTTCCTTCCTGATGTACTGCATTTGAGTGCATTGCTGCATTTTTGCAGAACTGCCAGGTTTTTGCAGCGATACCTTAAGCTACAAAGCTAGGCATTGCTATGGCAGAGGTATTTTAGTGCATTTTTTTTTTGTCTTCAAAAATAATAAAATGTATTTGAATTAAAGAAATAGCCACTGTGTAATTCAGAAGTCTAATCCTCTCCCAAAAGAAGGGAATGAGCTGCTGAATCTATAGTATGCTGCATTTTTCTCAAGAAAAATTCAAAGCATAGGAGGATACTGACAGAATCAGTATTAACATGACAAACGGTTTGTCCCATCCTCGTCAGGTAATCCCTATCCTGGTAAGCATTTGGAGGAAAACAGGTCCCAGAAGTGATTCCCAAAGATTGAGAGATGCCCCTCCTGAATGACTAGGTAAATGTATTTGCACAGTAGTGGCTGAGAAGTGTGAAAGATCTAAGCATTAAACTTCAATCAATTTATTTTGCTAACCATAATGAAATTATTAGTTTAGACCCATTTGTCTGTGTCACTCAAGCTTGTGACATTTATACCAGAGTTACTTTACTTATATCTTCATTGATGAATTAGCCTGGGTGTTACCAGCTGCACTTTAATGCCACATGAAATGTTGGTGCTCTCTGCTGTAGTGTATGTCAGTAGGACTTCTGGGAGCAGATTTTTGTGTGTGTGATGACACTGTAGACTTATTGTTGAAGGATTATCAACAGTCAAGTGATAAAGCCTGTGTCTTTATTGGAAAACACTTACATTACCAATCCAAGAGAAAATGGAAATCAGTCTCTGGTGTAAGCTAACTTAAAATGAAAGGACAGTTTCTTTTAGGTGAGAGTTTGTAGTATGTAAGAAGTTAATCCGTAACTGAGTAAGAGGATGAGCTTTCTTTATACATTCATTAGTAAGGTCTTAATATTTTTATGATAGTGTCTTAACAGGCAGCCAAACATGGGGCTCTTTTATTATAGCTAGGCAAAATGCAGGAGGAGGAGTGGTTCAAGAAACTGTTCAGTTTTCTTCAGACTTCTGCTCAGGTGCAAAGTTTGGCCTCAAGCTTCACATGAGAAAGAGACACTTTACAACTGTGCAATTCTCATGACCCTCTCTCATGTGGACTTTTTTTAAAACAAGAACAGCTTGATTTGCTTTAGCTTAAATACTTTGTTACTGGGTGTGCTAAACCCAAAAAGCCATCGGAAGAATAATAAAATGCATGTGGATTGTGGCTAGCTTTGTCTCTGTGCAATTCTATCAGTGTGTAAACTTCTGTCTTAGTTCTATTGGAAAATTGCTTTCCCTGGGTATGGACCTATACATGGTGTAGGTTCTTGTGTTAACAGAACCAGTTTATAGTGGTCTTGTAGCTAGGTAGGGTTTTCCTTCCCATCCAGCTGACCTGAATTTAGTCAGGAGGGAATATAAGATTCTGTAGGTGCTATAGAAAACGTTGGAACACAGTTTTCTAAAATTTCATTCTCTCAGTCACATCTTTAGAAGAGTAACAGTGGTATTTAGTGCATGATTTTAATGCACAGACAATACTAATCACACTCTCAGCATTTATTTATGTATGTGTTTTCACAAAAGTCAAGTGCAAACCAAAAGAAATTTTACTTACATCATTACCTAGGTATATGCTGTACAAGGTATGTATGCATCCAGTCACCTTGAAAGGGGAAATAGAAATCATGTAACACACTATGCCAATGTTGAGATAAAAAAAGAAAATAAAAAAGATTGGCTAGAAGCATGTGCTGGTTTGGCTGGGATAGAGTTAATTTTCTTCACAGTAGCTGGTATGGGGCTGTGTTTTGGATTTGTGCTGAAAACAACGTTGATAATTTAGGGATGTTTTTGTTATTGCTGAGCTTACAGAGTGTCAAGGCCTCTTCTGCTTCTCACAGCACCCCACCAGTGAGCAGGCTGGGGGGGCACAAGAAGCTGGGAGGGGACACAGCTGGGACAGCTGACCCCAGCTGACCAAAGGGATATTCCATATCATATGACATCATGCTCAGCAATAAAAGCTGGGGGGGGGAAAGGAGGAAGGGGGGGACATTCGGAGTGATGGCATTTTGTCTTCCCAAGTAACCATGATGCATGATGGAGCCCTGCTTTCCCGGAGGTGGCTGAACAGCTGCCTGCCGATAGGAAGCAGTCAATTAATTCCTTGTTTTGCTTTGCTTGCATATGTAGCTTTTGCTTTACCCATGAAACTGTCTTTATCTCAACCCAGAAATATTCTCACTTTTACACTTCTGCTTCTCTCCCCTATCCCACTGAGGGAGGATGGGGTAAGCGAGCGGCTGTGTGGTGCTTAGTTGCCGGCAGGGGCTAAAACACAAGAAAATGGGTATCAGGACACAATATAAGCTTATAAAAATTGCAGAGGAATCTCTGCTGTCCACAAAGAACAATGTCTGCCTTGGAAGGTTTAAAGGCCAAATTAACCATGATAGGACTTTTATTTATGATACTGAGCAGGGAAGAAAGTGCAAATTCAATTTTTAGGTTATTAAGACATCTCTGCCTCAGGACTACCATTTTGGTAGAATTTTATTGCTTTAATACTGGTGAATTTAATAACTTTAAATCTTCAACCGTTGCATTAGTATTTGCAATTTCAGCAATACTTTGATTCATTGGCCTAGTGCAGAGTGAGTTTCATGGTCTGCCACACACTGATTGATTGCAATTGTCCCTGTCAAAATCCAGACTTTTGTACCTATTGAAGAACTTGGTACCTTTTTGGACGTGCACATACTAGCAATTTTTTCTGTCTTCATAGGACAGAAGATATTTTTGCTTTGTTACATATAACCGAATATGCCTTTTGATTAATCTCTCACACACTGGTTGATTAACAGGTAGAAAGAGTCCAGCGTTTTGGTATGTGTCACCCAATCTCCATGCCAATTATTTTTTTTCACATAAAGTTTGACTTTAATGTGAGTTGTCTCTAAAATTTTCTAGTCACTCCTGGCGAATGTGGGAGCACGTAGCAGACATATAGAAAGCCCTGCCTGTTACTCAGTTTTCTAGAAATCTTGTCATTATCACCCACCCCCACCCCCCCCCGCCTTTTCTATAGATGGAAACGCTGTTTACTGATTACAAGGCTGACAGAGGAAGCAAAGTCAAACTGGAAAGTCAATGATGCATCTAAATGCTAATTACAATTAATACTCAGGAAAAAAATTAAATGCCTTTGCTTTTTTTTTTTTTTTTTTCCCAGAGGAAAATATTGGGTCTTGCAAATGCCCCTTTTTCACAGAATGTAAAATATCTATGAAAGGCCTCATAGAGGTGAGACAGACTCACCTTAATGTATCGTGTAGTAAGCATACACTCGGTGGTTCAGCTACCACAGGATGTTTAGTTTCACCTTGAGTGGGACGGGGATGTTTTTGAAAGGACTGCTACTAAATTGTGTCTTTCTGTACAGCCACAGAGATAAGCTTGCATTAGCAACATTGCCTGCCTTTCAAGTGCTTTGCTTAATGTCCTCTTAAAGTAGCTTACAAGACAAAGTGGTGGGTAAACAGATGGCAACATTAAAAAATATCATTTTACTTTGTGAAAAGTTATTTGAGCCTTAAAGATTTGAGTTTACTTCAAAAAAAAGCACTAGCGTTGAACTAAAGCTACCTAAAATAGATTTGGCAGAACAGCCTTTTGATAGAAGAATATAAATATGCTGAGTCTCCCTCTGCTTTCCTCACTGGAAGCAATGTGTGGCCTCAGCCTCTGGGAAGGGAGGCCAAAAGAAGGAGCTCTGCCTCTGCAGTTTGCCCTTCTTCCCACTTTAACTTGGCAGGGCTTTTTGAGTAGGAAAGGGGTGAAGTCACAAATTCAGTGTGTGTCAAATACAGGCATGAGTTAGCAGTGGATTCCAAAGATCAGCTTTCATTGAATTGAGACTGCACTATAAGGCAGTAGTTCGTAGGGAGAGAATGTTTTCCCCTAAAATATAATACAAATATCAGCAAAGTCTTTCATAAAGAGACTTAAGAAAAGCTTTCCAGATCCCGATTACCACACACACACACAATCACACTTACAAAAATAATCGTAGGAAAATATTTTTGCTACATATTAGACAAACACTGTGATATGTAGTGATTTAAGTGTTTTATAACACAGCGTAGACTTCATATTAGTCAGACTTAATATATTCTTTCTACAGTATGTATGAGAGGTTTTCCTCACAGAAGAAAACAACTGAGCAGGAACCAAAACTCATCAGAGTTATATGAAACCTTACATTGTATGTCTTCTTCAGGCAATACAAAGTTTGCTATTTCACATCTTTTGAGAATAGCTATCCTGAGCAGATGAACTGTTATGATCAGCAAGGGTCACAGTACAGAATAAGCATCTGTGCTGTTCAGGACCTTGTGAGTGTTTGGACTGGAATTTAATTTCACCTTTTGGCTTTTTTCCTTGCATTGTGGTAATTCCTCTGCTGTCTCAGGCTGTATTTGAGTCTTTCACTGACTCCAGTGTTCCTTGGCTAGTCCTTCTGCAATGAACCATTTCTCTGTGTACCTTTAGATGAGCTGTTTCAGAAGAAAGCTCACTGGGATGAGAAAAGTTTCTAAAAAACACTAGTTTGACTCCTAAGATCTGAAATCGTTCTGTTTAAGCTCTGCTTAAGTCATTAAATGTGTCCCATTGACCTAAGTAGGAGTTGCACGAAACCCCAGAAGACCATTCAAGTTCAGTAAGGTGGCTCTTGCTCTGCTCTGGTGCAAGTGAGAAAATTTGAATACGATTAAGTTATATATTTAACATTTGGGACTGAAGAGCAGATGGACTTGGCTGTATGATGGGTAACACATTTCTGGCTTTGTAAAGAGGCTGTTTTTCCCCCGGTGTTTTTGGCCAAAAATGATTTGTAAGTACCATTTCTCAAAGGTCTGATTGTAACAAAATGGATACAAACTGCTAACGTAACATTAAAGCGAAATTACTGTCAAACTGTTTCTGCTTACAGAAATTCATCCACCATTTAGGGTCCCCAACAGATTCTCTATCTCCACATAATGAGGTCCTCTCGTACAGAAAGGAATGTTTCAAAGACATTGACTGGTTTTAGTAATATCACAGGAGTTTAAGGAGCTCTGGAAGTGTTCCATTGCACATTACTGCACTTTTAAAACTCAGAGAAAGCCATTTAAAGTGTATATGTAAAATTTCCTTATAAAATATTTGAATAATAAAAAAAATTAACATTATCTTCCCCCAGACTTGCGTAGGGCCAGATCACTTGCTGATGCAGATGCACGCAACCCTGCTGTCTCCGGGTCTCTGGCTGAGCGGTGTCTTACAGCTGCCGTGACGGTATAGGCAGGGTTTGGATCCTACCGTCCCCAGAGTTTGGCTGTTAATTGCAGTAGCAGTAGGGCTGGACTGCTCTGAACAGGTAACAAGTAGGTATGAGACGTCCTTGTACGGTGCAGTATATACCATTAACACATTTTCTCTGTATCAATAAGGATTTTCAGAGTTTACTTTCTATATATTGAAGAATGTATGGTGATTGTTTCCCAAAGTGGAATCTTTAGCTAGACTTTCCTCTCCTCATGAAAGGAGCCAGCCTGATAGTGCTAGATATAGATTAATTTTGTTTTGTTAAACTATCTGATCTTGTCATCTTTATGAAGCCTGTGTGTTTGACTAATATTAAATAGACTACCTTAGTGGTATCTAATTGGCACAGCCTGCACAGATGTAATACAATCTCCTTCCATGCTATTTTATCACATTACTCTGGTTTCTAATCTTGCAGACATTCTCATGAGGAATTACTCACATGCATAAAAGAACCTCATATTCTTTAATGTTTGCAGGCTTGAGCCCCAGGTTACAATATCATGTATATTAAAATTGTTTCTGAATGTAAAAGGCTGCTAATTATTCCAGATTCTGTATTTAGGATTATATTTTGAAGGGGGAGAAATATGTCTTATTTGTCTGATTTTATCTTTTCCTGTTTCCTTCTGATCTATTTTGTAGTTACACATACAGGGAGCATGATGCACATGGGAAAATATTTGGTAGTTTGGTGATAAAAGTGTTCTCTGTGCTCAAAGAATAAAGGATTACAACTGATTCGAAATTTAAGATTTTTTTTTTTGCCAAAAAAATGGAAGAAGCAATTCAAATCATAATATGATTTGTCAAGCTATATTTTAGTGATCAGTACAGAAAGAATTTTGAAACACATTTATTTGTTTGCATTTGCACATTTTAGAAACTTAGGGTTTTAGTTTTCTGAAAGTCTGCTTCCTTGTGTTTTCCATTTCAGCCAAAGGACTGAAATTAAATTTGTGTAGGAAGGCAATAAAAGGGGTTTACAAGTACATGCAACTGCTACTTATTTTCAGTCTATGACAAAGTGAATTTCCATGCCAACTTTTAAATTCATGAAATTTAGAACTTCAGGTAATACCAAAAGCTAATAAATGATGGAAGGACCTAAGTCCAGCTGCAAGACAGCAAGATTTGGCAACTTACGCACCTCTAAACCATTTTAATACGGGTTCATGCATCTCTGAACGCAAATACTTTAATCTAAGTGGTGCATTAGTGGTTACAAACTGGGATTGCATTCCCTAGGTCCTATTTGTTCTGTGGTTTCAGTGATGCACACACACTGCAATCCAGTGAAAATATTTCTGCATGACATCCCTGACCTGCTGAGGAACACCCACTTGAAGAGTCCCAGCATGAAAAAGCTTCAGAATCAGATTCTAATCCCAGAAGTTGAGATGCAAGTTCCTGTAACAGCAAGGAAAATAGATGTCTCGAACCTTTCAAAAAAAAGACCTATACCATCTCTTGCTCTTGTCAAATATGTTAAAAGCAGTGATTTGTAACAGATGGGAAGAAAGACTGATGATTAGGTGAAGGGAGAGCCTAACTTACAAGGAGGGGTGAGAAGAGGAGAGGATTTTATATATATATATATAAGAGAGGGCTACAGAGATAGATGACAACAAATAGGTACAGATTAGCCAGCAGTAAAGTTAGGAATTATCAACAGGCTGCCTGCCATTAATGAAATCTGATTCTGAAGAAACTTTGCAGCTGAAACAGGCAAACCCCCCAAAACATGCCTTTAGAAGGAAGGTCAGTTAATTTCTGAAAGGGGTTATGACATGGTTCCTGAAATACCAAGAGACTGGATTTCCTGCAAGACGGCTGTACTTTTTGAGGCAGTTGTGCTCTGCATAATTTTTGCCTCTCTTTAGCCCCTGCATGTAACACAGTAGGACAGGGAGGGTGGTGAAGCACTGGCACAGGTTGCCCAGAGAGGTGATTGATGTCCCATCCCTGGAAACGTTCAAGGCCAGGTTGGTCGGGGCTCTGAGCAACCTGATCTTGTTGAAGATGTCCCTGCTCCTTGCAGGGGAGTTGGACTACATGGCCTTTAAAGGTCCCTTCCAACCCAAACCATTCCATAATTCTATGACGGCTGGGCTCTCACAAGCAGCAATCCCAAGGTCACTGTCACTACCAAGTGTCAGTCCTTCCCTTGCCTGTCTGCAGAGCAGAAAGCGTTGATAATGGCAAATCACACGCTTGCCTTCCTTCATCTTCAGCTCAATTCTAACAAATCAAATTTGACTTACCATGCTATCCATTTTTCTGTAGGATGAATTATTTTGTGCCCATCTCCCCCAGGTGCTAGATGTGGCTCGGGAAACAAACCTTTCCCACGGTAAAGCAGGGGTGTGCTTGCAGCACAGCGTAAGCCCTTCCCGTACCCCATCAAGCTTGTTGCGAGCTAACCCCTTGGCTTCTTACCCTCCTGACAAAAAGCCTCAGAGCTAATACTTCCAAGGCTCATAAATGCCAGCCTTACTTTTACTCATAGTTTCCCTCTCTCCTTGCAGGACAGTAGATAGAATAGTTGATCTCCTTAGAAGACCTAAATCCATGTTTTGCCTTGTACTGTTTATTTTCAGTTGAACACATCAGCTTTTTAACCTATATAAGCTCCAACAGGACTGGTGACTGCATTTTAACCCTACTCTTTATGATTTTAGAGCCTCTTATGCTGCCATGACAACCTTCAGTCCCAGTGTCCTCAAGCAAGCTTCCATCACATCCTCTGAGAAGCATTCTAGCAACTTTCCAACAACCAACAATTATGTTCATCTGCAAATAGTTCAGCTTTACTATGTTAAAAAATATGGCAGAAAAGGAATGGAAACACCCATCGAGGCAGAGACATCTGCATGGAAATGGACACAAGGTCATTCAATCTTACCCCCTTTCATCAAATAGGAAAGAATTTACACTCTGCTTGTACATTTACCTAATCCTAGCTGTAGCACTCTACAGAGTACAATGCAACTGTCTATGGCAAATTATACAACTATTTAAATGGTCTGACAATTCTTATTTCTCCATGTGGTCTCATCAATATAAGCCAATATGGTATAAACACCCTTTTAAAAGTAGTCTTCTATCTCTCTGCTTTTTAAGGCCATCTCAAAATGTAAGAGTATATTGAAATTAATATTTTTTTTATTCTTCAGAAAGACCTATGTGGATTTCTCTTTCAAACTTGTCGTGTTGTCTGGTTTTGGCTTACTCAGAAAGTAAACTTTATGAAAAGTCAGGAGGCAGGTAATAGTAAACGGCTTTCATTTTAAAACACAAAGGAAAATAAAAAAAAAAAAAAAAAAAATCAGCAGATGAACTGATCTGGAACCCTGAACAGAATTCAGATCTGAAGACATCCCTAAGATTGTGTTAGCAAATACACATATAGAAACCCTGAAGGTACATATAGAAACTCTGATGAGATCCAAGCTTTACCCTCTACTCAGGTGCTGTGAGTTTTATGATGACAAATCTGGGGCCCTTAATATAAAAATAAAATAAAATAAAATAAAATAAAATAAAATAAAATAAAATAAAATAAAATAAAATAAAATAAAATAAACCAAAACCATCTTTCAACTATGCAGGCAGGACTATAAGTAGCTTTCCTCTCTTTCCTGTGCTCCTAGTAATTCATGGTGGTTCAAAAGGAGTACAGCCAGCTCCCGTCCTCTGGAGTGCAAACACACCACCTCTTCTCCACACCCTGCCACTTCTGTTTAGCAAGAAATAAAAAAGGATTTTGCACTGAGCTACACAAGAAAAACAGAGAACACTAAAATTTGAGGCCAGCTAAGCTTGTCCTATTGCTACTAGTATTCCTCCACAGCTGAAAGAAGTTGTTTTTTTTTTTTTTTAAATGGCAACATTCAGCTGGAGACATATCTAGCCTCATTCAGTTTATCTTATTTTATAATACAGCCTAGTCACAAGCTAGCCAATGAACCATCTTACCAAATTGGCAAGAAT
>WHYT01016064.1:47243-91500 GCA_009806455.1 Tetrax tetrax
AAAATAAAATAAAATAAAATAAAATAAAATAAAATAAAATAAAATAAAATAAACCAAAACCATCTTTCAACTATGCAGGCAGGACTATAAGTAGCTTTCCTCTCTTTCCTGTGCTCCTAGTAATTCATGGTGGTTCAAAAGGAGTACAGCCAGCTCCCGTCCTCTGGAGTGCAAACACACCACCTCTTCTCCACACCCTGCCACTTCTGTTTAGCAAGAAATAAAAAAGGATTTTGCACTGAGCTACACAAGAAAAACAGAGAACACTAAAATTTGAGGCCAGCTAAGCTTGTCCTATTGCTACTAGTATTCCTCCACAGCTGAAAGAAGTTGTTTTTTTTTTTTTTTAAATGGCAACATTCAGCTGGAGACATATCTAGCCTCATTCAGTTTATCTTATTTTATAATACAGCCTAGTCACAAGCTAGCCAATGAACCATCTTACCAAATTGGCAAGAATCTTTTAATTGAGACACATTTTATTTATCCATTGAGTTTTCCTCTATTTTCCAGGTGGGGATCAGATAAAGACAAAAGCTGCCTCCCTATTTATGTTATGCTTGTCAGAAAGTGCTTAGGAAGCTCCCAGGGACTCCAGTGGAGCGAATGTGAGAAGTCTCGCTTTTCTGCAGGTTGCTTGCAGTGCCCAAAGAGACCTCTGTCAAAAGTATTTCTCCTCCTGAGCCCTTCTCCTCAGAAGCAGAAGTTTACTAAAAACATTTCAATAATGTTCAGTAGCATTGTGCTTTGGATTAGGGCTTAGATGTCTGGATGCTACGGAGATTCTGGCTTTAAAAAATAAAAAAGATGAGTCAACTGGAAGAGGAAAGAATTTTTTATATTAAGCATAATCATAATGGTGAGATTTATCATTTTATCTTTGTTCTCATAGTGAAAATCCACACTTTTTAAAGTGAGCACATTCTTCTAGCATTAAAACTCACTCTAGAAGTTAAAACTTATACAAAGCTCTAACAGTGAAATGACCCGTCTCTGCAAGTGTAATGACTCCTAGAATCATCATCCTAAATATGTTATCCTATGATGCCCTCAGAGTGCTTTCATGTGCATTAACAACACACGTTTATTATGGGGTGGATGATGGATAAATCGGAGAGGAATTAGTGTCCATCAGTGACTGGATTTACCAACCCTCTGGCATGCGGTAAGGCAGCACGGAGCCTGGCTCAGCTCCAAAATACTCAGGGGACTTTATCTTGTTTTGTGTCCTTTTGTTCCCAAAACAACCGGGCCAAATCCCTTCTGCTCAGAGAACTGTGAAGAACACCCGACCAAAGCCCGTGGTCCCAGCTACGCCTCCTCGCTTTTCAAATGTGCTGGTAGCTGAGAACCATAAGCAATCCCAGTCCAAGCTACCACCCACAAGTTCGGGCAGTATTACACAGATTTCTATAGCCATGCTTTTATTAAAGGTTACATAAGACGTTTCAAATGTCAAGAGAAGGATTAAAAGGTTTGTGGTGCTTCAAGTGTAAAGGATTTTCTAGAAGAGGGAAAACCAGAAAAACCAGACTCCGTCTCTGGCACTCCAACGAGAGCCTGATGTGTTCAGAAGTGAATGCAAAGGAGCAGGCTTGGTTAGAAAAATTGGTATTTAATTTAAATAAAAACAAACAAACAAAAACTGGCTTGGGATTTAATTTAATTTGCATCAAGATGAAACCAAGATGCTTAAAATTTTTAACGATAAGCCAGAATGAGAGAAACAGACTCCAGAATATCCAGGAATTTTGTGGCTAGGAAGCTCCCTAGGAGATGCGAGTGCAAATCAGGGAGTCCAAATGGCATGCGCTGTGGCTGAAGTCAGTACACTTTTGCACCTACACCTTTAAATGCTTGTTTTTGTTACAAAGATCAAAATCAAGTACAAGAATCAAAGATTTCTCTTTTTTTTTTTTTTTGGTGAAAATAACAGAGTAATTTGCAGTCTTTGGCTCAATATGTATTGACGTATGTATGCAAAATGAGGTAGCTCCATTCAGAGAAAGAGGTAAGTACATAATCAGTTACCTAGTTCTAGTTCTAAATTAGGATCCTAAGCTATCTCTTTCCAGGTGAATAAAGCAATCACAAGGATATTGCCAGTTCTGGAACAGCTCCATCATTTCCCCTCTTTTTCCTACCTCTTGTTTTGACTAGAAATTCTTGCTGGAGCCCCACAGCTTATTCAGTGATAAACATATTTCTAAGGAGCCTGCTCCAAATTTGGTCAATAACACACTTATTCTTTTCTTATTTAGATGAAAAGTTGATCTACCATTTCTGGCTAGACCCAAGAGCAACGCCTACCAAAGTGTTTTTTGAACTATTTATCTTTTAAAGAAAAAATAAATTCAGTAAGCCAGTGAGTTTAAATAGACCAGCTGCATGTGAAGGTACAAAACTAAAACAGACAGGCAGAAGCTGAGAAAGAAGTTGAGTTATGAATGGCTTCATGGGTTCAGGTGAGGCATGATGCCGTGGCACACATGGGTGTTCCTCAGGAGCAGGGCACCCAAAAATCCAGAGCTGCAAAGCGAGGGCACCTTTTAACTCCATAATGTTTTAAGGGCTTGGAAATGCTGCTGTGCCCTGATGTCAATAGGCTACATTTTGTTTTCGTAATCCTATTGCACTTAAATTTAGAGCAGTTACAGTCCCTCGTACGCGTCAGCAAACCTTTGTGTACTCAAATGGACATTACATGGCTGTTTCCTCCACATCTGCCATTTCGCACAGCCAGGTGCAATTTCTTCCACAGCCCAGAGCCTGGCTGCCTGAGGTTGAAGAAATCTGTACTAAACTTGTCTCAGACTTATTTTCAGAAGCCTTCTCGATGTTTTTCTCCACATAAGCCCGACACTTAGCAAGTCTGATGCTGGCAACATCTCAGTAAATGTTTCCCCACCCCCTCCCCCCAAGCCTCTTTGCTACCTGGCTTCTGTGGTAACTAAGGACTCTCTGCTTCTAGCATCTGTACTCTGAGCCTTTCTGTCCACAGGAGTAAAAAGTCAAGATCTGGTGATGCATATTTATATAATGAAATAAACTCTGAAGTAATTCTGGGTGCTTATAACTTTGGATTTATGCAGCAGCTTTATAGGAAGTTCTCTAAGCAGAAGTTAATTAGCACATACCTTTAGCATTTCATATTTTCTGATGAGGACATCTGAGGACACTCTGTTCATGCCTGAATATATTAGTATTTCAGAAGGGAATATAAAAAATTAAAATATGTAGCTGTAAGTATACTAAAGATTGTGTTTGAATATCTGAGCTGGTATTTAGCAATAAAGTATCCATTATCAGGTTTAATAAAACAAATAATTTTCAGATTGATGGAAATTGGGGTGATACCAATTTTGACTGAATAAAAGACATCTTTATTAAGAAAGTACAGTAAAAAATAAAATGAAATCAGGATTTGTTGGAATAACCAGCTGCACTTTTAGCTCTATTTTAAGAGAAACCTTTCTAGTCTGTTCCTGTTACCTTCCCCAGGTGAGTAACAAGACCCTGCTGAGGTGCATGTAGCCATTTTGGCTTTGAGGAGTTCTCCTTGCTTGCCTCCCTGCCCTGGCCAGAGCGTGACTCTGGTGAGAGATGCCTGTGCCTGCGTGTCCTGGGCGAGGGCTCCCGCTTGCCTCCGTGGCGTCCCCAAAGAGTCTGTAATCCTTGTTTGTCTTGCCTTGCGTTGCTTAATATCCAGTGACTAAGCCCTATCCCCTGCCACCCACTGGCATATTTTCTCTGTTATTTTATACATTGTGAAACCTCCACTAATTTCTTTTCTTGAAGTGAGGAATGAGTCTGCCCTGCATTGCTATCCAGGATGTTGTGTAGGATCCTGTCAGAGAACTGTCACAGCCCCAGGAAAAGTTTAGCTGTGATACCTGGCATTTCAGTAAAGGCTCAGTTTTGGGAAAAGACAGTTGTGCTCCCGCACTCGGTTTGCCTGGGCTCTCGCTGTCCTCCATCAGCTGTACGCCAGCTTTGCCGCAATAAAAATCCACGAGAAACACTCGCCGGTGGAGGCAGGGCACACCAGTTACACAGGGGAGCTGCAGAAATTGCCCCAGCTATGAAAGTAACATTTATGCGAGCAATCATACAGGATCCAGGAAATCGAGATAATTGGAGGGAAAAGCACTGAGGAATAGTTACTGGGGGAGTAACGACCAGATGCTCCACGAGATGCACCAAACAAACTATGGAGCCGTGCTGGAGTGGGCCAGGAGCCTTTCCGGGGCCAAACGGCTGAGGCAGCTGCTGGTATATTCCTGTTCTGCGGGATGAAGAGAACCAGATGATGCACCCTCAGCACCGTGCCTTGACAGCCCTGCACTTCAACGCTGCTTTCTGGAGCCTGAGTACAGTTTGAATAGTCATTAACACGAAGCAGGCATCCATCTTGTCCTGGCAAAGAGACAGACCGCTCTGATTTATGGCTCTATGGGACATGTCCGTACTAACTCTGGGTTTAAAATAAGCAGATTGAATTGCTTAAAAGGAATGAGTATAAACACTTATTGGATTTTTCTGAGGTGGTTAAGGTTTTTAGCTTGGAAGTCATCTCAGTTTATTTTTCCTGTTATGTTCCACCAGTCACGGGTTTCACCTGTATTTTAAGCAAGGCACAGCTGTAGGATTTGCACCTCAGAGAACATCGATGCAATATAATAAATGCCATTTAACCAGTGGTCAGAATCAACAAACTACTTCAAGTATCGAACATGCCACGCAAGTGGCTGGAAAAGGGAGAGTCGACTATGAAAATGAGTCCATCGGCAGTGAGGTCCCTCCTGCATGGCCGTGGGTCACAGCATGCCTGCCCCAGCCCTGGCAGATGCCAGCACCAGGAGCAGACCACATGCGTGGGCACCGTCACCTCTGAGCAAGAAGTAGCAGTAAACACTTAAACCCTAAAATCGGTGGGAAGTCAACTGGCCTGGATGAAGCACTGAGCTAGCAGAGTAGGTGGTGGTGGTGAAGGGCTTACCCCATGGGGACAAGAACACAGTACAAACCTTCCCTGCTACGGTAAATGGGGATGTAAAGTAGCAAACCACTAGGAAAACGATGGCTATTTCTCATATGATGCAAATCTTACTAAGTTAATTATTTCCTATTAAGCTAACTGACAAGGCCTTGCTCCTGACGCACCCTGACCATCTCTGATCAGAGAGAACCTCACAAACAGGTTCAAGGGGACTGCTGGAGGAACAGCAGTAGCGCCTAAACCACAGGACAGCAAATTTTGGGTACTAAAAATATTAAATGGAAGTATGTTCAGAGAAGGCAACTTCAGGTTTTGCTTGTGGATGTAAAAAGTTTAATATCACCCTTTGAGAAGATCACTATAGCTGAAACCGATATTACTACCACTGGAAAAGTAGTGCTCGACATATCTACAAGGAAAGATCCCTAGAAACAAAGATATAGCCATATGCAAATTGTGCACGAATTATAAACATTTTCATGACCGCAGACACTTTCTAAGGATTTCACCAGCCAGCAGAACAAAATCCAGAGCTGCGTTCAACATACCAGACTAAAGGCAAGAGATTAAAAAGTTTCGGCAGAGTAAGAAACATTACTGAGACATTATATATGTGCTTATGATATAGGACAAGTCAAACAGGAGAACCCATATCCAAAGAGGAAAAAAAATTCATCTCTTGAACAAAATAGGAACATGTTTCTTTACAATGGTATTTTCCAAGAAACATCCTCATTCCCCTAAGGTAGCCTCACCAGTGGACATAATAGATAAACAAGTGATTGCGTATATCAGAGCTACTGCTTTGCTCAGCTAATAATGTCATAGAATCATAGAGTGGTTAGGGTTGGAAGGGACCTTTAAAGGTCATCCCCTGCCATGGGCAGGGACAACATCCACTCAAAGCCCCATCTGACCTGGCCTTGAACACTTCCAATGATGGGGCAGCCACAACTTCTCTGGGCAACCTGTTCCAGTGCCTCACCACCCTCATCATCACACAATAGGGTCCACTGGACCATACCACAACCACAACTGCAGGATTCATGACCATCGCACAAAGTGAAACTAGATACTTTGGTAAAGACATCTAGGCCCACATGGCACTAAGGAGCTAAGGGACGTGATTAGTTTAGTTCAAGCTCTTCTTACATGTGTTTGAAATTTTATATTATTTAAATGCAAAATACTAAATGCTATTACTGTTTCTATTTGATTAAAAGGAGAGTAAATAGTACCTGTAGGATGGTTGCTTGAGCCAAAGGCACTTGATTAGTGGAGCAACCCTTGGCTTTAGTGATTTATCTTGAACTGTCCCAGAAGGATTTGCTCAGCTGAAGGAGCAATTAGAAGAGTTTGTTTCATTTGCCAAACTGTAGCTGAGAGGGGACGTGAAAAATATCTGTGAGCCAAAGAAAAACCCATAACAAAAATATATAATCTGAGTATGAATGAAGTTGGACCAAAAAAGAAGTGGGGGAGGAAGTTTCTAACCCAAAAAGAAGAACAAAGCTGTGAGAAAGTTTCTTGACAGGAATGGGGATAAAGAGCGGGAGAATGGGAGCAGAAAATCCTTTTTATTTTAAGAAGGAGCCCAGTGGATGAACGGGCAGGACTACATGTTGTGATTGCTTCTCCGGCATGGGGGGCTCCTACTTCTAATTTTATATCTAATGTTTCCACTTTAAAAAGAACAAGAAGTGAAAAATTGAGTTTTACCTCAGTTCTGAGGTCAGTGTTGCTACTGTAATCTTACTCTGTTAGTATGGATTGGACGTTCTCAGTACCTATGCAGCTCTGGTCTCAAACAGCAATAGCAGAACTGGGGGAATAAAAAAGTCAAAGAGAGGCAAATAGAATGATGACATATCAAAACTTCTCTATGAGGAAGAATCGATAGGCTAAGACTCTTCTGTCTGGAGAGAGGGTGACTGAGGAGATAAGGCAGAGGCCCCAAGTTGTGGCAGCAGGGAGCAGAGCAGAGTCAAGCGTTCACAACAGTTTTTCCACTACAAGCACGGAGAAGCATTGGAGGGATAGAGGAGGAGCCAGAGCTGAAAAAGGCACACAGATGTGGTTCTTCACAGAATGCCCCCAGCACTCCCTGCCCAAGAAGGCAACATCTGTGGGGCCAACAGGAGGCTCAGCGAGTATCGGCTCAAGAAGTTCCCTCATCTCCAAAAAGGGACACCGTTACGGGAAGGATGATATTTACATGCTTTGTTCTTATTTCTCTGTATCCTGCTTGTGCCATTGCTGGAGATGGGCTACAGGGCTGCAGGGACCTTCAGCCCAGCTGCCCTTACGTTCCCTTCTGACTTTGTTTATAAGATTGTGGGGGATGAATCAAAAGCAGCTTCTGGAATGAAGTAAGATGGATAGATTTGTTTTCCTTGGAGGGCAGCCATATGTAAATTGTATCATTAGTTCTGGAAATGAGGAGTGTGACTTAGCTGTGCTCCCCACCACCTTCTCCTCAGTTCAGTCTTTGACATCTTTCCAGGGAAACAGCCTGAAGCCATGGGAAATTTTCCGATTCTTCACCTTCTGCAGAGAATTGCTGACAGCAGTCTGCTTGGGCTAAGTGCACTTCAGATTCTCTTGAAATAGTTTATTTGTAGTTAACTTTTTTTTTGGCAGGGAATGAGAACAGATCTGTTGACAGTCAGAAGTGGCTGCAAGGATTTTATATTTTCAGGCTGGGTTGGAACACCTCAGAGAAATACTGGGTAAAAACTGAACTCCTGACAGTAATTGCATGCGCTAGGCAAGATGTAGACCACCACCATACAGTTAATATGATGGAAGACAACAGAAAAAAGGATCTGGATGTTTTTTCTTCCTCCTAACCTTCCCATGAATTCATAATTAAAAACGACCGCGTCATTCTGCAAAAAGAAAGTTTTGTATCATCTGCCTTATTTCTTTACCCTCAAACTTATTAAAAGTTCATAAAAATCTGTCATGAGGAATGTATCACAGGAGTACCACATCTTCAGTTTGATCATTTCTGACCCAACATATAGGGCAGGCTGTTACCGGATACTCAAGATTAATGCTATAAATAGTTCCTGTGATGTGTTACTAAGAACGCTAAGATTTTAATTGCTTTCCGGCAGTTTTAGATTACACTTCACCCTGCACCGCATCTGTGCTCTACAGATGTTTAAGCCCAGAGCTCTCTTCCAGCGGCTAACAGTCTGGCAGCGTTTGTGAAACAGTTGGGGTGTTAAAACTCAGAACGTGTTTATAGGAGCCTGGAACTAGAGGGGTATGATATTTTTTTCGTCTTAAGTAATGATATCTATGACACTAATCACAGTCTTTTCAGCAACCTATTTATACGGATCAAAACCTCCTCCTGTCACCTATTCTCACGCTAGGTCTGCTGCGATGATGAAATCTATGAATAATCCACTGCCAGTGGCACCGTGTTTTGTTAGCTGAGGGGAAGGAAAGCAATGGGCCTACTCTTATTCTTTCAGTCCTTCTCAAGCAGATCTCCGTGGCATGGGTGTCACACCAGAGCTGGGATTTGGCTCAAAGGTTAATGCTATGTTTGCTTTGTTTCACATGATTTTGGGGAATTTCCTCTATTTTTGCAAAGGCGGCTGAGCACGTAAGATATATGAAACTGCTAGGAAGCTGGGAGACAAGTAGGATGGGTGAGATTAGTGCTGAGGATTTACTTCATTGTTTGAGTAATTTTTGATGGTCTATTCAGCTGTATAACTCTCTACCATTGTTTTGAAATAAATTAAAACATTTGTAGAATTATCTATCTTACCAACACTTCTGTATTGACGTGGCTCTGCTATAGCCATTACGATTCTCCCCTGGGAGGAGCTAGCTTCATAGCTTGCTAGTTCGAGTTAAATGACTTAAATGATAAGTGGCATTTTGTTCTCATTACACTAAGAAAACTCAATCAATATAAAGCACATCAATGCATTAATGTAAAAGCAGAAACCAAAGAAAACTGATATTAAATGGAAATTTAGAATCCATTATATTGAACACTACAACTCAATTTCCTGAAGTAGAGTTGACAAACCACGAGTAAATGTCCAGCAGGGAATAGTTCTGCACTGATTATACTGACTAGATGATTTAATAGCTCTTTTTCCTCTCTAATACCTATGAACATATGAAAATCAATGGCAGCCCACTTAGTGAAAGTACCTTCCCTCCTTCGCTCCAGACGCATTGTTCGAGCTACCCACGCGAAGTGATGCTAGCAGAGAAGCCGTGTTGTGTGTTAACTCTGGTAAGCCCTATACAGAAATCCCAGGCCAAAATCCTGAAGGATTTAACTTTCAACTCTGGAAAAGCCTCTCTTCCTTTCCCGCAGAGGACCTTTGGTCAAAGCCTTGCTCTGGGACAGGAGAGTGCCAGTCCCCAGGTGTAGTACAAGGTAGGGACCAGCCAGCAGAAGCCGGGGAGCTGGGAGGCTGTGTCCGAGCATCCCTTCCCTTCCCATGGATGCTCTTGGGACACTGGTCCCTCCCAACCTGTGGAGAGAGGATGGGACAGGTATGCAACTGAGACCTAGCATGATGTGTCCCCCATGAGGGCTTCTTCTCCATTTAAGAGCCTCAACAAAGCCCAGCTGAGGAATATGCCAAACATCCTGGCTATGTGGATTTATCCAGGTTGGCCTTCTCCTAATCACATCGCCCCTCAGGCGGCAGAAAGTTTGCCCCTGAGGAGTGGAAGCGGCCACCTCCCCCGTACTGCCAAGGTTTGATTGTACTTTGTAATTCCGAGCTGTCATTTCATTTAATTTCCAGTAGATGCTACTCTACTCTAGATGCTCGCTGGAGCCAGTAGTCGCTCCTTCCCTGAACTCCAGACCTTTACAGCAACGTTTCTTTGTGTATTTTCAGAATACAGGAGAACAGTCTTTAGCCATCAAAATTTGATCAGTGGTATGAAACTGATTAATTAACAAGCGAAGAAGAAGGAGGAGGGCTATGAACCAGAGCCCGCGGTGTGCCTACCCAATGAAGCCCACGGTAAAAGGCTAATACAGGATGGGATTCAATAATTTAAAGACATTTTGGTAAACAGTGGCAAGAATATGTGAAATCGCATTATACACCAGCAGTGCTGGTAAAAAGCAAGCACGGGTATATGAGAAGCAATAAAATCTTGTTCAGTTGTGAAATAAGGGAAAATGGAATAAAGCATCCTTTCTGAAAGAATCTTTGTGAATATAAACATACAAATTTAATGACAAATCACTTTGTGTTCCCATTTACAATATTGAAAGTTATTTGCACAGCTTATTTTTGACCAATTTTTGACATATTTATATGCTTTTCTCAAAAAAAAGCATGTGGTAGAATCTTTTTCTTTAAAGAAAGAGCCATAGGTACCCTTGCAAAGACTTTTAGGGGCAAAGGACATGGTTTAACTAAAAAAAACCCCACAAACCTAAAGATTATTTCTCAGGTTTTTTAAGCCATATGTCTTGTGAATGCTCTGTGCTGTGGACACAAAAATCTGCCATCCATTAGAAAGTATGGAAAAAAAATCTTCTAATCTGAGCTGGGCCATGCTGGAAAGAAAAGGTAAGTTCCTCGCCCAAATTTGTATTCATGCTATTTGTAGTCACGCTTTTTACATGCTTGTGCTGGAAGTAGTGGGAGGGTAAAACCTGATGCCAGGTGTCCCACACAAAGCAATTGTTCCACATGAAAGGAGGGGGAGATGCTTAATTTCCACGAGAGCCGTGTCCCAATATTAAACCCCTGGTAGGATAAAGAGCAACGGCACCTGCTTGCAGACCTCCCCATTCAAACCCCTCACCCTCCTCGCTGCCTCTGAGCCCTAAAACTCTGCCCCAGCTTTCAAGAAGAGAGACCCATGCATGCTGACTAATCAAACGATACCAGAAATTCCGTGAAATGACCAAAAAAGTAAAATAGAAAACCAGGAAGCGTTGCTTCAGACTTTAATTAGTGAAATCTACTGTGACTATTAATTAACGATGCTGAGCAGTTTTACCAACATTGAGTATTTCTGTAGCGACTCATCTACAAAGGTCTTTGCCTCTTTTTTTTTTTTTTCCCCCGATACTTTCAGTAAATTTTAAAATAAGTGGCAGCATTAACTTAATCTTTTATTTAGCTAATAGGAAAAGGTTGCATTAGAGCTTTCCTGGAATAAATGTAAGTGTACTTTAAACTGCATGCATAATGGCAATTCCCCATTCAGCTGGGCGCTGCACTAAATACGGCTTTGTCAAATCTTGAGCTTTTATTGCAAGTGTCACATTATCTGACCTTTTTCTTAAAGCTCTAGTTACCAGAATCATGTTATTATGTGAAAATCTCAGCTTTTATTAGGGGAATAAAGGTTTCCAGCCCTGATGGCTAGAGAGAAAATGTCAATTCCAAAGGCTCCTAAAGCAAATGAGAGGTACTTGATCATCTACTGTTAAAAAAAAAAATATTAATAGAGCTTCAGCTCTACACTTTGGGCATCTATAACCACGAGCGTTACAGACGGCATAGCTGCATGGGAAAACACACTGCTATACACAGAGTGGGGAAAAACAGTTCAGTCACCCCTCCTTTTCCTGAGCAGCCACCCTTTGGGATGCCTGTCTCCAGGTACACAGCCAGCCTTTGACACCATTGTGTGGAAGAGATTCAGCACTATTGAGCCAGGATTAATTTAACTACAACAGTCTTATTTGTGCATCTGATAGCCTTTTAATCCCAACATTTCAGGCACGGCTCCCTAGAAGATGCTGGCTTCCCTCCTCGCCCTCATCACCACCGTTTTGTCACTGTCTCGCTGAGCCGTGGTCCTCCTCCACCCCGTTCCCAAGACAGTTTTTTTCTCGTTTGAACTTTAGCTGCCTGAAAGATCGTGTCGATGGCAATCACGGCGGAGGCAAGCTTTGCAAGTAGGATACTGCTGCTTTGCAGAAAAGATAATCTTTGTTGAACATTTTGTGTGGGAACCTGAATTCGGCATCAGGGGAAAGATGACTACAAAAGCGTGCCAGGGAGCCGAGCGTACACACATTGGGCACCACGTGTCACGCTTGTCGTATGAGTTACAAACACACAGTCCTGCACGGCGCAGAAGTTACCCGCTCCTCCTTCCCAGTGCCTCATGCACCCCCAAGGATGCCCACTCCCCCGCCGATGGCCACGGGGACTTCCAAGGGCGCAAACACAAGGGGAGTGGAAGAAAGGAAGGTGGATGGCTGCCAGCAGCCCCTGGGGTAGCGGCAGGTCCCCGAGCAGTGCCACCCTTGCCCTGTCCCCTGTGGCGGTGGCCGAAGAGGGCTCAGCCTCAGCCTACACTGGCCAAGCTGCCTGCTCTGCCTTCGCCTCCTCCCAATCACGATGCCGAGTGTCCCCGCACCCGAAACCAGGCCCTTCCCTTCAAAAGGCTATTCCCTCCTTGCAAGGTGGAGATGGAGATGTGAGGGTTTTCTCATTATTTTTCAAATGAAAGACGACGGGCCAATTTGGAAAAGAAAGGAGGTGTGATTCTGCCATTACTTTGCTGCAAGGTCTTGAGTGAATCCCTTAAACGCTCTGTGCCGAGCTTACCCGACCATAAAACACCTGCAGGCCTCGCAGCGGTATTCTGAAAATAACTGCATTTTCAGATTCTCCAGGATAAACTGCTCAAACAGGGAAGAGCATTATTATTTATTGATGATTTCTTTGGTATTTAGCATTTTCCACAGGCCACAGCTCAGCCAGGAAAGACAGAGGACGCGGTGGTTGCGATCCTTTTCCCTTCCATGCAAATGGTAACCTAGGCGATATGCAAACGCACCCGCTTAAATCAAAGCAGAGTTTTACTCCTCACCCTGCTCAGGCACAAATAACAGCAGCAATTAGGGAGGTTCAGAAATACTATTCAAATACAGAGCGAAAGAGGAGAAGCACACAACGGCATATTTAAATAAGATAAAGATTAGTAAAAGAAAGTAATCTCTTTTAAAAGGCCAGCTAATCCATTAGGAAAAAACAAACACTTATTATTACTATTATTATTTCAATTTTCATGAAAATGTTTTTAGCGTAGAAGCGATACTTACTCTTCCACCTGTGGTGTCTGTGCAAGACGCTAATTCTCAGGTGATAAATGAGAAACCAAACGAGATTTTTCCAGAAAAATGGGAGAGATCAGCCTTATGCCTCAGGTAGGCTATAATTAAGCCATCAATTACAGTATGCACTATCTAAAACCCACAGGGCTGGTTTTTCGCTTTACAGCTGGACGTGGTATAAACAACCTCCTTTGTACAACATCTCTGCCAGCGGTTTTAATTGATTGCTGCATTGATTAGGTGCATGCAGGCGGCTGGGGGATTTCTCTGAGAAGTTTTTGATATACCAGTGTAGCGCTCATGAAAGCGGTGAGCGCTCGTAGCTTATGGAAGTCACATTTCAGTTGTTACTTGATGGTACCCCGATGGTTTTTTTACACCCTTAGCATCCCCACAGCTGGGCTGGCTGCTGTGGGATGCCAAATGACTGGTCACTTCGGAGGAGATGGATGGGACTACAGCTTTGGGAACTCCAAATTTGGGTTTCTGGGTCAGGCAGATTGCCCAGTGTCTGAAGATCAGAAATGTCCAGTCATTTACAGCTGTAGCAGGAATATTTTTATTTTTAAAGCTTCGGTTTCTGTACGTACCTTGGACTGTCAGGAGCGACGCGAAGCAAATGCTGTTGCACAACTGTGTATCACGGCTTGTGTTCAAAGCCGGAGCGTGGGTGGGGAGGGACTGGTTATACATCTCCAGCAGGAACCCTAAAGGATGTTGTAACAGCCACACGGAGAAAACATCTGCTCATTAGCGAAGCTGCTCCGTTTCAGACATCGAGCACGCGCAAGCACGAACAAGCCCCGAGCGGAGTCTGCTCACGTCTGAATTCCCACGCAGAGCTCCTGGCCTCTGCGTTCAGCTGCCCCGGCCCCTCCAGCCTCTCACTGACCCACCGTGCTCGGCAGCATCCCTTGGCCTGCAGCTCACTGTGGTACTTCAAGGGGAATTTTCCCCCCGGCTGGCTGTATCACCCTTTCTTTTTTCTCCTTCCTGCAAACACACTCACCCAGCTACCAGCATTTTCCCCTGTGTTTAATTTCTTGGACTTTCCTTTCCAGTTTCTCCATCTAGTCACCTCCACATGCCACATCTCAGCCTTTTCTCCCCAGAGCCTGTGAGAAGCTGGGAAGGCAACTTCCCATCCACTTCCCAGGCTAAGGAGATCCCTCAGGCTGCTCCTTCCTGGGACAAATCAACAAGAGGAGGGAAGTGGGGCCGAGGGGCTGAGACCAAGGATGGTGGAATCACAAAGCAGTGCTAGTTAACGATCCACAGGGATTTTCAGACCAGGTCCTGGTATTTTTTCCAGTCCCTGAATACCCACAAGAGTTGGATGCTTGGACCCTCATGTGCACCCATCTCAAGGGGCTGGTGTGGATACACCCGGCTCCCGATTAGAGCCAAGTATCCACGGGAAGGAAGCACACACAGTGCTGGATCCTGGCTGAGCTGAACCCATCCAAATCGAGGGACCTCACTGGGAGATGTTGCAGCATTTGTTTGCCAGGCAAAGAAAAAAAAAAAAAAAAAAAAAAAAAAAAAAGTCTGGAGCCCATATTTTCTATCATTTCAAGCCTGAAGTGTACTTGAGGAGTCTGCAGTCTTTGACAGAGTTTTATACTTGCAAAGGGGGATTTTATTTTGAACATCCTTTAAATACTCTGTGGGTAGGAGTATTTCCAGTTTTGGAGCGGTGCGTGTATTCTGATAAATAAAATCAGCCTACAAAGTGGACCTTTGCATTGGCAATCAATACAGCATATATCTGCACTAGTGACTCACGCAGCCTGTCATGGGTTTTGTTTAGTTATTTAACACAGTTATATTTATATTACAAAATATTTATATTGCAGATATTTTAGCATCAATGAGCAGATATTTCACAATATGTATTTATAGGAAAAGATAGATTTTTGCATCCAGTGACGTGCTGAAGTCTTCACAAACATGTTTTTCAAAACTAAGAAAAAGTTTTTGGCATCATGTATTGCTCATCTCAAAAGAAATAAAACTGTAGGTCAGAAGTAGGGTGATAGTAGTTGAAAGAAACACTTTTCCTAAACACATTAAAGTTTAGTCAAATCCTGTTATATTTCCCAACCCAAATGGTGTCACTGGCCCAAATTCTTTTCCCAGGTACACTTGTTATGTCTAGAATACATCTATTAAGGGATAACACCAGGTTTGCTGCCCTGTAGACCAAGGTGGCCCATGAAGAGGGATCTGCGTACCTGCCGAGCGAGGAGAGGAGGGCAGTTTTCTCTCTCAAATATTGTATTTTGAATTCAAGTTCTTGCAGGTCTCTAGTTACTACTCACAGCGATCAGAGCTTTGACAGAAAGTATCTTCTGGGATATTTTGGTGGTTTTTTTTTTTTTTTTTTGATTTTTAAATACACATATTCGACAGAATCCAGGTCCATTGACATAGGCAGACACCACAGCACCGGTGATCTGAACTCGTTGGAGTCTCTCCCTGTAGGGAAGCCACGCCACAAATGGCTTCGAAACATTTGGTAGCCACTAGGAACGGGAAAGTTCTCCAAAATATCCTTCTGATTTCCACTTCCTCCCACCTCGAGACTTCAGAAGGACGGACAATTAAAACTTCCCTGACGACAGCTATTTGCCAGCTTATGCGGTACCTCATGGGAAGTCTCACTTCCCACTGGCTGCCCTCAGTGCCTCTGCAAGATGCTGTTTTTCCAGTCCTGATCCTTTGAACTGCAATTAGTACCTAGCATTTTGGATCAGATGCCAAATCTTTCCCACAGTCATTTGGCTTGCGGGTGCCAAAGCACCCTCTCCCTCGTGACCCTCCTGCCCGATGCGTGCCTGGCTGCTTCCCCATGAATCCCGGCACCATCTCAGGCTGCTCACCAGGCACTCGCGGTCCCAACAGCTGAGCAATGGGATGAGTGCACCCAAAGAAGCCAGACTACAAAACCAGACGTGCAGCAGCCACCCCATCCTGAAGCGTGGGGTTTGCTGTGCTGTTGAGGATGCCCCACTTCAGGGAAGTTGCCTCGGCGCGCAAAGGTCGGATTGGAGTCAAAAGTGTCAAAGTTTGTGCTGGGATGGGCATCTACGGATGTCATGGCATTTGGGGTAGGCTGGGTCGAGGTCCACGGGACACCCATGCCAGCCTGACACACACGGGTGTCTCCCTATCACCCGGCTGTGGGATGTTGGCAGCATCCCTACTGCTCACAGATGCTTCCCATGCACACTTCCTGGGAAGTCCAGGTTTGATGCTGTAGGACTTTTTAAAAAGTCAGAATTAAAAAATCTCTCCACTTGAAGGCAGATCTGCATTAGCCATTGAGCGGCGCAGACTCTGAGCAGAAAAGGGCTCTGGGTACAATCTATAGCACGCAAAGAGGCAGAAATAGATGGTGGCCACAGCCCTGAGCCAGACCAGAGGGTCTGCACTCTGTCTGGTGGGCGATTAAAAGCACCGGGTGGAACAAGCTCATTTGCTTCAAAGCAAAGTGGGAATTCCTGGCCAGCCGCACAGCTGCGGGACATCTGCCCACTCCCAGGCGCGGGGCTCCGCGGCGGCTAGCAACCTGCTAAAAAAAATATAATCAGCAACATTCAGAGCAACAACAAGAACAGGGGGGTGAAAAAAAAAAAAAAAAAAAAAGACAAAACCTAATGGGAAAGCGGAGCCTGGGAGCTGGAGTGTGCCTGAGGCCATGTGTCAAGCCAGTGGCACCGCCAAGACGTGGCAGGTTTCTCATCCCTGCTTGATTCCCTAGGCGAGCTGTATCTCAAATACACGTACGTAAATCTGAAACAGACCGCTGGCCTGATTTTAATTTACCAGAAAGCCAAACTCACACAGTTCGGGAGCACGAAGACCAAAGTAGCAGGAAAAAGCTGCAGATGTGGTTGTTTTTGGGCCCGCAGGAGAAGGCTCTGCCCACTCTGCCCTCGGAGCAGCCTCCCAGACCTGGAGAGGTCCCACTCCCTCCTCCTCTGGGGTCAGTGGTCACCAGGGCTGGATGCCACGCAGGCACACGTTGTGGTGGTGCCCAGGTCTTCCTGCCAGCCCTGCCTGCCACAACGGCTTTTTTTCACTCTACTCTGCAAGCGCAGAAATGCCTTTCTGAGAAAGCCTGCACCAAGTGACACCAACCAGTCTGGCTACCCTCATGCTTGACTTCCAACAGCAGCCAACAGCCAATGCCCAGAGTGGGTGGAAATGGGGTAGAAATGGGGCAATTTCATAGCAGTTGCCTCCCAGAATACTCCTCCACCAGCTTCCATCCCAGGGATCTCCTGACCCAAAACTGATACTGTGCAGAATGAATTTTGCTAGGTTTATTCTCTATTGATTTTTTGAGTTTCTCTTCAGTCCTCCCACTAAATTCAGTAGATGCTGTCCTTTTCGAAAGCAGAACTAGGCTGTGATTAAGGAGAAATTGTCCTATTTAAAGGAGAGTAAAAGGAAAGCTCCAAGAAAGAAGATTTGCAGAGGTTTCTGGGCTTGCAGCTTTGTTCTGAAATGCTCCAACACATCACTGCGTAGGTGGTCATTTCGGCAGTCTGGCACCAAACTGTAAATTATACCGTAGTCATAGCCCTGCATAATACCTGACACATACTTTATTAGAGATGTTGCACCAATTCTTAGAAACCGTAGATATCCACTGTGTTATGAGGCACGTAAGAGAGTATTGTGGTCCTAAAGGAGAATTTATGATGTGGCCATTGAGTAGGTAATGGACTGCAGACCCCTAAAACCATCTCAGTCTACAGGAACACTTTATTTCAGGATCTCCTCATACTAACTTCCTGCCTTGAAAGTTCAAGCAAGGCTTTAGATCGTCAGCCCATCCACTGTATTATTTTCAGTGACAGGCAGGGCTAATTAGCTTGTATATCTATTGTTTGCACTACTTTATCCTCATTATTTCTTCATCTTGCCGTGCGGGCAACAATTATAAAGCCGTAAGGACATGTAGAGTTATGCCTGGAATCTCTGGTTTAATTTAGAGGAGGCTGAGACAAGAAGAGCACTGCTGCTGCGGCTGCTAACCACGGATGCCTACCTGACAGATTTATGAAGAGATTTCATGTGCTCATCTGCCTTTCCTCTCTGTCCCAGGCTGCACAAGCCGAATTTAATAGCTGGTAAATAGGGTCCTGTGGTCCCCGCGCTCATGAGGCTTCCCAGAATAAAATACCCGACTATCGAGGCCTCAATTTTTGTACAGTCAGGTGAAGATTTTGAGCTTACGGGGATGTTAAAGCTGATGCATATTCTAAGGGAAGATGCAAACCGAAGCTTTCCCTCCAACAGCCTCTTCCGAGCGTTTGCCCTACTTTCCCCTTGGAAAACAAAGCTGCTGTTTAGCACTTCAGGTGATGAGTTTCCATTTCACTAGACAGCTCATTTGCAACAAAACTTCTGAAAACACGAATGTGCCTTATTCCTCCTGAAGCGCTAAGCGGAGACTACCAGTTGTAGGAATTTAAGCATGGAGTCACTGAGACCATGTGCAAACAAGAACTCCCGTTTCACACTCGCTACATCTAGATTCAAGCATTGCATAGCAAGGCAAGGAGAGCTGGCTGCCTTTCCAAGCAGAGAGTCCCCTTCGGTTTCCAAATCCGCACCCCCACCGCCCCTCTCCTGCCGTGACAGCTCGTCAGCAGAGACCTGTGCTACTCAGAGGTACGCACCAGCAGCTATTAGCCAGAGTGGATGAGTGTGTCTGAACTCATATCCCCCGCAACTGGGAGGTGAGTACTCCACACCAGCACGACTGGTAGCAAGGAGAAGAAATTTTGAAGGAAGAAAAGTGTAAGGTAACATGGCTGTTGTGAATGGCTCAGCTGAAGCTGAGTGAGACTTTCTTGTGCACCCTTCAGATTTAAATAGCCAGACTACAGCATCTCTAAGACTAATATGCCCATCAAATCCAAGGGAATAATGGCCAAAAAATGTAACTAGCTGGAAAGTGATTTGACATTAGATGAAGTGAGCATAAGTCACCTTGTTCCTGCATTCCAGCACTAGCAGGCACCTTCTAGCAGCAGAGAGACCTGCACCTACCCCAGCATCACATCCCTTTGAACCTGCCCTCTGGAGCAGTGGCTCCAACAGGGCAGAAAGGATATTAATTTACAAGGTGATTTAGTGATTTTTTTTTTTTTTAATAAAAAAATGTACTCCTGTTGTTGCCAAGACAAGTGTTGTTGCTCTCTAGGTGGGCTGCACCACACAGGGCTGTCAATGATGGCGATTTCGTTTGTCCCAAGAATAAGGCAGGACAGAGGGATTTAAAAAAAAAAAAATGCTGCACACTTTGAGCAAGGAAAAAAACCCCAACTTTAGGTATGCATTTATTGCTGCTTATTCCTGCTTCACAAGACAGTAGACTGCCAAAGGCGAGGATGTCCAACCTGCTGCAAAAAGGGGCAGCAGCAGCACGTAAGATGCCACTGTCCTGTGTCACATCATCTGTACTTTGCTTTCAAAGCTCACTAGATTTCTTTTTATGTTCCTCAAAGCTCTTTTGCAGTAGTCCTTCCATTAAATTTTACAGCTGCACACGTATTATGTGCACGTATTATGTGTGTTTGAGTGAGAGCAAAGCATAGAAGCAGGAGTGAAGTGGCCTCCTTGGGCTCTTTCATGGATGTAAATGACAAAGTTGGCAGCGCTAACTATTTCTTTTTTAACATAAACATGGCCGCACATACTTTATATTGTCTGTAAATAACAGATTCCCAAGACTGGAGTCCAAATATGGTGAAACCTCTATGTAGGACCACGCTGGGGCTGGAGCAAAAATGAGTCTCCCAGCAGAGTGGTCTTTAGTTAAAGGTCAGAAAAAATTATAATTGGAAACCTTATTAGAATAATTTAAAATCCTCAGTGCAGATGCCAGTTGAAGGAATATTTAGTGCAGTAAGTACCTAAGCTCTTATTTAGAGTCTGAGTAGTTTTAAAGGCTGTTCTAACCAACATGACACAGTAGGAGAAGGGAGCTTGGTTTACATACATGAGCCGCAGCTTTAACTTGGAAATTCCAGTGCTTTATAGACTTAAGCTAGACCAGATTGTTTGCTCGAGGTCTTTTTTTAATAAAGGGGAGGAGGGGATGGTATAAGGAAAGGATTATTTCAGCAAGGGGAAGCCTTTTGAGAGCGCAGACGCGCGAGATGCCGTTCTGAAAGTGCAAAACCCCACGCTCCTAGCAGGATCTGGTCCCTCTCCATATCACCTGAGAGATTACACCTTTTAAATACATGGAATGCTTTTGGAGTTCCTCCTCTGGCATTCTTTACTGTGATAGGAAGGGAGTTTATTCAGGTTCAGAGGAAGATAAGGAAGAGCATTATTTCACCTTGTGCTGATGGGTGAAGAGCAACACCTGTACTGGGAAATCACCTTTCTGCTCACTGGTATCAGTACATACAAACAACTTTGTTCTCCAAACATTTTTAACCCCCTTTTCCCCAGCCCATTTTGGTCCAGCCATCTGCCAGCCCCTATTCGGGGGCCTCCAGGCCCAGTCTCAGCCTTCTGCGGTCGCTCAGTGGTACTGGTCCCAGGGTGGCCAGTGGGCCAGCCCACCGCAGCATCCCCTTCCCATGGCTGAGGTCAAAGGCAGCTCCACACCTCTTCCCACTGCCACACCGGTGCTTTTCCCAGCTGACAGAGGCAGAAAGGCGGGATTTAGACGAGAAGCCTTGCAGCTCCATACCAAATCATCCTCCTCCTCATCTCCTAAAATCCCTGCATGAGCAAACTGGCAGCAGTTGTGCTGATGAGATCAGTGGTGTCTGCTGCAATCCAACATGGTTGAGGCCTCCCAGCAGCAGGGAAGCCCTCGCTGCCTGTGTGGCAGTGGGAAATTACTGGGAATGGCCACCCCTCGGTTCCCTCAGAGCAGGGACCTGCAGTGGGCAGCTGCAATCCTGTATGGAGTCAACAACGCAGCACCAGCCAGATCAAGAGACAAACCAGCAGCACCAGTAGCTATTTCACATCTAGATAAATTCATATACGCATTTGTGACTTCAGTCTGGATCCCCAAGAGAACTGAGCAGGCTGCAGGCAGGTTTTAGAGACGCATTCTCACGCAGCAAAGCAAAACCCAGCAGCTACATGCCATTTCCCTCAACGGACGGTTGGTGCAGGAATGAACAGCTTACCTCCGCATGCTTTCTGCCACCAACTAACAGGATGAGACTTCCAGAAGCATCTCAAATTCCACAGGTGAATCCAAACCTTGCCTGGAAAGGCTGGACCCATTCATGCCATCTCCAGGCCGCCTTCTCCCACAGGCATCAAAAAGAGCTAGGACTTTAACTCCAGTGATTTATATCAACACCACAGTCTTTGACTACCCAAAATGGTAGCAGTGGTCAAAAAAAAAAAACCAACAGCCAAACCCAAAAACCAAACAAAAACTCTAACCCAGAAAACTCTTCTCCTCTTCCAAAATACCCTTGCTACAGAATTTTCTAACTTTAAAATTGTTTCATGCAGGGAGGCCTTGGTGCTCCTTATATTTACTCCAAACAAGTGCATCCACTCATTTTTCATTTTAATTGCCCTGCCAGAAGGTGTCTTCTCAATGAGATCCTAATTAGGAGAAGTAGCCTGTGGAAGCAGCGTATTGGATCCACCTGGGACAAACTGAAATAAAAGTCATCCCCCTCTCATTGCACTTCAATATAGCCTTGATATTCTTTTCAAAAATCTTTTACTGCTTGCTATTGTTTTCTGGCTGAGTAATTGAAAAGGCTAGCTATATACCTTTATTTCTGCTCTAAGTGATAAAAGCTATGGAAATATCTTTCTTTTCCCCTACAGAGCTAGGATTCAGTAGAGCGGGTGGATGGTTAGCTCTGGAATCTTCCTCTGTAGCTCAAATATGTATTTTGAAGGTGCCCATTTTATCCCCAAGGTGCCTATGCCATATATTTAATGCTAAAATAAGCTAAAGCAACCTCACTCATCTCTGTTCTATCTAGAGGAGGAGGAGGTAGGGTCCGAGCGGAGCTTGGGAGACATGGTCCCATCCTTCCATACATCAAAGGTTTGAGTTATGGCTTCCATGAGCTTATTTTAAAACAACAATAAAGCAAGCAATGTGCGTGCATGTGTGTTTAATAGAAATGATAATCTGCAGAAGCACCATTTCCTCGGTTCTTGTGGAGACGTTGCTGGCGCTGGGCTCTTGGGAAATTCACAGCAATGCAATTTTTTAGGAGTTTGGGTTTGTGCTTTTCCTCCCCCCCCCTTAAGTTGTATGAAAGTTTTCTATTCATCATGAAGATTTATTGATTGTTCTAGGGCTATGGGATAATTAAACATACAAAGGCTTGGCAGTTATAGTAGAGCATATTCTTTTAGAAAGGCTAACAATATGTTAAATCTAAGGAATTCCACTCCCAGTATTCCGTGGGGGTCATAAATACGTCCAGCACAGGGAATATAAATATACATGACACCATTAAAAATCAGGTACATGACTGGACTATAACTATTCAGTTTATGTCTCATTTATCCCTCAGTTACCTTGGTTAGTAACCCCCTCCCCTTCGCTTCCATTACGCTCATTATTTTATGGCTGAATAAAATCATATGTCTATGTCATGCATGGGTTTTTAGTCTCATGAGGACTTATGGGCCAGAATTAAATGGAAATACATCATTCTGCAAGTATCCCCAATTTTTATGGAAAGTAAACTCTTACCGCCCCTCCCCATGCTAACTGTCCCGCTATGAAACAGGGGGCTACCTGCCCTCCGAGTGAGATTTTATTGCTAAAATAAAGTAAAAATTGTTTTAAAACAAAGAACACACATCTTTATAGTAAAACTCAAGTTTGTTTTACAATTAGAGAAAAGAGTCACATGGTCCCCCAAAAAACCCCAAGTTTTATATATATATTTTGAAAATATATTTAAAAACATAAAAAACTCTATAGTTAAACATATATTATGTTAATCAGTACACTTAAATATAGCTTAATTATATTTACAATATGACGCAGTTGCTTTTAAATTTTAATGCCAATTTCAGTTTTTCCCAAAAAACATAAAATTATATAAATATACAATAAATATTTATGTTACACAAGGTGAATAATAGAGAACAAGGCCACAGACATTAACTTACAGTTGCAAGAGTCTTTACTTTAACACAGCACTAGGCCTGCTGACATGCATGATATACCTCTGTCACAAACAGACCACAGCAAGAGTTTAATTAAGCGACATGAAAGAAAACCGCCTCCCCCTCCCCGATCTCTGTTTTAATTAAAACTGCCAAGCCTGTGATCATGGATGTATTCGGTCGGGCAAGCGAGAGCCACGGGACTGCAGTTTAATTGCCAGTTTCTGGTTCTATCAATTGGCATCGAATCGGCGTGTTACGGGGAGCATCGCCCTACGTGTAGCTACAGGATCTGGTTCTTCTGTAGGTTCTCAGCTCCATCCTTCAGTCCCCCACCCGTGAGGGCGGCCCTTTACCCCTCTGAACCTCCCATCCCACTGTTTTAACCCTGCCACACCAGTGCCACCCTTACCTATGCCAGGTGAGGAGGTCTGACTTAAGGATATTGCCGTAATTAACTTTGGGAAACGAGGAACTTTATTTCTAGCATGATTTATGCATTGACACTTCTCTTATGGAAATTTTTTTGAACTGGGAATTATTTCATTGCTGTATCTGAATTAGATCACTGTCATGTCCTCGCTATCATCTCTTTTTGCAGTCTAAATGAGTGATCTGTTTGTTATTCACTCATTAGCATCACCCTTTCGCCTTCCTAAGCAACCAGCCCTGGTTTTGAGGGGAGCCACCGTCACACCACCTCTCAGCTGTAGAAGACTGCTGAGAATAGCTCCTGAGCCACGGCTGGGTTATTAAATGCAGAGAATTATAATACACATACAGGTACTGGCCAGAGTGAAACTAAATTCTCCATTACACTGATGTTCGATTTGCATGAAGATTACTTCAGTTGAAATTTGAGACATTTCAGTAAGTTTCTTGGTTGGTTTTTTTTTAATTTCTGATTTCTGTGTGGGAGCCTGAATATCTGCAACTGATTGGCAAGGCTGAAGTTTCATGTTCAGGTGGGTCACACAACCCTCTCTTCTCATTCATGGGCCAGCACGCACATGGCCAACACAACAGGTTTTCATTTTACAGTTGGTCATCTTAGGGCAGGGGATGCCCTTCCACCTTAAGTAATCACTGATTTTGATGGTGGCTCTGTTAGCTTTCAGCATGGCTTTCTACTAGTAATGACATAAACCCAGCATTAAATATATTCTTCAAAGAGAATTACCATGGGGGATCATATTTTAAACAAGCTTTGCCTAATCCAGGTTTTAATTAACTTCAACACCGAGGCAGACCTGCGCAGATTCTGCAGCCTTCAGAAGCAGTTCTATTTTGCTGTATTTTCCCCTTCATTCAGCTGCTTTTCTTCGTCTACGGGAATTACGAATATAGCATCTGCCTTCAGTGAGCTCACTAATGAGCTATTTCTGCTTCTTTGGAGTCAGCGCAAGCGCCATGCACAGCTCTTGGGCTTACAACCTGCCTCCTCAGAGCCACTGCTGGCAGGACAACGCAGGGCTAAACACATCCATCGCAACCTAAGCAACGTTGACCCAGCTCCTCCAGCACTTGCTCTTCACTTACTTCAAGAGTATTTTTTTTGTACACCAATATTTGTCTCATAAACTAAGGCTGACAGCAGAGGTAGAGGCACATGAACGTAAATGCTAACTGCTTTCTATGAGAGGCAGGGCTTTTTCTGCCTCGTTCCCCAGTGATTTCTTTGGGCAGGGATGCCGCTGCCATTTGCACACCACGCTTTGCAGGCCTGGGGCTGCTAGAGATGCTCTGGAGGGTGAGGCCGTGCTACCCTCACCAGTGGCAGCTCTCACAGGATGGACAGGACCATGACTTGGATAGCCTCCAGCAACCCAAAACACCCTTATTTCTCCCTGAATTGGCTCCACGCTACCCAGTCCCATGACCAGCTTGATTTCAGATCCACTATCATCTTTCTAGACCCTTTTCTAGGGACATTCTTCTTGTGCTTCACCAAGACGTTTGATCCAAGCACAGTTTTTTTTATTATGTGACAATCGTAGCCCTCAACACCGTATAGAATATTTTCTATCGGACAAGCTCCAGTTGTATGGTAAGTGAAATACTTTAAAGATCACAACCAACATCCTTCCAGAGGGAGGAAAGGGGAATAAAAAAAAAAACTCCAAACACAAACAAACATGGTATAAGCAAATGCAGGTCTTAAAAGACAGCAACTAATAAAAAAAAAAAAAAAAAAAAAAAAAAAAAAAAAAAAAAAAAAAGACAATAACCCAAGAAAGCATGTCGCCATACAGTTAAATAAATGCTGTCTTTAAGCCTGAAGTTCAACAATGTGAAGTGGAACATCACCATTCCTTTTCAGTTGCCTCTTTTTTTTATTTATTATTTTTTTTTTGTCAGTAGTTGGACTGCTATTGCAAACACCTTCACAACATACAAAAAACAAATTTGTTTTTAATCCAGAATAAGGTAATGATTTTTTTTTTTTTCTTTTTCAATCTCATGGGAGTCCAAAAGTAAAAGAGAAACAGTAAAACTATGACAACAGCACCTTGACATTGTTTTAATTCCAACGCTATCAGAAGTTAAAAGCAGTAAACAGATATAATACTAACAGGAATAAAGATACTTACTGTCTAAAATGTAAACGGAATGTTTTGGTTCAATTTATTTTTCTGAAAGAGGACAGTTTATCATCAATTCACAATTGAAGCAGCATGCAATTTTATCTTTTTTTTTTTTTTTTAAACTTTTTATATTTTCAATTCTTGGCAACGGCGACAAACCACAATGTTATCGAGGAATGTAATGCAGACTTTTTTGTTTGCTTGTTTTGGTTTTTTTTTTTTTTTAAACTTGTGCGCAAATGACTTTTGTTCCCCTTCAGGTCATGGATATGTTCAATAAATAGATTGTGGAACCACTGTACTGTATAAACTTCAGTTATACATGCAGTCCATAAAATTATTTTTTACTGAATAATTTACCCTGTTATGTATATATACAAATAGATAATTTTGTCTCAATATAATCTATACAACACGAATCCACTATCTTCCCCTTTTAATGGTTAATGTACATACACAGGAAGTGTCTATCCTTATAAAGCGCCAGCCAACTCTCTTTTTATTATCCATGGTGAGAGCTCTCACGTAAGACTGGGTAGTTCGGCACTGGGAGTTCCAGTGCCTCTTGTCTATGCCCCTGCAGCCCTCCTTTGTGTACCCCTTGGGGTTGCATTTGGTCTCATAGAAGTATTGCTTCAGTTGGCCTTTGGGTACTGGGACTTTTTCCAGGACTGTGACGGTCGCCCCGGACATGTCCACTGCAGTCTTTTTCTCTGCCGCCGTCACCCACTCGCTCGTGCTGTCGCACACGCTCAGTTCCCCACGGCGAGCTGGGTCGGAGTGGCGCCGGACCCTCATGGACATGTTTGCAGCATCCAAGTAGTTTTTGTACTCCTCGAGCAGAAAGAGCAGCGGGGGTTCCAAAGGCACTTGACTGCTTAGCATGACTCGGGATGTGTACAAGTCTGCATCCTTGTTTTCCTCGCTGGGCTGGATGTCCTGGTCCTCATCCAGAAGCTCCTCTATGACATGTTCAAAAGTGTCCGCCAGCGATGTCAGTCCTCTTGAACCAGCATTGGGCCCATTTAGGCTCTCAAGAGTCCCGTGGGTCCGAAGACCTGGGTAAGCCAAGCTGCCTTGTCCTCTGACACTAGCTTCTTTCATCGGGGCAGCTTTCATGCAACTGAAGTATGAGATAACCATAGTAAGGAAAAGGATGGTCATCACTCTTCTCACTTGGTGGAACTGTGAAGGACAAGAACAAGAAAAAAAATTAACTTAAAAGGGATGGAGTAATAAAAATTCACCTGAGTTCTCATGAGACATTATGCATTTTCTGCACAGATCTGCTTCATGCAACAGCAACTCATTATGTGCGATACAGCATGCTCCTGCGCAAGGGTGTTCTTTGATTTAGAGTTTCAGGTAAAGCATATGCCAAAGCTTGGGCAACATCGATACCTGCAAGTCAGAGTTCTTGCGTGCCAAAGTCTTTCTGTAGTAAATATCAGATTCAATACTATGCAGACTCCTTATTCATTGACTCATTACATGCATTTCAAGCAACAGCAAAAGCAGAACTGCTGTTTTGCAATGCAACATTTCAGCAGTAAAAGGCTGCTTTGAAGCGTGAAAGGCAAGACTTCCATTTCAAGTGCAAATGCAAATATTTGATTTTTTTAAAGAACTCTCTGCGCCAAAAATATTTCATAATTCTATCCACAAGAAACTGAACAGCACCAGGATAAGTTGTATTTGTATTCTGAAAGCAACAGTCAAAACACAGGAAGAGGGCATACAAATCCTGAGGTCTCAGCAGGTCAACTCCTCATCTAAAAGTAGAAAGTATGTATGCATAAATATAGAACAAGAAAACAGTCCAGGACAGTATGCTTGCTGTCGTACTAAGTTGAGTTGGACAGATTGCTTGCATCATGTGAATGCCACGGAAGGGACCTGCTGGACTACAGAGCTGATAAAGAGCCATACTGAAATGACAGGACCAGAACCACTGTGCCATATTTTCCCACAGCCCCGTATCGCCTGTTCTCAAGGAGACAAAGCATCTGTTTAAACCTAGTTAAAGGCCAGAGCCCAGCGTGAAAACCAGAAGCGCAACCAGCCCTCCTGCCATACTGAAACACAGCAGTTTGCCTGTTTCTCACACCTTCTGCCTCAAGCTGTAGCACACGTTGTAGGCCATGCTTTGAGGCTTACGTGTACGCTCGGCTCTGTCGTCATTGAGTGTGGAGGGGTAGCACCAGGGAAAAGTGCCAGTAAGGGGCAGACCTTATAGTGGCCTTCCACTACCTAACGAGGCCTACAAGAATGCTGGACAGGGACTTTCTACAATGGCCTGCTGTGACAGGACAAGGGGTAATGGCTTTAACCGGAAGCAGGTACATTTAGATTAGATATAAGGAAGAAATTCTTCACTGTGAGGGTGGTGAGGCACTGGAACAGGCTGCCCAGAGAAGCTGTGGATACTCCATCCCTGGGGATATTCCAGGCCAGGTTGGATGGGGCTTTGAGCGACCTGGTCTGGTGGAATGTGTCCCTGTCCAGGGCAGGGGGGTTGGAACTGGATGATCTTTAAGGTCTCTTCCAACCCAAACCATTCTATGATTCTAAGAAAACTCCTCACCAGGCTTGGAATCACTCACTCCTATCAAGACTTCCAATAGCCCGGGCTTCTAGCACTGCTCCTTCCCAAGTGCTTTGCTAAGCCTCCACAGACCGTACATTCCTTGGGGTAGAAATTGCTTCCCCCTCAAGCACAGAGTACACACTTTAGGTAACTATTACAACAAGAACTCCCCAAATCCTGCAGTGACAGAGAGCTATACTTTCTGTCTGATCCCAAGTGCTACTACAACATCCATCACATCCTGTTGTTATTTCTCCTCCTTCTGATCCTTGCTCTCACGAGTTCTGCTTGCTAGAAAGCAATGGCATTGTTCACATTTTTGAAGCAGCAGCTCATGCCTGTTTCAGAGCTTTTGAAGTTCATTCGGAAGTACCTCATACTTGGCAGCGCTCATTGGAGTAAATGCTACTTCTGTTTGCCAACAGGGTGCTATGTAAAAAGCCTTACTTCATCTCCTGCAAATATGCTGTGGGAAACTAGTACTCTTAAGGCTTGAACATGGAAAGACAATCTATCATGAAACATACAAAGAAAATGAAATATGTACTAGAAAGGCAGTGCCCAAAATGTAGGTCTCAGTTTACTTTGAAGTGGGGGGTGGGTGGGAAGAGTCTGGGTTTCCGTCCATGCTCCCCTCACCCCCAATAACAAAATTTTGGCTAAGACTCTGCTCTACCCCAGCACAACTCTTCCTTCATCCCTCCATCTCTCTTCCTGTTTAAAAGTGTTATTGTGGCATAGATTTATTAAGATTAAACAAACCTGACATCTGTGACTCACAGGAACATACTGTTTGCTCTAAGCATGCAGAACATTAATATTTTGCAGATTTTTTCACCCTAGGATTTTTAAAACATTCTACAGGGAGTAATATCAGATTTCTTCCTCAAAGGGGAGGAAGAGAGACACTACAGAGAAGATTTCCAACACAAGGAAGAAGGTTATCAGTCTTCCGTTACCAAACAAGGAGAGACAAGACAAGAGGGAGAAGGGGTGGTTCAGCTAGCATACAAATGCAGAGCCAGTGGGACAGGCAACAAAAAATAATATTCAAACACTCCCTCTTCTGAGAAATGTTTTATATACAACTTAAAAGGAAAAAAAAAAAACCAAACACCCACATCATACTTTGTGACCACCAGAGCAGTGAACAAAACACAGATCTTCTGGCTCCTAATCAAGTTCCTGTTATTTTTATTAGAGTAGTGCCCAGAGGTCCCAGCCAGTGTCTCGAGTCTGGAGGACAGGCTCTGAGCACATGACACAAGAGGCACCAAGACAAGCACAAAACAAAGAGAAACTTGTGCCCGTCAGCTAAGTGCATCAGTTGGAGGCTGAACATTTGATGTTCAAGTTAGGTAGGTGAGCAAAGGATCAAAGGATTCCTGGACCAGGCCACATCCTTAAATATTGTCCGGGGCCGTTTACCCTACATGGTAGCAGTGAATTTGGAGGGATGCAAAATGAATAGAACAGTGGCTGTGCAACTTTATTCACATGGACAATTTTCTTACAAGGAAGAAGACAGAGGACAGCAGTGCAGAGAAAGTTCACCAAGTGACTTCAATAAACCCTCAGCATCCTCCGCCCATGGCTGGTTGGTCACCAGATCTAACAGTACTTTATACCTCATGTTAAATTAATCCTTCCTTAATCAATTTTGCCTTCCACTTAGGAAGGAAACTGCTGTCAAGCTTGGTCAATTTACATCTCATCTGATGACATACAACCACTGCTATTATCTGGGGTAGCAAGAAACAGTGTACAAGGAGGCTCTGAAAACCAACAACTTTAAGACAGCCATTATCCACATAACATACTGATAATACCCAAGAAAATATGTCACTCTAAAAGCCACGCCTGTTCCTCCCATCTATGTATAAGAGCATCTCAAAGCAAGCATTAGCAGCATAGACACATGGAATATTGCTAGCAAGCAAACACAGATCAAACATCTACTTCTTTGTAAATGAGTCCAGACTAAGCGGAACCGTGCAAGTAGGATGTGAAAAGATTCTTCTCTCCATCTTAACAGTGACTTGAGCAACACACACAGTCCTTGTCTTTGGCAGCAAAATGACATCAAGTGATTTAATATAAGGAAGTAATATTTTAACACCTAGGAAATCTCTTCATTTTAGAGGCCATAGCAATTTCTAGTAGCAGCTCCTCAAAATCTGCTAGTCTAATATGCTATAGCAGAATAAGATTAAAATCTTACTCCACCTTTCAGCTCCTGATGAACTGACCCACGAATGCGCAGTTCATTTCTTTCTCAGTGAGGCAGGACTAACATCCCAACGCAGCACCAAAAAGGTCACTGGAAACACTTTGGATGGCAGCTTCCAGTCCTTTTCCTCTGCTTGCCAGCTATCAAACCTTCATTATATTGCAAAGATTAGAGATACTGCCTGTCTGATAAAGCCCAAACGCTAACAGATTATGTACACCCTTCCGATTAAGAGGCAGTCACCATGCCACCCTGCGCAGAAGGGGACCAGGCTGGAAACACGGAGAAAGCTGTATTTTCCTCTTTTCCCAGCATGCTGCTACTGAGCAAGGTACTGCCCCTTTCCACGGTGGACTCATCCGCCGCTCTGAGGCCTTGCACGGAGATGCCGCAGTACTTCTGTGTACACCCGTGCCTCATCTACCGTGGTAGACTGAGCAACTATTTCCTACTGAACCTCATCAGCACTGAGTATTTCTTAAATGGAGCAACCTGGCTCCGCGTGTTCTGAGGGCATCAGTACAACTGAACGACAGACAAAACAAAGTAGTCATGGCCACTTTTAGATAGACGTGCACCTAGAAAAATACAAAATAAAATCACTGATGATACAGCCTCAGTCTGTAGTCCTACCATGCATCCATCCCATTCCTTCTCAGCTGCAGGAGGTTCAGGTCTCTACTCTTCACCGTCTAGGAACAATCAAAGCTGCAACTCTTTTGCGTTCCTCCTGGAGCTATGTCACTGTGCATACAAGATCAAAGACTTCTCTAGGAGAGGGAATCGTTTCAATTGCTGTCCCATAGACTCCTGTATACACCTACTAAATTGTGTAAAACAGATGTATGCGAGCCTCCTTGAGACCTAGCCTTAAGCTACTAAGGTCACACAAGATGTCTCCATCAAAATAACATTTGAGACTGGTTTCCTGAACGACGTCCATTCTCATGGCTGCAAGAACATCCTTCCTTCTCTCATGCAGCACAGCAAAGCTGAAACAATGAAAGGAGGTCACCCACCATGGGCCAGATCTCAGGAAAACGTGACCTAATTTGTACTTCAATAAAGTCCACACAATTACAGCTAGAATACGGGCACATAATTGTGGCTGTCGTCTCCACTAACGGGAAGGAGGCTCGTTAAATGAAGGTCATGTCAATTAGCTACAGCTAGTTTACATATGCAGTCAATTACCTAGCTGTACTATTTATTTCTGTATTTGTATTTAATGAGGATTCACCAGTTAATTGTTTTATTTCATTAATTTAAGCAGAAATCTAGCAGCTTAACAGGTTGCATTTCCAGCAGAGAGACCCGAGGAACAGCTGTGAACATGTACTTGCTCTCCTGCATCCTGATACGCGCTATGGAAGTTGAAATAACTTTCAGTAGTGAATAGATTCATAATGCTTTCATCTCCAGAAAGGAGTGTGCAGTGGAAGATAAAATTAGCAGCACGACGACATTCATTTTCTGCCTTGCCATTTTCTAAGACCTTTATACAAAAGTTCAATTTACTAAATACTACTGAATGGCACAGGCATGAGTTCCAGCTCTACACATCATTACCGGAGTGTGTGAACAGATACCAAAATGGGATGCATGTCAGCACATGATTTGCAAAGACTAAATGTACTGAGAACAAATAGTATTAACCTTTAACACATGCATAACTGGATGTCTGACGCACTCCAGTTATCCTTGCGGCTACTTATGCAGCAAACTATATAATTACTTTTTATTACTGAAAATAAAGCGCCTTCCCCCCCCCCCCCAGTACATACACATGCACATCCACGCCCAATTTGTATTCTTGCAAGTTGGTTCTTCATGTCAGGAAGAAGAAATTAATTTTATTTTTATTCTCTAATGTTGGTTTTCCCTGAGGTAATAAAATTTACTTAGCCATAATTCCAGAGATGGCAGAGACAAAGAACCATTTTGAAGACTAAGACAAATAGCAAGCAAATTTAAAAGTAGTTTGTAAACTACAACTTTTACCATGAGAAATTTTCTTTCATCTTATGTTGCTAAGTATTGCCTTCAGTACAGCCTCTGAGAGCAAAGAAGCTCCAGCAAAGCCTCCACTGGCTCCGGAGGGAGAAATACGCATCTTTTTAAAGCACTACAAGGGGTTTTTGTGGGGTTCCTAGGCTTTATCGGACTCCCTTCCCCAATGGATAAAAGTGGAATGGACTGGGAACATGGGAGAAAGCTGTATTTTCCTCTTTTCCCAGTATGCTACTACTGAGCAAGGTACTGCTCAGATTCTCCTGTCAACCAGAGGATAGGAAAGAACCCAAAGAAAATAATGGCAAAATAATAATGCCGTGACATTACACCCCCGATCTTTCAGAGTTACGTATCAGAGTTTCCTACAAACTTTCATCATACCTTTCCAGACACTCAAACAACCATGCACACTTGCTTCAAAGCTCCGAGAGAGAGAGAAGTCAGCTGCTCTAACGGGCGCAGACCAGACACTCTCCTCATTACAAGCATGCTTATACTTAAATTGGCCAAGCGCAGGACTATGAGGAGTTCCCAGTAGAATTTCTGTCGGATGGATCTCAGACCCATCCTGCCCATACCAGGAAACAGGCAGGATGAGTTCTGGCAGTACGTGCAAGCGAAGGAATAGCAGGCCAGACTCACAGATGGTATTAGAGCTTTCAGGGAGACAACACCCATGGAAGAGAACAGATGTGCACTATTTTTATACTTTTATAATGGGAACTGATTGTTGAGCCAGTGCCACACATACTGCTTTTCCAGTTGTTTGCACAGCATCCCGCGCAGGGGGCACTCAAACTGCACGGGGGTTTGCGATCCCTACTGTAAACAGAGAAACTCAGCTCCAAAGGGCTGCTTGTGTGCAAGTATGCTTTACAACAACATTTCTGGCCAAAATGTCAAGTTGAAATACCAAGGTGTGCAGTGAAAGTCTCCCTCAAATAAAAGCGCTACCAGGAGGTTTATTTTTGCTCATCAGGAGCATCACATGTAGGGTAAGATGCTGACTCCTACAGCCATACCAGGAATACTGTACAGCAGGGACATGACTTCCAAGCCTAAAACCTAAGCATTAATAAATTCCCATTTCAAAAGTGACTTCAGGCTTAGAAAACTACAATAATCTGTTTTAGGGTATTTGTCAGAATACATTCATGCCATTACTGTGTTCCTTCAGAAGTAGCATTATCCAACCTCTGTGGAAGGAAAGTTCACCCATAGAATAGGCTACCCAAAAGCCCCCAAAAACCAAGAGAAACACCACCACCACCACTCCATGAAATAATTACTCTGTGCCAAGATACTATCTGGTTCCTCCATGGGAGCAGACAATTATAATTCTCCGAAATAATTTGCTTCGATCACCACTAGAGCTTTATATAATGCTAATTCAACTTGCGCATGGAAGAACGTCAGGGCAGAACCTCAGACCTCTGAGCAGCATCTGTGGTTTGTCTTCCATTTCACTATGGCTCTTTGGTCTGAAAGACTGTGCTGAATCATCACAGGACTAAGCTATTCTGCCAAGTACACACATGAAGCTCCCGCTGAAGTCGAGGAGAATTGGCACCCGAGCGCAGGAACAGAACGAAGCACGTTGCGCGAGTTGGATCCTTCGTACTGTGACATGCGTCCAGCAGCCCTGGAACAACCCAGAAGCTGCTGTACCAGTTGAGCTTGGATCTCATGAGTGCCTATAAACTACTGAACAGCATGTAAAACATCCCACGCACCCGTCAGTTCTGCTGCAAGTGGCAAGCTTCCTAGGACCTATAGAACATTATGCACTCAACAGGAACGTAAGAGAAGCTTAGCCAAGGAAAACCAATGGTTAAAAAGCAGAAGCATCAGATGGAGTAGCTACCTGTGGTTTGGGCAGGGAGTGCTTTCTCTAGAGTAAGGGAGGAGAGCAAGGGCTGCACCCATTTGTTGCCAGACTCTTACCTTTGCTGAGACCCTGACTGTGTGTGGCATTGCTTGCTTTTAGCCATAGTCAGTCCTTGAAATGAAGCAGAGCAGCACGTTGTGATGTGCAGGAACCAGAAACTGGAAATGCCTGTTGTCAGAGCCCTGACAGGTATTAATAATATGCCTGCATTTGCCAGTGGTGTTATCAGTCATCTTTTGGCTGCCCGCCCTCATGTGCAGATTTCTCTCAACACATGCTCAGTCCAGTTTTTAGCACGGCATCTCCATGGAAATAATTTCCATAGACAGGGCAAGGGATAAAAGCTTACAGCAAGGTACCAGAGCAGCTTCTGGGAGTATTCAAGTCCAAAGTTACATGGGAACAACCAGATCAGGAGCAAAAAGCTTGTAAGTTTGCAAAGCCACCTACACTAACGGAATAACGAGGACTTTGTATTTAACAAGGATGTATTCAGTAGGAATCTAACCCACCTCACCAGGCAGGCAGCCCTGCATGTGTCCTGCTGTGACAACAGCTTTATTTTTTGGAGATAATATATTAACATAATTTTCCAACAGTGTTAACACAACTGTACAGAAAACAGTCCGGCAAGAAGTGCCTTCACCACTGATACTTTGCTATGACAAAGCAGCACACTGCAGATTTCAAAGAATTATAGTTTTCAGGTTTTTTTTCCCCGCCACCTTCTAAGTGGTTTCATGTTGAAACAAGACTTTTGCAATTGCTATGCCTTGGTCTCTATCCCTAATCTATCTTAAAAATTTGGGGGCCAACTTCAACCGGATTCAACAGAGGGATAAAAGTTTCACAGACAACGCTATTTCCACCATCACGTGTTGCAACTGGCACTCAAGAAGCTGAGATCCACCCAAATAAGCTGCCCCCCAGCCCCATCCTTAGAAAGGCAAACACCAGTGTACGGGCTTACCCACGTACAGACTTACAACGCTGTGTGCTGCTGCTTTCATTCCATAAGCTCCACAGAGGAAAAGGGTTTGGAATTACTAGAAGGGGTGAAGAGGTACAGCTGGCACAGATGCAAGTGTCTGAAAACAAGCTTCATGAGTTGTACTGCTCAAGGTACAAACGTTTCATGGAACATAAAGCAAAGAAAAACTTGCAGCCTTGCAGGAAAAATGAATTTATCAAGCTCCTGCCTTCTCCCAGTTGTATCATGTTTCACACAGGAGTATTACACTGTGATTCCTGTGAATTACATGGACATTGAATCCTTCCCCTCCTGAATTAAAAAGTAAGTTTACCTGGCTCATGACTTTTCATACTTGTCACCCAGCATAACGGTAGTTTGTGGTGTCATGGGAAATTATTTCCACAAACACTGCTGAGGTTCATTGAAGCAGCACATTCCAGTGGACCCAGTTCTGGTGGAAATCCACAGTTCTCTGTTCACAGATCTATACCAGCTGTGAAGGCGGCCCAGTACCGATGTGGTCATAAAAATCAGATGGGGCCGACACCTAAGTTATAGCTAATAGCTGTATTGGAGAAAAAGGTGACAGGTTGCAGCAAAACAGCTTCCTCACACTCAGGACTCCTGAGGGATATATTCATATTTGGTAATAATTACAGTTTAAAGAGGAAGAAAAAAAAAAGCTTTCTAGGTGTGCAGACGATCTCCTCCCTTCCCCCACCGGTGTAAGTGCATAAATAGCCCAGACATGCCTATAAACAGAAGTATGCAAAATCCAGCCCAACGCCACCCAACTTTCTTCCCCTCCACGCTCGGGTGTCTCGTTTCAGGCACACATCAGCCGCCGAAGAAAGCGGCTCCGCTGCCAGCGTCCTATTCTTGCTCTAAGAGCCCTTAATCTCCAAAGGGTAGGTTTGTGGATGGGATTTTAGTCATTAAATAAACACTTCTCTAGAAAAACTTCAATACCTGTCTGTTCGCATAAGCACATCCTACTGCCCTGCAGGGAAGGAAAGCCTCTCTGCGGAGAGCGCGGGGTGTAGGGAGGAAAGGGAAAGTTAAAGCCAGAAACATCAAATAGCTGTTTTCATCAGACTAATTGAGTTAAGTGTTCTTCCTCTCCCAACACGATAGATTATGTAGAAGTCACCATCCTATTCAAAATCAAAAGCAGAGCTGTCTTATCGGAGATAATTAGTAGTTGTAGAGAGGAAAAAAACCACTTAGGAGTTGCAAGAGCAGAGAGACGTGGTACTTATGCTGCTGTGACTCTCCACTTGTACAACGTTTCTTGGAGGACATGCTGTCAAAGCTTCCAAAGTGCTTTGCAAACATTGAATCTCAAGCTACTTCAGTGAGGAGGAACCACATCCAAAATCCTGTTTTCCTCCTGGGTAGGCTGAAGCCCATAAAGCCATTTAAGCGACTCACCCCAAACTCTGCAGCAAGTCGCTGGTGAACCAGAGAAGAGGGGAGACCCTGCTCCCAATCCCTCCCTCCAGCACCACGCAAAGCTGCCTTAGCCATGTGTATCATTCACCTATTTTGCAAATCTCTCTATGGTAACTTCGATATCTAACCCTGAAAGAGGCTGGGCAGCTGATGAAAACCTTAGGGGTATTATTGTGAATACATATGCTAGCTCATTTCCATCTGTGTCGTTAATTAGTTCCTGACTGTAGGTTAAATGTAGGGCATGTTGTCACGAGCCTAAGGTGGGGTGGCAGGACCTCCTGCTATTGCCATATGGCTTTTTGTTTCTTCCTTCATTCTTCAGTTTTCCGCCTCATGCTTCTAATTTGTGGGCTCGACCATTATATAAGAACAACAAGAAAAGCAAAACTAGTGTTAAAATAGAAACATTCTTCGCCATTAAAACCTCTAAGAGGTTTGACTTGAAATGCAACACAACTTCCCGTCTCATCCCGAGGCTGGCTTTTACCCACAGCAAATTTGCTAGGAAATTCAGGAAAGACCTATTCCCATGGAGAACCACGACTGCACAAGCAGGTATTTACCAGCCCTATAAACACAAACCAGGCAGCCTGCCAGGGTCCAAAGGTCAACCTTAATTTGTCTAAAATGGAGAAGAGCAAGGCTATGCCTACTCGTAATAGGGAAGCTGAGCCCTTACAGGGGATGAAGCCAGTATAGCAGCACCATCCCCATCAAAACAATGAGTGGAAAAAAGATGACTGGGTTCCAGTCATCTTTTTCATTTTTTTTTTTCCCCAATGCATCTTCACAGATGCATCTTTTTGTTAAAAATACAAATGTCTCAGGACTGTTCTCGACAAAACTACGGGTCACATTTTGAAGAATGCCTGAACATGGCTAATTACAAGACATTCAGAGTATCAGCAGTTCTCCCGCAGTCATTTTCCAGTGAGTACAACTTGAATACTAACAGGTCTGATGGGGCTTTGCAACTGAAGACTTGCTCCAAAGTGCTTAACTTAGAGTAGACATGGAGTTATTTATTGTGTATTCTAGGTCTCATTGCGTAGCTGCTCTTCCATCAGCTAGAGGCAGGGGAAATTTGCTATTTCCAAGCATAAGATTCTATAATTTTCATAAGAGTTACGGGAATCTGAGCAAGGAAAAAAAATATACAACAATATCTCTGTTGAACAAAACTGATTGAGAACCAGTTGATATGACTTCATGCTTGAGGATTAGGGAATTCAAGATGTCCCATCTAGGGTTGTCAAACTTGGAGGTAGCCTTCTTTGAAGGCTTAGACCTCTAAGTATTTTCTTCTTAAATTTCTGACTTTTTTTTTAATGGAAGCACATGGCATTGACTCACTTATCCTTTTGCAACATCCTTGCTCATCATTAACATTCCTGCTACTTTTCCAGTTGCAATGGCAGAAAAGTTTTGCACTGGGGGCAGCGGTTATGAATCTTTAGTGCAAAACAGAGAGCAACAGACTTAAAATGAGTCTTCCAAGGAAGGCAGCTTTGTTATTTGTTTTAAATTCAGGTGCCAATCATTAGTTTTTAAGGGGAAAACTCATTTGCAGCCATTCTTTAGTCATTACACAAAATTTGTATTTCTGCCAAGAAGATGTAAAGAAGCACCTGCTTACCCTCTTTCTACCATTTCACTGGCAGCAACTTGCCAGCGCCATACCAGTAAGTAACAAGATATGAAACATCCTTGTTTGCCTCCCATAAAATAAAAACAGTCCTTCTTCACCAGCCTGCAGGACATCAACTGCCAACAAAAAAAAATAATCATGACATTGACATAAACTGTAATGTTTATATCTTGAAAAGCAAAATGGAGACTTCAGATGTGTTTATTGCTAGTTTTGGTTCAACCCATTATAAAGATAAAGGGTGGTTGTGATGTTCGGCAGCAAATTTGTACTTCACCACAATTTTCCGGCGCGAGTTCTGGTTAAGTTGCCCTTGCCAGCTTGAACTTGTCAGTGGCTTTGCTTCCCCCTTGGACGCACACTGGCTTTCAGTACAAATTCTATCAAGTAGCATTTCTCTCTTGGCATTTACGGCTCAGTCAAACTGGATTATCAACTCAAAAGGAATGTAAATAGCAAGTGAAGATCCAAGTCTTAATGCAGGCAGCCAGCAGGCACAATTATCTAGAAATACCGCAAAACAAGTCCCGTCGGTCATACCAATAACGGCCATACATTTCTGTAGAATGGTGACAGCTATGACAAAGGGGAGGTTGGTTTACTTACTAATCCAGCCCTTGAAGAAAGTTTAGATTTAATTTCTTTTCATCTCAGTATATCAAGTACTGAACATTCACCGAGAGCGCCAGGGCCAGCGTAAAGAAGGATAAACTAAACCATATGGATACGAAACATTGCACCAAGCTTAGAAAGTAAGTGGCATAACGGACTAAGGAATCCAGAGATCATAACCTTTAGTTCCTTGATCTAGACAAAGCTGCATGTTTCCAGGAGCTGTTGTGTTTAAAGAAAGCAGTGTTTTGACCAGATTGGATAAAGCACAATATGTGTTAGAATTGGCACAAGATTAGGCTTAACTCTCTTTTATAAGATATGTACTATAGGATCCAGGGGGGAAACCTCTAGTCCTGTTCTTATTGTTACAGCCTTAAGTACAGCAACATGCTCCAAGTCTTTTGCATGCTGAATTAATAAAGAGCATCGAACAGCATTTTGCTCAAGACTTTGCCCAGCTGGATCTTTTTCCAGACTCCTCCTGCTATGCTACATGCTTGCAAAGGGCTACAAGGCTACCTGTAGCCCAGTGCCGATATTGGGGAGGCAGAGGTTGGATGTGGAACTCCAGCTGAGCCAAAGTAGTTTTTCAAACACTACTTTGGTACAATGGCTCTCTCCTCATACACCCTCAGATGGTATAAACAGTCTGCAGTTGCCTCCTGACTTGAACGGCAAACACTTCAGTTTCCCAGAGGAAAGCTCTGTTCCCTCAGAAGCACTTACTCCCATATACTTTACACTGACAGATTTCAAGTATCTTAAGAAATTATCAAAACCATCACCTGGAAACATATGCAGTACATGCCATCAGCTACTGGCTTGCATTTTCAAGGCTCAGTGAGATGGAAGTGCTCAACTCCCACTGAGATTGTGTTGTGTTTCTTATTCCACTGGGCATTTGATAGCCATAAGCTAGCAGTTATTATAAAAGCCCCCAAAATGTACTGTGTCTGTAAAACAGAAATAATTGCTCATGATGTTATGAGTTCAGCACATAAAAAAGACACATCGTTTCTCTTTATAAGCAGTTCCTCACAAGTTGAATAAGGAACATTCTTCTCTCCCAAATGCAGAGGAATAACCTGCTATAGCCAAAGACCGACGTACAAACACACAAATCAGAAGTTGTGAGCTCAAAACAAAACAGGCAATGATATCCTAAGAATCAAAGGGCAGATACAAAAACTGTATTCCATGTTGTTACATGTGGGTAGCAACAAAAACCCACATACCCAGTTTAACTTTGATACTTAATTTTGAAATTGGGAAAACTCTGGATCTAGTGAAACCAAGCTAAAGGCTTGTCCTGGTTTCGGACCAGCTCAATCCAAGACAAGGCTGATGAATTGATACATTAAGAAAACCTGAATTTTCTTCTATTCCACCAACTATTTACTAAAGGACAGCCCCTACCAGGCAGAGGTCAACGATGGGGTGGGGTAGCAAACCTCCTCTCCCCTCAAGCAACTCAAATCCTTAACGTTTTACATCACACTCCTCCGGTGCAAGCCTTGGACATGCTATCAAGTCCCACCAACAGCTGTAACGAGCCAGTATAAATTTGACTTGCAAATACTTCTTTAGGTGTAGCCTGAAGTTTAGCCAGCAAATGATTTACGGAAAGTAATCCTTCTTGTTTACCTGTTCGAGCCACGCAAGGAAAACTGTATAAAGATTAGTTACCTGCATCGCCAGAGCAGAATTCGCAGGTACCACCTCAGTTACAGGGTGAAAAAAACCCCACATGTATACACTAAACCTACTGCTGTCAGTAAGAATGGCTGGGATTAGCAGCCTCACTCACTGGACAATTTTAATTGTCCAGTCTCACTTGCAAGGGCCAGCAATAGCAGCGCGTTTGGTTCATGCATCTCTAGATGGCGGTAGCTGCTCAGATTTTGAGATACCAAGAGATGCTTATCTCAAATTTAGCAACCAGCATTCCTCCCATCCGCCTAGAATTGCCTTTCCTAATTGGAAATGTGAACCCCTCCCCCATTTCTTCATAATTTATAGTAGTCTGAAGCTGAGTCACAAGGATTTCTGCATTTTCCTAACCAAGTACACAAGAAAAAGAAATGAACTGCCAAAGTATTGAGGTAATTTATAGCGTAAAGCATTGAGAGCTTCTAGTCGATCAAAGGACTCAGAGAAATAAACATAAGAACAATCATGCCTTCTGTTCTGTACAAATGCCACGGCCAGAAATAACTGTCCTAATTAACTGGTTTCGAAAAAAATGACTTCTCTGAAAGATACAATATTCTTACCGAGGAAAGTATACAACTGCTACAGCCTTATGGCAGCTGTCACTGGGGCATGAAAATTCACTAAATGAAGTTTCCTTTTGCTTCCTCTGGTTGTCTGCGGTACTCATCTTCAGACAGCTGTAGCCATTTGTGATGCCAAAATTACGCTGTAATGGGATGTTCTGCTACCACTACTATCCGTGTTACTAAAGGATTACAATCACATCAAATCAGCATCATCCCAGTCAACCCTCTGTTCACAATTTATAAAGGGTAGGAATTGTGCCTGAGATGAGGTTGGCTGTTTTTGGTAGGACTGCCCCCAGTTCAGTCCAGTCCGTAGCATCCTCGGTCTTTCAGACGGCTCTGCTTTGTTTGGTACCGTTGGGTGTTGCAGTTGAACTCCACCACTCAAAGGTAAGACCGAATAACAGGTATGGATAAGGAAGAGAAACAGTCAGATCTGTGAGCCGACAGCCGGTGGGCACAGCCTACCAGCCCCATCCCATGATTGAGAGTTTCCTAATTAAGCAGCGTTTTAGCTCTTTAGGAGGAACCAAGCGCTCACAACATATGCTTGAAAACAGGTCAGGACAAGTTGGTGATTAACCTATTAAAAGCATATATCCTCTTCAGCGGAGCCTCCACCAATTCACACAATGCCTGATGTGAAATTTCCAGTGCAGGCATGGGGCACATTCTTAGAAAAACTTTTCTGCCTTTATACAAACCAGGAAAGCAGATATGAGAATTTTTATTTTTATTTTTTTTTTTTGTAACAGGACCACACTTATTACACAATTCACTTCAAGAGAATTGTTTCTATCTTCATGCAGGCTTACCCATAGAAGGGATGAGGGGGTCTCCTACTCGCAAGCTTCTTGTAACGTGCTTTTATACCTGCACCCTGGCAGAGAACGATTACCTCAGCTAGACACACAGCTTCTTGTGTTTTCCTCACCCTAACAGCAGAGTAACAGCCACAGGTACTGCAAGGACTTCTAACTGCAGCCCCTTTCAGCTCGGCACTGTCACTGTATGCAAAGCCTTTAAGCAAAAGCTTGGATCCTTATTTTCCACTATATTCTTTCACATTCTCATGAGTCTTTAAAATCCTTTGCATCTGCGCACTACGTTTCGTAGTATCCAGCATACTGTAGTACTCCCGCAGCACTACACTACAACATAATGCCTTCGTCTTCAAAAGCGTGCTGCTGGAAATTAAACTTTTTTTTTTGGTTTAGCCTCACTCCCACCAAGGTAAAAGTCCTTTCCCATTTTCCTCCACTGTTATAGCTGGATTATTCAGATAAAGTCTTCTTGATCCTTCTGACCCGGTTTACCCTGATTTCACAGCTATGTAACGACAGGATCTACCCTGCAGCTCCGGAAAGCAGAGAGCACCGGCGACGTGAACAGAAGGCACGCTACTTACAAATGGGTTTTCCCAGCTGAGGTTCAGTGAAGCTGAACATTAAGTGATAGTACTACAGCAGAAAATTGCTGTGAGTTACACAGCCCTGTAGAAAGGTTCCTGTATCTAGCAAATAGCTGAAACGTCTACCAGCTCCTTCCAGGTATTTTGGAGTTGAAACGGTGCCATCGCTTTGCCCTGAGACCCGGGTGAGGGACAGCACTCAGACCTGCTGCTCCCGGAGCGGGCAGGAGAACGTCGCTGTTTGCCTTCTCCCTTTTCCCTCGCCCCGGGTTTGTTTACGCAGCCAGCACCCCGCTGCTCCGCATGTGGGGAGGCGTAGCATTCCCCTGACAGCTGCTACCTCCTCTTGCATGCCAAACCGTGGGATTCACAGCCCGGAGAGAGCCAGGAGCGTTCCCTCTGCTTACGTCCTTGCATACCTAGACTAACTCTGGGCCAGCCCTGGAGTGGAGTTTTCACCCAAGCGCTTGCAGGCAGCACTCCTGCTCTTGCCAGTGGAGCCATGGATTTGCACCAAGGCACTACCTGAAGCAAACGAGCGGGACAATACGACGACCTTCTTGCTTGGGATGGCCAACTGCGGGCAAACAGGGCAACCCCTTTGCTTCTGCTACCCAACGGCCGCTCAGCCGCACTTTGCGACGCAAAGGCTGCTCCCACCTAAAGAGGGCCAAGGAAATTCATTTTATGTACTTATCACACCATGAATTAAAGATTACAGAAATACTTGCTGAAGAAAAATGTATCGCCGGGATAGATTCTTTGCATTCATTAGAACGGTGTTACTAGAAATATAAATAAGTAATGAGTATTGATCTCGCAACAGTCATAACCTCAGAACAGAAACTACAATAAACTGAAAGGAAAGTACGTGTTCTAAAGGTGACGTACAACACGAGATACCAACAGCCTCTTAAGAACGAAGAAGCAAAGCAAGTCACAGTTGTGACACCTCATGCTTTTTAATCCTCTAAAAGGAAAATCCGTGGGATAGCGCAAGGCTTCCAAAGTGTTGATTAAACCTTTGCCAACCACATTTACCGTCCAACGCCCGTTCCTGGCTGGCTCGAGTGCTTTCCACACCAGACCCAGCGGGGTCAGAGGACCAGGGGACCCAACCCCGGCACAGCAGACACACGGCCGGCTCCCGCGCCCGTGGGAGAGGCGGAAGACAAAGCCCCCCCACGGCACCGAAATCCCGGTGAGGGTGCCCGGCGTGCTTCACATTCCAGCGACGGCTGCGCTTCAACAAGTGCATCGCCCCCCTCCCTGACGGCACCTCGCTCGCCCAGCCCCGTCCCTCCCCGCCCTCCTCCGCCGCCCGGCTCTTCCCGCGCCCGCTTCG
>WHYT01016065.1:27112-57511 GCA_009806455.1 Tetrax tetrax
TTTTTTTTTTTTTTGCAAAGGCTAAGAGAAGCACAGAAAGTGCTAAGTTTGTAAAAGAGGCTGAAAAGGTTCAGAAAGGAGCATAAAGGGGCCAGGGAATGCCCCGTGAATTTTGAACAGAGAGCAGAAAAGAGACCCTAAAAAGCAATTAGTGATGCTGCTTGTCGCTGAAGAGGGAGCTTGAAGGAGGTGGGAAGGCGCAAAAGGAAGAGGGCAACTCCAATCACTTAGTAAAGTAGGAGGGAAAGAGGGGGGCAGGCACAGGGAGACTGGCGCCTTGGGGAATTTTTTTAGTAAGAGTGGATGGAGGCACACGGCAAGGGCAGTGTCCGAGCAGCGCCTGGAGCCGAAGGCACATGCCAAGTTGGGTCTTGGCTTCGCCTCCCCTGCTCCTTTCTGCAAAACCAGGGGAGTGGCAGGGTCAGGCTGCTCTCCCTCAGCTAGGCTCTCCCAAGGCGTCTCAGACTCAGCCTCAAACCCTCACCCATCTCTTTGGGGAGGGGTCCTCAGCCGAGCGTCTGCCTGACATTTGTGAGACACCTCCCGTCTCTCTTCCCCTCCTTCCCGCACCTCACTCTGCTTCCAGAGTCGTGCCCCGATGCCTATTAAGCCATACATTCCCTGCACAAAATAAAAATAACGTTGTCTGCTCATTAGCTGGGAGTTGTTAGGGGGAAAAAAAGAGGAAAAGGGCTGCCTGACTATAACCTTAATGGCTTGTCAGAAGTCTGCTGGCAGCAGGGTGAGGGCAGCCAATCCCACTCCAGTCTTTCGTCCTAGACATTGTTTGGGATCAGTGGTAGCTCATTAGGTCGGGACAGTAATATTCCTAACGATCCTGCGGGGCCGGGGCTTCAGAGTGTATCTTCAGCTGTTTCCCTGATGTCAATCTGATTCATGGAGAGGTATTTATCTCGAGAGATGCACTTTGGTGGGAAGCATTATTTACCTTTCATACGCCGATTGCCAACCTTTGACAAAAGTTGCAGCTGGAAGAGGAAAGGGGAAGCTGAGTGTCCCGCCTGTGTGAACAGAAGTGTATTAGAGTGAAAGGCAAGCTGGAAAAGCCAAATAGATGGGGCCTTCGTCTACAATTTGGCCCTATGGTTTGCCTCCTTGTATTTCAGATTCCATCTGTAAAGTGAGGATAATCACCCATTTTTGCATTCTGGGAGTGGTGAAGAAGAAAATATTAGTGTGAGGCTTCTAGGCATTGGGCCAGATAAGCAGCTAAAATTAATACCTTTCCTGCATTCAGGGGTCGTAGAAAGGCTCAGTTTTTTTGTTGTTGTTTTGTTTTTCTGGTTTCTAACAAAAAAAAATATTCTGAATTAAATTGTAAATCAGAATGGATTTTTTAGTTGTGTATAATTATCCTTACATCCTATACTTATTTTCAGTCTAGCCACAGGAATCTGCTGAGAAAGGGAGTAAAGTTAAACCCCCACCTCCCCTCAGGCACCTCCACCTCTGAGATACTGGGTGCAGGTGTGGGGCTGTGCAGATCCTGTTCACTGAGACAGACCAAATCCCCAGCCTTGGTCGTATGTGCTGTTCGACAGAGTCACAAATCCCAAACAACATATTAGTAAAGTGATGAACCTAAAGGATAATTGATCATCTGGTAGGTTTCCTTGTAATTAGGCAACACATTGTATATCCACTTGCCAGTCTTGCCAATCACAGCGAGCAAAGTACAATGTCATTCTCTGCCCTCTCCAAGACTTTCCTTCAGTATTTAAGGCCTGAGGTTTTCTAAAGAAGTTCTGAGAGCTCTGTGCAGCTGCCCTATATCCCTATTAAAAGCCAGCCAAACTAACAAATAATGATGAAATGATTTCCTTATTTATTTTTTGTTAGAAAACAGAGCGGACAATGAACTGCTCTCTGAAACAAAGGGGCAAGAACTACTCGTCCCTTTCATTCCAGTAAGAGGATGGTAAGTATGCAAAGGTCAGCATACAGACACTGAAAGGTTTAAACCAAAAGCACAAGGCAATGGGAACAACATCCCCAGATCATCGGCGAGTGCAAGGCCCGTCAGCAGCTGCCTCCATAGAGCTTCAGACCTGGCCAGATCTGGAGCAGCTGCTGTGGTCATCCTGTGGGCCAAAATAGCTCCCCAGTGGCTCTGTCACATTTCCCTACACAAAGATCCTGGGAAAGGATTGGTTTCTTCAAAACACATGAAGAAACACACAGAAAAAGGCTTATGACTTAGCTATCATTGCATTTGGATAACTCTGTTGCCTGGGGTGAGTTGTAAATGAGTATCACAAACAATGAGTTCTCCCTGAAGAAACCTCCCACCACCCCAAGGAGAAATAGAATTTCAGACCCAAATTACTATGTTTTTACAGTGGGAGGCATATTCTGCTGTCAGTGAAATGTCTGCTAGTCCAAAGGCTATTATTCACTGGTTACCTAATCATGAAGGGGCATGGGCATCAAGAGGTCCCTGCTACCAGCAGCACATAACAGAGTAAGCAGGCCACATCTCTGTCGAATAGATCCAGGATGACGGGCAGCAGAAAGGATGCTGTCCAGAGATGAAGGAATGGGACATATCTCATCAGGTGTGAGATGGGGTTTGCTAAACACCTTTGCCAGGCTCCCATTTGCTCTCTGGCTTCTCTGGTACCCCAGAAACAGTTTAAATATTCAGTCTCATACTTGGGCTGCAACTAACAGAGGTGTCTGTGTCTATATTCCCAGGAATGAATCCAGCTTGGCAAGATAGCAAAAAGGGTGGGTTTTTTTTTCAGCAAGTTGTTAAATAACCAGCAGTATTTCTATTATGTGACTGAAATACTACATCAACTACTGGGACAAGTTCTGCTCTCTACCAGCATCAAGCAGAGAAAGAATGATCACCAGAATCACTCAGAGGTTTCTGAAACATTTCAATCTGTTTAAAAACAGTCTCTGTATGGTATTACTAAAGTGGAAGCAGAGGGATATAAAGGCAATAGCAACTCATGCTGTTTCCTCTGGCTTATATGGACTTCTCTATCTTGTGTGGGGTTTGAAAACCATGGGACTGCAAGAAACTTCTGAGAGTTGCACTGAGAGTCTGACTCTGTGTCCATAATGACAAGACATAAAAGTGATAAAACTTCAAAATATTAATAGTAGAGCTGAATGTTTTGGCTTCTAGAGCGAGCTGTCATTACGATAAACAAAGATGATGACTTTTTTGGTGCTGTTTGCAACTTTAACAACTCACTAATTTGTCATTTCAGCACATGCTTTTGAGTGCAACAAAGATGTTAATCCATCGCTAAGGAATTATGCATTTTAAGTGCTATTAAAGTTCCTACTGCCTGGAAAAATCTATTACTTAACCAGCCTTCTGTGTGAGCAATCGTGTCTGTGAGTAGATGGGAGCCTATATACTCAGGAGCACACACTCCTGCACATATCTCTGCCCACACATGCATATAGTCAAGCCCATCCAAATACATATGAATGCACGTATGTTCAGACACACAGATACACACATGCAGACAATCACTCACCCACAAGCCCACAGGCACACTGGTACACAAGCCTGCACATACATGCATGCACATCTACACGAACCCGCCCAGATCCATCCCCGCACACATGTGTATGCAGCAACCCACAGAAGCATACAAGTGCATACTGATGACCAAACATGTGTGTGCACCTCTAAACAAGTGCACCTTGGAACATGCACCCCCCCCATGCATATCTCTCTGGGAGCTCATGCACTTGCACGCGGCTACTTCTGTGATCAGCAGAAATTGACTGACTGGATCCGGACAGATGCACCCTATGTGGGTGCATCTCATACTCACCCACAATCACGCACACCTATGCACACAGACATGCACAAACAAACGCACACCCGCACGCACGTGTGCACACCCGCACACAGACGCCCACACCTCCACGCACAAACCTTTACACACGCAGGCGCGCACGCACACCCGCAGGGACGCACCCTTGCACACAACCACACATGCACACACCTGCCGACACTCTCGCACTCGTACCTGTCTACACGCACAGACACCCGCACACCCCTCGCCGACACCCGCACACCCCTCGCCCTGCACAGCGCCGCCGCCGCCGCCGGGCAGCACCACGGACAGCGCCCGCAGCCCCGCCCGCACCCCGGCCCCGCGGCTGGTAGCGCTGGGGGCCCTCCCGTCCGGGTGCTTCTCGCCGGGCTTGAAGAGCGTGGAAACGCTTCTAGGAGCGAGAGGCAAAGTCACGCCAGAGTTATTTCAATTTCCCAGTGAAATGCAGGAGCCAAAAGCCCCGCTGAGTCCCTTTTATTTATACATAGAATGGTTAGAGTTGGAAGGGACCTTCAAAGGTCATCTAGTCCAGCCCCCCTGCAAGGAGCAGGGACATCTCCAACCAGATCAGGTTGCTCAGAGCGCCGTCCAACCTGGCCTTGAATGTTTCCAGGGATGGGGCACCCACCACCTCTCTGGGCAACCTGTTCCAGTGTTACACCACACTCATGGCAAAAACTTTCTTTGTTACATCTAGTCTGAATCTACCTCATTCTAGTTTAAAACCATTACCCCTTGTCCTATCACAGCAGGCTCTGCTGAAGAGTTTCATCCCATCTTTCTTATAAGATGGGACCCTTTATGTACTGGAAGGATGCTATAAGGTCTCCCCAGAGCTTTCTCTTCGCCAGGCTGAACAGCCCCAACTCTCTCAGCCTGTCCTCATTGGAGAGGTGCTCCAGCCCTCTGATCATCTTTGTGGCTCTCCTCTGGACTCACTCCAACAGGTCCTTCTTAAGGGATGGAGTTGGAAGCTCCAGAGCTGGACACAGGACTCCAGGTCTCATCAGAGTGGAGTAGAGGGGCAGAATCACCTCCTTCGACCTGCTGGCCACGCTTCTTCTGATGTGTTTGGCTTTCTGGGCTGCAAGTGCACATTGCCCACTCATGCTGAGTTTCTCATCCACCAGTAACCCCAAGTGCCTCTCCTCAGGGCTGGTCTCAATCCATTCTCCACCCAGCCTGTGTTGATACCAGGGGTTGCCCTGACCCACGTGCAGGACTTTGCACTTAGCGTGGTTGAACTTCATGAGGTTTGCACGGGCCCACCTCTCCAGCCTGTCCAGGTCCCTCTGGATGGCATCTCTTCCCTCCAGCGTGTTGACCACACCACACAGCTTGGTGTCATCAATGAACTTGCTCAGGGTGCACTCTATTCCACTGTCCATGTTGCCAACAAAGATGTTAAAAAGAGCCAGTCCCAATAATGGCTCATCACTGGTCTCCACTTGGACATCGAAGAAATCTTCAACACCAAGGATCCACTTGGTTAATGTTCTTATTGATGAACTATACAGACACTCTTTTCTATGTCAATACCACCTTCCTGGTACCAGAAAGAACAGATTTTGGATGTTAAGCAGCAGTATTCACCTAGCCAACCCTTGAGCCTTGCAGGACAAAGGTTGTGAGACTAAATACACAGTTAAACTGTCATTCTCAGATATTGTGCCTGGTCATTCCTCTGAGATTTTTAAAATATGTCTAAGAGAAAGGGTGTTCTGGATCTCTGTGAATGCACTGTGCAGAGCATGGATTTTGTCCAATGGCTGTGAGACCCTTCATAGTGTTTTGTGGTGTTCTGCCATCCATAAACACCTCCAGAAATTCTTGGATTAGCAATGCTTTTGGAAAATAAGGGTGTATATATGCCAGATACAACCCCTTCACAGCTGTAACAGATCTGACAGTCTAAACATGCACAAGGTGGGAGAAAGGAAGCTTTGCAGCCACGCTTTTATAACAAGCAAACTGCCTGATCCCTGAGGTAGCTTGAAACAGGGGCAGAGCCCAGGGGAGCACAGTGCCCACAGGGGCTGCACATCTGCATGGAAGAGCACTCTGCCGTGCAGGCACACTCGCGGCGGGATCAGCTGCTTTATCAGCCTGATACACACACACACAAGCTTTTCCTCTTGGCCAGGAGTATTTGCTTGGGCTCAGCACTCCGTCAGCACACACACAGCCTCGGACTAGCAACTTCAGAGCCAACAGGGTGTCTTTTCACTGAACTCCCTCACAATACATCCATGATCTCTCCCCCTGCCTGAGGCTCAGCCAAGCATGCAGAGTGTAAGACCCTCCACTGTCCCTCCTCCTTTTTGCTTTCTGGTTGTTTTTTGAGGTACAGTTTGAAACAAGGAAAGACACTTTTTTTTTTTGCTCCTGTAATTTATCACCACTCCTAACTTTTAAGATTTCTTTGCAGTAGTCCTTCATGACGAACACAGTGCCAGATAGGCGCTGACTTTATTACTGCATTTTTATTTTTAGAATTGTGGCTACCACCTAGCATTTGGGTCTAACTCATGGCATCCCCACAGGGGATGAATGCAGGCAGTACAGAGCTGGGAAGCATGGGATGCAGCGTGTGCTTGGAAAGCCCAAGCTGGCCTTCGCCCAGAGAGGAAGCAAGTTTGCAGCAGCCCCGTTGCTTAAGCAGCTTATCTCCTCCTCTCTGCTGCAGCACATGGGGATATGGTGCAGTCAGGACTCAAGCCCCTGCCCACTGATGGACACCTTGGACTAGGACAGGGTTAGAATGTTCCACAGAAATGTAATAAACTGGAGAGGTAGAACTCTGCTCTGCATTGTTGGAAAGGAGAATTGACCTCACACCTCCCACAGGCAAAGGAGCAGATGCACAAACAAGCTTGGAGGTCAGCATCTCTCACTGCTCTGGTGAATAGCTGGTAAGTGGCACAGTCTCTGACATGTCCAACAAATGAGTATAGATGCCATGCAGCCTGGTGAGCAGAGCACTCAGTTAAAGTTTGAACCTCCTGTCTGGGATCAAACATCCTGAATAATTACAACCTGAAGAGTGGAAAAAGCTGTAAATTATTCCAGCCAATCCATGCAGTGATAAATCACTGCCAATGAAAACATCATAAGCGCAAAAAATAAAGTCATATTCCTCACTGGTGCTAACAGTGGTCTACAGTACACAAAGTAAAACTCAATACCACATTAGGATAGGCTAAAGCCCACAATTGGCCATCACTTAGTAAATGTATTTCTGTTTTGAAAGAGTTATGTAGTTCCTGAATTCAGAACCTGCAGTGAACTCCAGAAGAGGCCGTACCTCTTTGCTCGTTAGAGTGGACAGGCAGTTGTAATTTGTAGAGCTCTCTGAAAGGAAAATATTGAGATCAAGAGGTACAAAGGCCTTAAAAGACAAATGATCATCTCCCAGCCCAAATAATTAGCTGAGAAACTGGCCACAAAAGAAATAATCATAGTAGAGCATTTTCAAAACAATCTTGAAAGAAGGTGAATCATTTTAGGATCAGTGTTCAGTAAAGAATTAGGAATATTGTCCCCCAAGATAAGATAGAAAGCGACCACATGAAAGAGAGGAAACACAATTTTAGGTAGAGTCATCTGAAATGAATCTGGGAAAAAAAAATTGCTATGTTTAAATTGTATGGAAAAGTACTTGCCACATCAGCCATGATACTGGTGTGTGCTGCCCACTCACCTCATCCTCACATGAATGCTTGGTGGCTGCATGGAGCCAGGCACAGGTGGGGCTGCTGGTGCCAGCTCTTCAGAGCTCACATCTGGCCCAGACCCATTCCACAATCTGTCCATACATGTGGTCTGTCAGGCCTCCAGAATGTCCATGCAGAGACAGAGGCAGCATAGACCTAACCTTGTGTTCATCACAACATGTTCAACAGCTCCCCTCCAGACCCCGACCATCGCAAGGCCATGCCCTGAAACAAGTCAGCAACTAAAACACGGCTTCTCCTCAGTGGCCACTCTGTATCATGGGATACTATGTGGACACACTGGTCAAGTAAAGGACAATCTCGTCCCTGATTTTAAGTAGTCACAAGGATATAGATCACAGCAGCAGCCAACTAACAGTCTGTCTCAATCAGGAGAAAAGCTGTCTTTGCCCAGGTAGAAATGCCAACGTAGCTTTTTTTTCTTTCAGCTGCTAGTTGAATAAATTCAGATTAGGACAGTGGAGCTGAAAAAGTGTGATTGGACAGGATACTAGATAACCTCACCTACCCTTCCTTTGCCATGAAAAGTTGGACCAGGTGATCTTTCAAGGTCTCTTCCAACTTGAGCTGTTCTAGGATTCTCTAGGATTGAGTTAGACTCTGAAATAACTAATTTCTGCAGAAAGAAGCAGAGGGACAGATTTTCTCTTTGCTGAGATAAATGCTGCAAAGGTGGGCCTTTTATTGCAAGGCTTACCACTTACTAAGAAATTATGTCCTTTCCCTTTGATGCTGGGAACTGAAACCAAGCCATTTTTTTTTTTCTTTTCTTCTTTTTTGTTTTTTTCCCTTTAATTCTTCACTACCAGTTTAGAAAGTCTTATTTGTCCAAGCAAAGTTTCTCTGGCACCTCAATTCACCTGCAGTGATACCGTTCAATGGTGACCCACCACTATGGGACAAAAATTCCTTCTCTAATTCTTGCAAATGATTGCTTTCAGTAGAACCAAAGGAGAAATTGAGGAACTCCATATTTTGGGGAATAACAAACCATACAAGAAACAAGTCAGAAATCATTGTTAGGCTTAGATATGAAGGATATAGCACAGTCTTTGCTGAAAGAAGAGACCACTGCTTGTTGAAAATTGATCTTAAAATTTTCATGAGCTATTTTCAACACTCCTGCCAAGTTTGGGGAATTTTTCCTTGCCAGAAATGCCATCTCTTTTTCTATATATTTTTTAAAAAATTCATAACTTTTTTTTCTAAAGACTATTAGTGACATTGGGTTTCAAAACTATGCATGACAGACAAGGATGTTATCCATCTCCTCTGAGCAGAAATTGTGTTCTCACTCTGATCCTGCCCACCCCCCTCCACCCCACCACCACCCAGGCTGACTTTACCACATGGAACCTACTATTTGTTGGAGTTTCTCTTGGCTTACATCATTCTCATTCTCTAAGATGACCCTGACTCCCCATCCTTCGCAGTGCAGATCATTTCCTGTGTGCGATCACTTTGGGTAATTAATTTCTAAAAAGCCTGTCTCTGTATTTGCACTGTAAATACACACACCATGTCAGAAGTGTCCGTTCAGTACATTCTGCTAAGCTTAAACAAAACTCTTGATTTTGGAAACACTAGATAGGACATTGTAAATCACCACTTTTGAAGGCATAAGGCAATGCCTTCCTTTTGCTAAGTACACTTGTAAAGCTGCACACAGACATTTTCCAGAACTTTGAACAATTCGGTCTCCCTCTAAGAAGAAAAATGGTTTGCTTAAACACCTGTACGGAAAGTGATATCTAATCTTTTATGTTCGCTGTTGGAGAGTGCTCAGGTCAATCAACAGTCAATACAAGGTACAGGCAACTCTTATTTTCTATTTTATTTTACAGTCAAGGTTGAGTATTTGTTTTTGAAAGATTGGAGGAGTTGGTTGGCAGTGCCAGCGAACCGGACTCTTTTTATCTGTGTGCTTGTTATGAGGAGGAGGCAGGTGCAAAGCCAGCTTTCTAACACCGTTGGCAGCAATAATCCCCACCTGAGCACTGACTGGCCACCTGCTCTTCAGGCACAGAGATAATTCAGGCTTTAAGTCAGTGTAGTTCTAAGTCTCTGCTAAGCAAAGACTCGTAAATGACTGCAATTACAGTAACTTCAGTGGGTATGTCAATATATCAATATTTGATCACTGACAGTGATTCCTTCTGGATTCACCCCAAGACATGCAGTCCAACCCTGAAATGACCTAACCCAATTTAGTGCACCTGAGGTTTATGGAGGACCTACTCCAAGTGCTACTGAAGACGGCACGTAACTTCCTGATAACCTCCATGCCACCAGCTACCCAACTTATTATTAAGACCCAGGCACCATGAAAGCTGATGAATGTTGTGCTTATATTTCAGTCAGTAGTCAAAATCCAAAAGTGTTTCACCCAGAGCTTGGGCCTCAATTTACAGTGGGATTTACCATTTTAATGGGAAATTACTTTCCCTTGCTTAGCAGCACATCCATCCTAAAATACACAAAGTGAGGTGACTGCTGAGAGGCACAACAAGTAGTAAAATGCAGAGATGTGCAGAAGCGAGTTTGTTAGGAGGCAGTGCAACTACTTTTATGCAGGGAGAGAAAAAAAAAAAAGAAAAAAAAAAAAAGACAGATGGGGCTTGGCCCCATTCTTCTGTTATCTAAATTGATTCATTTATTCCCTGTAAATTACAACTGTCTGCATAGCAAACATTGCCATAAGCCAGGACCACAACATTCCTTGCTCCCCGGTCCTGATACAATGCTGTTCCTCCTCACTGATTGAAGTACCCGACTTTACTCTCCTGAGACGCTATAAAGCTGTATGTTACAGAGATGCCACAAAATACACCAAAGAAACCACCTGTGGTAGGGAAGCCCTGCAGAAATAGAGCTCCATGCTTCACCTACCTCTTGGTTATCTCTCAGAGGAATGTGCTATTGAACGACCTGCCAGCTAGAACCCTGTTCACATCACTCTCTCTTACCTGCAGGACAACAATCCCTGGGCCAAGAGCAGGTGGGAATGGATGAGCAGTGCTGGAGCCTGAGCTCAGCAAAGAGGGTTGGAGGAAAGTGTGTAAATGAAGACATGCTCCATAAACACCTCGTTAGCACACAATTAAGAAATAGGGAAAGTTGTTGGAGGGTAATTTTGCAACTATGCCAGATGAAAATAAAATAAAGGCATTGGCTTTCTTGCAAGGGGCACAATACTCTTTCAAGTAAAGGGAGAAAAATAAAATAAATAATGACAGTTAAAAAATCAGTGACTATTCTGGTGACAGGGCTATAAGACCCTTTGATGCTACTATCCTCATTACCTCTATCCCCTCCAAACCTCACAAAAATATTAAAAATATCCTGACAAGTCCATTTGAAATGCCTCATCAAGAACACAAAGCCAAGATGTCACATTTTCTAGGAGCTCTAGAAAGTAGTATTTGTTAAGTCTGTAAGTTTTGCTGGCCAGCACACCACATATCTCTGTGCACCTCTCCAGCTTATTGACATTGCATGTTCCTTTCACCATGGCTTGTCTTTCATTTTATACATAGAACCATAGAATCACAGAATATTTTGGGTTGGAAGGGATCTTTAAAAGTCATCTAGTCCAACCCCCCTGCAAGGACCAGAGACATCTCCAATTAGATCAGGTTGCTCAGGGCCCCATCCAACCTGGCCTTGAATGTTTCCAGGGATGGGGCATCCACCACGTCTCTGGGCAATCTGTTCCAGTGTTCCATCACCTTCATTGTAAACATTTTTTTTCCTGATGTCTAATCTGAATCTACCTCTCTCTATTCTAAAACCATTACCCCTCGTCTTATCACAACAGGTCCTGATAGAGTTTTATCCCAGTTTTCCTGTAGGCCCCCTTTAGGTACTGGAAAACTGCTATAAGGTCTCCCTGTAACCTTCTCTTCTCCAGACTGAATACATGATACATACATGATACGCACGTGATATCTCTTCAAAACAAGAGCTGCCAATGGATGGTTGAGAATATGCAGGCAATAAAAGTACAGGAAAGTGAAGCAGTGCACTAAGTTACAGCATTCCCTAATCAGGAATGAGGCCAAAAATATATTAGCACATTCAGGAAGGAGGAGAAGAAGAAAAAAGGAAAACAGCATGCAGAGAACAACTCTATGCTCTGAATGAAGCGGGTACAGTTACTTCATGTTGGGTTTATTTCAGCACAACATAACAGCTTTCACAAAGTGGTTTAGATGGAATTCCCAGGTGACTTGTTGTTGTATTTAAATACTACCTGCCTAGGATTTAAATAAACAGCTTTTATATTAATTAGAAACAAATCCTCTCAATTGGAAGGTATTAACTGTTTCTAAATTGCATACATAACAGTTACTCAGATTTTGATTCAGTTACATGCTTTTAAACTTGACAGCCATTCGTAGTCTAATATGCTATAACCACAGTTTACAACAGTGCAAGAAAATATTGATTCAACTGTTTTGACCTTTCATTGATTGGCATAACATGTAATTAAGTCAGTGTACACCTTTCCTTGAAGCAAGCAAGTCTCTCACTGCTAGTGCACCAGCCTAGGTACATATTTATAGCCTAAGCCTACGAGAATCGTTCAACACAAGTTTTGCAGTTATACATATGCCAATTATCTCTTTGCTGGTTTCTGATTATAGTTTAGTCAAAGATGCTCAATATTATGCAAGCAGAACCTGAATATAGATTGCCAGTCTCTTCACTGGTTAAGTACATTGATTTCACCAGCTGAGAACCTGACTCAGATGCTTCGTATTACGCAGGCAACAAAATCCTTGTGAAAGGACTGGTGGCTGCTGCGAGGCACAGGAGGTGTTGCTAGATGCTCCTGACACTGGCAGTGCAAAACTCCCACTGAAGGCAGAGCAAAGCTTCCCTCTTAAATCCACAGGGATATTTAGCATCTCCAAAGTTGTTAGAGCCTCAGCATCAGGTTTCTCCATAAGATAACAGCCTTGTCTGGCTCCTGGGAACAACGCTCCACTTTTCTTAGCTTTGACTCCATTAAGTAAATCAAGATTTCTTTTGTGGCTGACTAGCTGAAACAAGATGTTTTTTTCTCTTGGTTTACCTCACCCCATTCAAAAAAATCTAAACAGATTCTCAAAATGTTTGTGATCACATTGAATAGACCAAATTAATCCTTTGTGCTTTCAGCCTGTTTTTCATTAATTAGTGGAAAACCAACCTCACAATACTCAATATCGCAGTCACCAGACTAAGAGTGCATTGCTGAGATAAATGGACAAGAAGGAAGATGTCAGTTCCTGGCATTATCGTCCTCTTGTACAACAGCTTTGTGTTTGATTCTTTGAATATATATGATAGTGGTAGATAATACATTCTTTTCTTTTTTTTTTTTTTCAGAGCCTAGAGTTTCATGTAAATAAAATACAAAATATACAGATCAAGAACACTTATGGTTATCCAGCTTCTTTGGAAATCCCCATAGCCTTGTACAAAACTCCTCTCTTTTTTTTGGTGCCTGGCACAGACATGCTTAATACTTGGGTGTATTTTCAGAAGTATGAGTGCACAGTACTCTTTTCCTAGGGGCACCTTTTCTCTCTCAAACTGTACATTCACACGGAACTGGTGTTATCCCAGATCTTGTCCTCTCTTGGATGAGTTGTCGATTAGCTTTGGTTCCTTGCAACCTCTGTGCCACTAGTGCCCAGAATAGCTCTTGCAAGAAAAAGTTACCTCAAAAGACCTTAAGAAGTCCTGGTTTCACAGCACCCTTCTGATGGCTCCCTCACGTCCTCCTTTTCTCCCTCCTGCACTCAGTTCCCCTCAAAACTGCTCCAGTGCTGTGTGAACAGGAGTTGAAGTTGCACAGAAATGATTGCTGGAAAACAAGGAGATTATTATTCTTATTTAGCTGTTTCTGCTCGGCCTTGGCTGATTCTAAAACTGTGAGTTCCATTAATCATGTCAATTTTTTGTGAGGCCGCTTTGGTGCGAGTCACAGCTCATGCACAGCATGGCGGAGGGAGGCAGGGCCATTTTCATCCCTTTAATGCTGAGGGCAGCAAAGGGTGAGATGATCCCTCTGCACCAGACAGTGCCGTCATGAGACTGCTGTCATTTATTCTTTGATGATGCAGACTGCCCACACTGGGATGTGGTGAGATAAAAGCTCTGTATCCACCTGCAGCAAAAATTTAACATCCTGCTACCACTGAAAGGGTATAGAACTTTCATCATCCAAATTTTAAGTAACAAAAAAACCCAATTTTATATCTCTCTGGCATTATAGAGGAGCATGTGTGGTGGAGGAGGAAGAGAGCATTTTTTCATACTTTGCAGAAGTACTAATATCAAATTGTGCAGAACATAAAGAAGAGTTATAGGAAGATGCTTCTGAGGAGCGATGACAGGAAAGAAGTGATATGAGCAGGAACCGTGGACTGTCCTTGCATCTTTCAGTACCTAAAGGGGGCCTACAGGAAAGATGGGGAGAAACTTTTCAGTAAGATCCCTGACCCACGTGCAGGACCTTACACTTGGTCTTGTTGAACTTAATGACGTTTGCAAGGGCCCACCTCTCCAGCCTGTCAAGGTCCCTCTGGATGGCATCCCTCCCCTCCACTAATAAAAAACCCTCTAAAGAAAGTCCCCTTTGCTATTACCCTCCACAAAGACAGCTTTGAAGATACCTTTGATGTCTGATTGTCTGAAGGTAGTAGAAGACAACAGATAGGAAGCAAGAACTTTTCTTCCCCACATACTTCCATAGTCGGAGTTAGTTTGAGAATATCTTCTCAATGCTGCAGCATGCAGATCTACGCTTAGGAAGCATTGGAAATTGCGGTGGTGTCTGGACAATAAACTACAAGCAACGGGTTAAAGAATTGCTAAGGTGCCAGTTTCAAAGGGACTTCAGCCCAGCCGCTAAATTCTCACCTGCAAATGTTCAGGGTGTGCATGTGTGTGCATACACCAGTCTTTACCTTTGCAAATGAACAAACCATTTGCTTAAGCAAATCCACTTGCTCTGTATCTCAGGAACTTAATTTATGAGCATGGATTTCTGTCTGACAGTTTCAGAGGACATTGCCTCTGAACTTAAGGTCCAGAGGTTGCCTTCATGTTCTCCTGATCCTGTGCTCTGCCTGAAAAATCACAGAGCATGTTGACATCTTTTACACACTTTTTAACATCACATTCAAAACAGAAAAAAACACCCTGTATCACACTTCTGTACTCACTGTTTGTACTGGCTGTCCATACAAAACCAAAGAAGGAAGCTGAGCTTGCTTTGAGAGCTGGCTGAGCAAGGGGACACAACGCATGGGTACACACTGCAACATCCCCCTGCTTCCCTACCAGCTCCAGCCTTGTGTACCAGCAGGGGACTGAAACTGATGAGACCATTAAGCTCAAAAAGAGCATGGGATCTCATAGCTAAGTGGGGACAAGCTTAGGCAATACTTGAGCTGACCTCTCCCCCATGCAGAGTTCTGTCCCTCCAAATTAAGGCTGAGGGTCACTGATGAGGCTGGTTGAGGAAGCTGACACTGCAGGTGCAGTGTGTGCTTTGAGACGGCTAAAGGAAAAAGAGGGAAAAAAGAGAGAAAATTGCATTTCACTTGCCATTTCTGATGTGCAGTCTCTCCTGCTGCAAATTTGTAAGAATACATAAACGGGGGTGGGAGTGTGGAGTAGGGAGTGTGAGTACAATAAACAGGGGTAGGATGGAGTGCTTTTATCTATTTCAGAAAACTTTTAATGGAAAGCAAATGCAACCCATCAGTGAGAGCATGAATACCTTGCTAGGCCAGGGAGTGATGCTGAACTCCCAGAGCACATTCCCTGAACACCCCCAATGCCCTTTGATTTGTGCCTTTGGAGCCTGGTGTGGGGGAATACAGCATTTAAAACCACTTTAAGAGAAAGACTGCCTCATTGACCCTATACTATTGCACCACGGACCCCTAGTCTCCTCTATCCCACTGCTTTCAGGGCCTTCAACCACCCCACTGTGCTTTCATTGCTCCCTTCCCAGTGCAGAGGAGTGCATTTGTTACGACATTATTATTTTCAGAGAGACGCCTAACAGTTGCAATCTCCAGGTCACAATGCCCATGGTTGGAGAACACCAGCTACAGCTGCTGAGCACCCTGTGGCACAGCCTGGCACAGCTCTTGGGAGAGCCAGGCACATGCATCTCCTCCTGTGTAATCAGCACCAGGGATCTCAGTCCCACACAGAGACGACAGCCAAAGTGTGCATGTGCCTTGGGCCTGTGGTCCAACACCATCACAGCTGATGCTGTGCAGGTGGGATAAGCTCCCATTTGGCTTATCCCCACTAAGGCTTGAGCAGAGACTTTTACTCCAGCCAGCTGTGAGAGGTAAAGTGGATGATGATGAGAATATTGCTTCTTCCAAATTTTGTCCCTTTAAAAATAAACATACTGTCAAGAAAAATTTGGAATTCTTGCAAATGGCTCCAGGAAAAAAAACTTTCAAGTGAGGAATAATTATTAAAAAAACTCAACTCAGCCAACAAACACAAAAAATCAGTGTAACAAAACAAAGCTAAAACCAGCCTGTCTCCTTCATAACCCTCCTCCCTTGCTATGGAAGAGTGAAAACTTTGCTTCACTCAGAGGTTTGAAAACCAAACCCGGACAGGCTTGCAGGGTATTCCCCATGCATGGTGAACAAAGAGCAGGCTGCGGTTCCAAGCAGAGCACAGAAACAATGATCAGAGCCGTCGGTCTGTCGGCGAGGCTCACGTGTGCGGCAGTATGTCAGAGCTGCACGGCTCCCCATCGCAAACACGCCGCACGCCGCCCGGGCAGCACCACGTAATGACACCTCCGTCACGCTTCCCAGCAGCCTTACCTCCTGTGCCACCCAAGCCAACTTGACAGCCAGCACCTTTCTCATTCAGCTTACTCCCTTGCATCTGGAAAACAAACAACTGTTTCTCCTTTCCAAGGATCCATTTCTCCATTAGCTGTGTTTTCCTGGGCTCTCTTGTTACTTCTGGACACAGTTCTGCTTACTGACATGACAAGTGCTGTGCTCTGCACACCATGCTTCCTCCAGTCATACAGCACTATTATAAAGAATGATTTACCTATTATAAAGAATTTTTTACATGCTGTGCAAGGGGCAGGTCTCAGCTCGCTTGACCAAGTTATCTTTTTTTATTTAGTAGAAACTCTCCATGCTCTAAATGTGCCATTATGGGATCAACGTGTCAGAATCTCAATTACAAATTCAGTGTTTAACACCTGAGGGGGTTTTGCCTCTGAAAAAGCTTGCCTACAGGATCTTAACTCTCCTAGCTTATTTCATCAGTCCCATGAACACATTAATCCAAAATCTAGGCAAGTTCTGTGGGCAAGACCCGTTGCTGATGGAAAACTGGGGTCATCCATGCAGAACCACTGATCTCTGTCCCTTGGCAATCTAGCTTACACAAACCGAGATGAAACAGGTTTTTTTTAAAGATAACACAGATCTTCTCAGCCTGACAACAAACTCCATTTTGCTGTCATCCTTCTCAGTGAAATAGACCCATAAGATCTGATGCCCAACACAAGGTCAAAGGGAGAAAGCTCTGTCCCAGCAGACCAGCCAGAGACCTGCACCTGCATCTCCCTCACCCTCACGTAGATCCTCAGTTGTTAACAGTACAGCTGAGATTAGGTTTCAGACTTTCTTCCCATCTAGCTGCTTCTCTTCTACCCAGCAGCCAAGTTCAAAAATTAGAGAGAGCTGGTACGTAGAGACCTAGAGCCAACTTACCCATGCATTGCTTCCTAGGGAATGGGGCTAAAAAGGAGGAATACAGAACCTCCTCATATCCATATCAATGCATCGAACTTCAGGCAAAGCAGCAAGGCAGAAATGCCTCATGTGGTGAGGCTGTATTTAGTGAAGGACTGCCTTATTTTAGACACCTCAGCTGATCCCAGGTACTGCAGTATCACATAAGAAATAGAAATCTCACAAAGGGCTTGAACACCAGGAACATATTCACCTGCTGGAAATTGTCCTGAAAACCATGTAACTGGACTTACCCTGCATTTTCAAATGAAACAATTACCCGTTAGGCAATACAGACTCTTTCAAACAAAGCTGAGTTTACTGATTTTTTTACAAATAAGAGGAAAAAAAAAGTTTGCTTTGATAATACAGCTAGATTTGATAATTCAGATAGAAATCAAATCTGATTCACCATAAAGTCTACTGTGCGTTATCCCAGGGTTCTTTCTGTGACATGTAAAGTGTCAATCCTTTACAACCCTGTCTGGAGGACTCGGAGCATGTCAGCCGAAGAAGCAGGATCAAAACGACAATCAGGAGGGTGACGGGTCTTGCTGGGATGACAGGCAAGGCGTGCATGTGGAGTAAGCACATACATGTGTACTCTGTTGCCCATAAACTCCCCGCTGTCCCCTTTCTTGTGAGCCAGCAGGGCACCGAGCCCGCTGAGAGGACTGACTTGTGCAATTTCAATGCCCTTTAGTGATGCACAAGAACAGAGCCGACAGGAGAGCAGAGGGGATGGGGCATCGCAAGGCTGCTGTTTATTTGCATAGCTGTGGAGCCCGTGATTTGCTCACACCACGTGATTCAGGGACCAGCAATTTCAGATTTTATACTGACAATTCCTTATAGCAAGTATTCTCAGGAGGTCTCTTTTCAGGAATCACCACACACTAATTGCAAAGCAAAAGCATAGGTGCCTTCAAGGTCTTGCTTAGAATCATAGAAATCCTGGTATGGGGCTTTAGTCAGGGGAAACATCGATATGTCATCCCAGACTTGTCCCACCCCTATTACTCACTCATACAGAGCTTCTGCCACTTTTCCTGATGTTGTGGGGAGCTGGGTGGTAGTAACAAGTCTATAGTTACCTGAAGGCTTCCCTCAAAAGCAGGGCAATCAGTAAGCAAAAATATGCCCCCATTCGCAGTGAGAGCCGACAGATGGAGGTAATGCAGAAACCTGTGGGATGGGCCACTTTCCCCAGTGACCCAAATCCCTGAAGTCCTGCTTCCTCCCACCACAAAATGTTCCCAAAGCTACCATGCAAGAGAGCTTCCCATGAGGAAGACCCAAACACCCCTTTCTGTCTCTCTCCAAATTCCCTAGATGTCCACATCCAAGTCCTTAACCCTTAACAGGTTTGTTTGTGGTAATTTACAGCAAATCCTGAAACACACCTCTTGGTATACGGTGTTTCATATCCAAAAGCAGGACCAACAACCTTCTCCTAGTTTAATCTTGCAAAGGAACTGTGCAAAAGTACATCATTATTTTCTGAGACGAAGGGATTAGGAATCGTCCACATGGCTGTAATGTACACAAATAAATCAACACACAAAAGTAGATCCAAAAGACAACACCAAAAAAGAATAATAAGGATCATGTGCCTGTATGTGCTGTTTTGCTTGTAAAGACATTTTTAACTTCATTTAGAAATCCCTCCCTCTCGCTTTCTGAACACACACATATGGGACATTCAAAAAGAAGTCCTGGTTAGCAGTATCCAGTGTGCAAAGGGAGCTATTGGCAAGCAGATTTCAGAGACCATATTATTCTCATGAGTCACTTTGTCCACTGCAAAATTATTCCAATGAAAAGATTTTTTTCTTTTTTGGAGGTGAAGCACAATTAAGGTTGACCTCCTTTGCTTAAATTAAAACAGGAATGAAATGAAGAATCTGACTCGTTCCTCTAATTTTACAGGCTCAATAGTAATCTAGCCATGCTATTCATTTAGAGAAACCATTAATTTTGCTATGTGGCTGAAACTAGAAGGCCTCAGCTTTCTTTCTCTCACTTTTCCCCCCTCTTTTTGCTCTTTGTCTGTGCACCTGTTTGCACCACTTTACCATCCCATTTGAAAAACTTTGGGTAATCCTCTGGCACTAACCCTGGTGTGATAATACTTCTGTTATTCAGCAGCATAATTACAAAGGACAACACAGATAAAACACGTCTTTCACTTCTACTGTGAATATGCCAGTTTTGCCAGTCTTCAAGGTGAATGATTTCTAAAACCTTCTGTATTTAATGTTAATCTAAATTTTTCACACAATGAAACTTTCAGCACCTGAGGGAAAATGGTTACTTTTGACACATCAAAGTGAATGCTAATGGTCGAAACTTTTACAGCGGCTCTCTTAGCAGCACTGCTTTCTCCAAAACACTTTATGAGCCTTAATGAACAGACCTGCTCAGACACAGCTTAGTATTAAATCTTGCTTTCACAAGTGGAAGCCACGGCAGAGGGAAGTTAAATGCTGGGGCCAGGTAGCAAGCCAGTGGCAAAGGCAGGAACAAAGTGTTTAACTGCTGTATCATAATCCTTTGGGCCTGGATAAGGTTACTAGAATTTACCAGTCAGGTGGTGCTTGCTTGCTTTCAATATTTTTTGGAGAACTTTAACTAATTAATCTTCCATCTGCAAGTTCACTACTCACTAAATATGTGAAAAGATCAACAAGACAACATTAAATATTACTTAGCTGCCTGATTGGCAAAAGGGAAAGTCAGCATCTTCACACTCCTTCTCCCCTCCCCCTTTGACCCTCAACTGGGAAGGCCAAGCTTTGCTCTCTTTCCTGTCTCACAGCAGGTTTGGATTCATTGGAGCTGGTACCAAGGGGGAAGAGTCCTGGTGGCGAGGGTCTCTCCTCACCAACTCCAGCCTGGCAGCCACTCTTGTTAGACCCACAGAAACGTTTACCTGCATGTCTTCTGCAGGTGCAGTGGCTGAAAGATGACCCAGGAAGAAGCCTCATTCAAACAGCTAGGCAACAGGGAGCTCATGGAGGGCTGTAAAGCAAGATAAATTACCCTGTGGTCTCTTTTCAATAGCCTGAACAAATCATCTAAGTTTAGAACCAGTTTTTCTCCTCCACGTTCATATCACCACAGGACAGAGAAGTGTTGTTCCCTTATGTTCCGCTGACTTGCTGCTCTATTTTTCTCAGACTGCTGAGCTATTTGGGGCAGTACAACTGTTCTAGACCCATGCTTAGCTCTGGGCCCACAGCTAGGCAAGGTGATTATACAGTGATTACAACAGTAGCAAATTTGACCTGCAAAAGAAATGGGCTCCATTTTTTTTGGGTGGGGAGTTTACCTGAAAGCATTGCACTCCCATGCTTTAAGGGCACCTGGCAGCAGCTCAGGTCAAACTCGTGCTCTACAGCCTGCCACTGAATCATAAATTAGCGCATATCGTCAATGAATCTTTAAAGTATCTGTCATTTTTTTTTCTGGTGCCTTCGCCCAGCTGTAACAGCATATTATTTCGCTTGGTTTTACTTCTTCCCAAACATAGCCAAATGCTTGTCATTCATGCCTGGGCCTCCCTCAACCTGGTAGCTGACAAAAAGTGCCATTTCCAGCATCACTGACTAGAGTTAATGAAACTGAGACTGAGAACTGAGAATAACCAGCAGAGCTCCTTGACCCATGTCTATCTCACCTAACAACCCCATGGACACACTGAATCTAAAGAGTGACAAGAAGAGTCACAGAGAATCCCTAAGGACAGCACATGCAGGACAGGAGCCAGCCTGGCACATCCTCTTGTGATCTCTGAGACAGAAAAATAAACTTATCAGTCAGTGCCTAGAAGCATGTCAGCCACATCGTGTAGTCCAATTCAGCAGGGAGAGCTTTGTGTACTCTCAAGACCATATCCCAAACCACCAGATGTTACCCTCTCCCTCAGAGAGACTGAATAAAGCCTAAGGAAAAGAAGGACATCTTTAGGTCAGTCTTCACAAACTTCTCAGAAACAATCGTTTTAGCCAAAATAGGAAAATTGTTGTACAGAAACAATAACTAGCCACATTGTCAGAAAAAGGTAAGACAAAACAGAGGTAAAGATTGACCTGTCCAGCTTTGGGTTTTTCTCGTCTCAGCCTGCCCCAGCATCTCATATTACTCTGTAACAACATCTAGCTTATATCCAACTATATGCAATGGAGAATGGATCTCCATACATTCTTTGCAATACTTGCAGAAAGGCAGTGATCATTTCCAATTCCTGTCATTTTCTGCCCGAGGAAACACAGCATTTCTTCCCAATGACAGCTGTTTAGCACCAGCTAATCTGGTTTAACCAAGATGTCCAATGTTCAGATCAAATCTGCTGATCAAGAGTTGTGGGTGACAGGTATGGATTAAATAAAAACAAAAAAATAAAACTCATTTTTCTTTCTATGCAGTTACAGCACAATATTTAAAGTATGCTTATGGGCCTTTCAGTCAATGCTGACATAACACTTCAGCCTCTGGATGGTGACACCCTCTCCTCTGCATCAAACAGTTACCAGTCCTGTGTACGCAACATGAGCTGGGGGCTCAAAAGGCAGAAGAGCAAGAACTTTTGTGGAGATGGTAAGAAGCTTTCTCTGACTCACTACGCTCAGAAGATGAAGAGTATGCCTGGGGACCCTTCAGTGAGAGCTGAAAACAAAAAAAATCTTCATACAGCAGCCCTGACTAATCTCCGGGGTGCTCCCTGAGAGTTCTCTGAGGTAACTCAAATGTCATTAGCTGACTGAGACAGACAGCCTGTATGATCAGTAGTTGAGGTCGTAGTCTGGAGTGACAGGCCCTCATCATAACAGAGGAAACATTCATTTGTCCCACTCTCACATTGGCCATGGGATTGAGAATGAGTTTCAATGTCTGAATCAAGACAGAAACTATCTAGGTTTGCCACTTAGTGTCCACGAAATCTTTAAATGCACCAAAAATTATCCTGAAGGCAATGCAAATAGCCTGTGTTCATATCAACTCAGTGAGGAGCCTTCTAAGGTCAAGCAAGAATAACATCTTCTGCGCAAAGCAGCAGAAGAGAAACTTAATGAATTCTCTGTATGCAGGCTCCTCAGGTGAAGGATATCGATTATGTTGCAGATGGGCATATTTTCAAAGTTTTGATTTAATTGGGATAATTTTCTAACAGTTTGGCTGCTCATCAGAATCTCGTCAGGATAGAAATTGGGCAAAAATCCTTCTAGAACAGACCTTATTGTGAGAGATCCTTCATTCCATGGTCCTAGCCAGCTGGAAACACTGTGAATAGCCTCTTCAATGATATTTCAGTCTCCTGCTCTTGGACCCAGCTGAAACCAGGAAGTGCAGGGAAACCATAAATACCATTAAAAGACAGAGAGGGAGAAAGATTAACCAGATTTTGGCAAACCTCCAAAGCTCTGCATTTCAGTTTGGGGCAAAGGTTCAGGCTGGTTTTCCCATATCAGTTCATCCACTGTAGTTATTTCTTGCTCTTACATGGTATAAAGCGCATTTGCTAATCTTTCACTCCTTTATACCTCAGGCACTGCTCATACTCCTTATACATCAGGCAATGTCTGTGCAAAAAGAGCAAGAGGACTGAAATCATGGCAAGACTCCACAGCTAATTTGGGATCAGAAATAGTGGGCGGGAGAAGCTGATTCCAGCTGCAAGGGGTTATATGGAAATATCCCTCTCAATTTTTCAAAGTCCTGTCCCGTGTAGCACTGTTGTTCATTAATTAGAAATTATAATATGTATTATTGATCACAAATGAATGGAGAAATTCATTGCATAGGCCTGCTGAGGAGGGGAAAAAAAGAAAAAAAAAAAGCATAAGGCCCTTTGGGTTTTGTTCTCGTTGTTAGCGGGAAGCAGGGTGAGGAGGCATCCATTCCCATTCACTCAGACGTGCATCCCAAGAGTCAGGCACATGGTATGGAGTCAGCAGGAGCAAGAAAGAAGGGCTGCTTAACTAGTAGCCTCCTGGCTTTTAAAACAGCTATTCAAATGCCTATTGAGTCCAAATCTGAGTAGTCTCCTGAGTAGAGACTGGTGTCTACACCTAAGTTTAGAGATAAATTATTTTCAGGTGCTGAGCAGCTCCTGCACAGACAGAGTGCCTTCAGCCTCAAACTGCAGGGTGGGGCAAGGCTGCAATATTTGAAATTGCCTTGTAAGATCATCTGAATGGGGTAAACTGGCTACACTAGAGCCCAAAGGGCTCCTGTGAAAGTGTGGCCATGGATGTTGAACATACCTCACACCAACACTGAAAGAATACAGAGTGGGCAGACACATCCAGAATAGACTGAGGCAACAGCAGCAAAAATAGGAGGTAGAAAGCAGCATATGATTTTTCAGAAATTATTTTCAGACAAATACATTTACTTTTCCTTTTTTTTCGAGGAGAGGGGAGGGAGGAAGCGAGCTGCACGTCCTTTAGAAACAGTGCTGGTATTATTCACGCTGCCAACCAAACCACTTAAGCTACAGAACCTTTGCAGTACCACAAGTGTAGTACAAAAAACAACCAAAACCACTTACTTCCTTTTTTTCCCCCCTGAGTATTGACATTCTTGTGCAGTATTAGGAGAGCTAATTTAGCTTCCAGTTCTAAGAATTTTTGAATCTATAGCCAGTAATTATTTGCATTCAGGGGTACAAAAGAGGAAAACAAAGCCCACAAATTCTAGCACATTCATGTGGGATTGGGAGTTGAATTAGGATCCTCACACCCCATTGAATTATCGGCCCCCCTATTAGAGCCTTATTAAAATGGTAATGATTATAATGCCAGTCATAGGCAGGCTGTCGCACCTGTCAAAAAAAATACCCCGATTATCCTGTTCATTCAACTGTCTGGCACTCGAATCTGTGTCTCAGGTTTACTATTCCATGAAGTTTTTCTTTTTCTTTCTTTTTTTTCCCCTTTTTTATGAGGAAAAAGAAAAGATACAAGAACAAACACTTCCACAAAGGTGATAAAAATCCCCTCAAATTTAGCACATCTACTACCCATGTGGTGTTACGGTATCTAGGACAGCAATCTGAGGAAAGAGATACTATTTAACTGGATTTCTCTGTAGCAAGGAAGAATACAGAGGGCTACACTAAAATCTCTTTATAAAAAGGAACATCGGTTTTTAAGAACAAAAAGAACAATTGTCCTTCCTCCTTTCACACATACACACCGTTTTTGCACACAGCCAGGATTATGTTACTCAAAGCAGTAAAGTCTTTCTGCATATACAAAATAAACACCTTGAATGGTTTAAAGGGACAGTCTTCAAAAGACCAGCATTGAGCTCTGTCTACAAGATTTACTACTGAAGAAACCATATTCAGTCATTTTCTCCTTTAAAATTAGTGAAAATATAATTCGAACTAAGCAGCACAAATCTACAGTCTAATCCTGAACACACATTTAGTGAGAGAGACCTGGAGACCTCAGCCAGCTTCCAATTTTAAATCCTACAGGGATTGTTCCAATTGTTGTTGTTAATAGCAAGAACAACAATAATTTTAATAATAATGAAAAGACACAGATATTTGGCTTCCCTCAAAGTAGAAAACAAGTAAAAGCAGCATGCACAGGTTCCTGAGAGTTTTAACTGATAATCAGATGGAGAGAAAATTAAATATTTTCCACCCTATTCAAAAGATCCTTTTCCCCTTTCCTCTACCCCGGTTGTATGAGTTTGTCAAATACCACAGTATAAAAGAATGTCAGTGGAAGAGCATTTAGGGGCTGAATGCCTTCAATAGCATCTGAGACAGATGCTGTGTCACTAAGTGCCCGAGACCCTTTGGGAAGTGGAGCGACCAACAAAAGACTGGTTGGGTTCTGTTTGTTTTGGTTTGTTCCAGAAAAATATTTTTGATGAAACATAAAAAAACTAGGGTTTTGGTAGCATTGGGAATAAAGAAACCTATAAGAACTGCACTTAGCAGGTGTAAGCTCCTGAGCACATGAAGCACTAGATTTGATCCTGTTTTCACAGAACTAGAAAAAAATCCCTTTATTTTAGAAGCTCACCTATTAACTTGCATAATGATTCTCACTCTAAGATGTTAGGGATTGTAGCTACACTTTGGTAGAAACATCCCCTAAATGTCATTATTAAGCCATTCACTGTGTTTCTAAATATAATTTTTCAGAGCTCACAACTGCTCAAAGAATATTTCTCAAGGTGAAAGGGAAATAGAATTTGAAAGGATGTTGTAGTGAAAAACAAGTGACCATAGAATTGTGGCCAATAAACAAGTGAGCAAACAGTATGCAGCTGCTACCTATCACCTCCTCTGTCTGAACATACATATTTTTATTATTGGACCTCATGCTCCTCAATATTCCGTTTTCCACTTTTTTAGGTGGTAAATACTTAACAGTAGGAATGGGTGCTGCTTGCTCAGTGCCTGCAAAGTGAGAACTATGCCTTAAAGAGGACTTTGGTTTCTTTAACGATGCAAAGACTCCCTTTTTTAAAACTCCAATTATCTCCAAGCGAGTAGAGCTGGGCCAAGCCTGAGCACTTTCAGAAATCCTGTACATAAATAATCACAATCACTTCACCCAAAATCCCCAAGTGCCCACATGATCGGAGACGTCTGAACAATGTGGTTGAACAGTGAGAAATAAGCAACCTACATACATTTCCATTCTCCGCTCTCCAATTCAGGGGGTGGCCAGAAGGGTGAAATAACCTTCAAATCAAATTCAAGCAGCCTGAAGGTCACCTGAGCTTTTGCAAAGGGTTAAGGATGCTCTGAGACCATACCACTAACCTCACATGCTGCCCTGACTCTGCTACCCACTCGCTTTTCCTTGCTTCAACTTGCCTCTGCCAGTTCAGAGCTCCCCATCAGCCCCTGCTTCCCTGGCTCCTTACTGTCAGAATTTCTGGAACGAACATCCTCACTCCTTCATGCTGCCCTCAGGAGAGCTGCAGGACTCAAACTGGCAGCGGGAAGTTGCAAGCTCCTGAGGGAACAAGAGAGGCTATAGCGGCTGGGGAGACAGGGACAGGATGGACGCAGGTTCTGCCTGACTGTATTTCTGCAGGTGGCACATTGCTTGGACCTGGGGAGGAGCAGCTGAGGCAGTGGGACCACAAGCTGTTTCCCCCGTGCAAGGCAGGCAGAGAGCCTCAGGGTGAAAGAAGACAGAAAAGGAGAAAGGAGAGAAGAGGGTGCACCTCGTCTCAGATGCTTCAATCAAACAGCTGCAACAAAATTCAGCAAACTAACTTCTGAAAGCATTACTGAGATAAAGCCAGAACTGACAAAACACTAGCATAGTAAAGGTGACAAACAGCTCCACTGAGAAGGGTCCCAAGGTCACTTTGCCAACAGCTCACTCACCCAGAATTCGCCTGCGAGTGATGATGAGGATGTGAATATTTGAGGAGATGCTCCAGGTTGCATCCTCCTCCTTCAGTAATTTTCCTGCTTGAATGTCACCAACACTCATGTGGTTCAGTGGCTTTTCATTTTGAGTGAATGAGTGTGGCCACCCTTGTTGATGTGGTAGCTAGAGAAACTACCCACTCCTTCAAAAAAATCCTCAACCAGAAACAGGCCACCTACCCATTATTAGCCAGGGTTACCAGTTAAAACCATATGAAGGGAATCACATGAATGCAGGCCAGTGTGCATGTTTTATTAGTTTGAAAAACAAGGGAATAGATGGATGAAAGATAAGGTAATGATTTGTGACAGGGGCCCAAAATTTGATTTCAACAATTAAATTACCCTTCTAAGAGATCCCCAAGGAAATCTATTAAAATACCATCTTCCCCTAACCCCAAAGTACACAAAAGCTGCCTAGTAACTGTCCAGTATCGCTTCCTTTGTGACATGTTGGATGATTCCCAAGACAAAAACCATGTGCTGTCCGATGAATGGTAGAGCAATCAACAAGGAAAGGCTATTCTTTGAGTTACTTGCTCTAAAAAAAAAAAAACCAACAACAGCTATGCAACAAAGTTTGCGCTAGAAACATAGCATTTGGTTTTGCTCACTTAGTTTTTCACTGTATGATCAGAGTCACTCCTAAGTGTGAAAAAGCAAGATCACATCCCTAGAAAGTGTAAGGGGAATTGCACTTTTGAGGTCATGAAAGCTCTGCACCCCATGTTCAGAGGAGCATCCAGCAGTGAAAAGTGAGGTGGTTCATGCTTGATCAACATATTAACCCTTTCATCAGTTCCCTGGAACTGGTATTGAAGTCTGAGCTTTCCCTCTTACCACCACTCTTCAGTTACCTTACATTGCTGTTATACCTGAGGTTACCCCTTCTTCAAAAATATTGCTATTTATAGCTAGGAGCTCCAGATGTGAAGCATGGAAGAGACATCAGCAAGAGCAGGTAGAATGAACTTCTGCATCATGATAGAGGTAAGGGAGATTTTTATTTGACTCAACCTAGATATAACTTTTGGGCCTAAAAATAATGGTTGTGGCTAAATGTGGAATGAGAAGCAAGACACTGAGCAACACAGGACACAGGGTCTTACATTCCTATGATGCATCTCAGGTGCTCAATTTACTTATCACTGAATAATGTATATGGTGATGACAAGAAAAGAAGCCATGGTGCAAATGTGGCGTTTTGAAATACCTGTATGGTATCTAACACTAGAAATCAGTATCATATATTGATGTCATCAGCATCAGGGACAAAGACTGCCCCCAGCCAGTTGCTCAATGTAGTTCAGAATACTTCCCTACATGCTATTTTTGATGTCTTCGATACTTTAATTCTAAATTATATTTTAAACAACAACTTTCAGTCATCAACTCTATATAGTGAAACATTCTATATTCAAGTGTGATTTTGGAAGCTGTGAAGTAAAAGCTTTTTTTAACAAGAAAAACCCACTTTGGGGGGCAAGCATACCTCTGTTTACTGCTTTGTCAATATGCATGGTCCAAGTCCACCAACTTTTCTTGTATTTCTCTTTCAGAATAACCAAAAGTAATTGCAATGTGTGGAATTGTAAGGAAACGAGCAGTTTATGTTTAGGGAGATTCATACAGTTAAGTCTTTGCAGGACCTTGTCTTGAGAGGAGATCAGGTATCCAGACATGAAACTCAGAGACGAGCTTTGTGAAGAGCACCTAACCAGCCTGGCATATTTTCCAAGGCTTTCATGTCCATGCAGCTAATCAACAATCTCATAAAACTGCTGCAAAGTTCAACAACAAAAAAAAAATACATTTTTACATACCATGACTCCCCTTCTCTTAGGGAAAACTTCCAACTTTTAGAAAAACTAAAGATATTTCAGGGTCTGCTATCCATAAATTTTCTGGCTATGGTTTTCCCTCTATATTATTATTTATGATCCTGAAACCAAAACGCCAGATCTGAAAAACTGCTCAAATCCTTTTTCAGTCTGGCCCCAAGTCTAGTTAGCATTCAGTTCAGAATATCCTGCTTTGACTGTGAAAAGGAGCAGTTACCTCTTTCATAAGCTGCTTTAGAGTGAAAAAAAAAAAAAAAAAGGAAGAAAAAAAAAAAAATCTGTCCTTGAAAAGCTTGAATAGATGCATACCATTATGGCTGTGGTAGGAGTGACTGGGGCAAGTACCTGAAAACATATTGAAGCTAAAATCCTGTCTGATATATCCAAGTGAGGATTTTGCTCCATTACTCCACAAGACATATCTGCACATAAGTTCTGCAAAGTCGCTGCCTAACCCCAGGGACAGGTGGGGTCCCTGTGTTAATATTTCTAAGGATCCCTAAAGATGTTGTGTTGAGCATGGGCATGTCCATTTAAGTACTGGCAGCTGAAATGCACTTAGATGACAACTAAACCTGCTGAGATTCCTTGTTGTGATGTTCTCCTGCTTATCGTGTCTGCAAGACTTGAAAACCAGTGTTCTCTGTGCTCATCTACCAGATCAGTCACACACAAAATGCAGGAGGGGATTATTTCTAGCCTGTATGGTCCCCTGCTTACCTTTTGTGGTTTCCATTCCTGCCTGCCTTTGTCTCCTCAGTCTTACTTACACAGCTTCCACACCTATCCTGGTGCTGTGGATGCCCCTGGATGATAACTACTCTGGGCCCTGGAAGGTGCAAGGTTCAGTTTATGGACATAGCTGTGAGTCCTTCACTCAACAAATCCCTGCATGGGGGCCTGCTGTAGCTGGGACTTTAACTTCATGGTATTTACCTTACTGTGCTTCATAAAGATTTTACCGCTGGTGATGACTCACCCAACGGTTACACGTGGTAATTACTAGGACAACGGGAATTCCAGGTTTTCGTGCAAGAGTTTGACTCCTCACAGTTGTGTATACCACACATGAATGAAATCACTGGGATTATTCCAGCCTAGTTTCAAAGATCAGATCAGGTTCATTAATTTATATCCCAACTGTAAACAGCACTGAAGCATAATGCAGGCAGTTGTTTTGCTTTGAGTATTCCTGCTTTACACCACAGGAAGCAGGAAGAAACACCTGCCCTGCTGCAGCATCGGTTGGGTGTAACTATACCAAATTCAAGAGAGAAACAAACAATAGATAACTAACAACAACACACAGCCCGCTTTCCAGAATCAGTCCCTTACACAGTCAGCAGGTCTTCACGTGATATCAGGAAACTTCATATGTACAAAATTAGTGGTTTGTGACTGTTTATGAATGGCAATGATCACATAAAACACTGCCTAAAAATGTTCACAGTGTTTTCCATTACCTTTGGTGGTGGAGACTGCTGTAGCTCTACACCCAGAACTTTTGCCAGGAAGTGTGTTTGATAGGCATGCAATACTTCTTCATTCTTTTGTAACAGCCCAGGTCATATAGTGGGTACTGTCTTGTTGGGAAGAAAGAGTAAAGTAGTTAGTCTTTCATTCTGATTATTGGAACAGGCAAAAAGAGAACTCTCTAGTTGATATTTCAGGCTGGATATTAGGAAATATTACTTCTCGGAAAGGGTAGTCAGGCACTGGAATGCACTGCCCAGGGAGGTGGTGGAGTCACCAACCATGGGGGTGTTCAAGAAACGTTTGGATGTTGTGTTG
>WHYT01016065.1:68774-120955 GCA_009806455.1 Tetrax tetrax
GTCAGCAGGTCTTCACGTGATATCAGGAAACTTCATATGTACAAAATTAGTGGTTTGTGACTGTTTATGAATGGCAATGATCACATAAAACACTGCCTAAAAATGTTCACAGTGTTTTCCATTACCTTTGGTGGTGGAGACTGCTGTAGCTCTACACCCAGAACTTTTGCCAGGAAGTGTGTTTGATAGGCATGCAATACTTCTTCGTTCTTTTGTAACAGCCCAGGTCATATAGTGGGTACTGTCTTGTTGGGAAGAAAGAGTAAAGTAGTTAGTCTTTCATTCTGATTATTGGAACAGGCAAAAAGAGAACTCTCTAGTTGATATACAGTGGACAGCGGAATAGGAGATCATTTCTAGGTGCTTGCACTGAAAAGCATCTTTTGCTATGATTGTGGTTTATCGCAGACTTAATCTTCCAGTGGCAGACAAAAAAAGATCACCCTTAATTTTCTTATGAACACTTTTTGTCCCCTTGTAACCTCATGGCTTGCTAGAATGACCAGGAAGAGACTGTAGGATACCTACACAGATTTCCAAATGATCCTGAAATCAAATTCTTTTGACTAGGATTCAGCCATTAGTTCTTACTCTGGCAAAATCAGCACAGTGTAAACTCTATGAAACAACACATGGTAAGGAAGAGATGGAAGTGTCCAGCAAGGTCTCCACCGTGTGCTGAGCAAACATCTGATGGCATTGTTATGCACTGTGGTCACAGCGCACTCTTTCTGCATTACCCGAAGTGGAGCATGTGGAGGATGCTTTGGGTGTACTGAGCATGTCCAGACTGTAGCCAGTACACAACGAGTGAATGTCTGTTTTGCCTGTCATTCAAGCTGGATTCAGCTCTGTCACTTCAGATGTAGGGAAGAGCATGAAACTGTAAAAGTAATATATCAAAATAACTGGCACACATGCTCTGGCTTTGATTCTCATTTCTGACCTTTACTGTGTGACCTTGGTAAAGTCACTGTATCTTCAGATCTCAGGTTTCCAGATGTAAAACATCTATTCACTTTCCACTTAGCACAACAGGGGCTAAAAGCTAACCTAGTACAAATAACAAGCAGCAGGTATATGCTTCCAAGGAGCCTTTTGCCAGTCGTGCTTCCAGTAACCAGAAAGAAATGCTGGTTATTCCCATGAATGGAAGGAGGAGACAGGGTCTGGGGAGCTTGCGCAGGGGCACCCTGTTCCTGTCCCTCCTGGAGCCCAGTGACACAAGAGCTGCCTGTGCCTCTGAACAAAGCCAAGGGACTGTTTCCAAATCTGTGAGCCAAAAAGTGTGATTACACTTTTTTTGGATACACCTCCGTTTCCCCAGTTGCTCCTTTCTACACCTCTTGTTCCAGCAGCAATCTCATTGTCTCTTATCTCCCCTCCACAGGATCTTTTCTTGTTTTAGCCAGAGTGATGTTGGGTTTTATTTCTCCTTCTTTGCCTCTGTCCAGCCCCCTCACCCCACTCTCCCAACCACCATTCTGTGCGTCTGCAACAGAAGTGTAAACTTCAGAAACTATTTGTATTTCACGGGCATTCACACATTATGCCAAAACGATGGCCCAAAACTTTGACGGGTAATCTCAACCCCAGAATTCGTGAGCTGATGATGAATGGCTGTGAAGCCTTTGTGATTGCTCAGGCTCCATTGTGGCTGGAACAATGGAGGAGGACACAAGTCTGGCTCAGGAGAGCAACGAATAAAACTGTTGGGGAGAATGGCGGGCTCCTGCCGACATGACCACTTGTTGACATTGAAAGGATTCAAAAACAAGTGAGCAGAAACAGAAACGATTCTGTTCGGCGAGGCTATTAGTTGCAACGTGTGGCAGTGGAGCGGTCACTCCTGATGTGTTTCCTCACTAATGAGCCCTGAATGCCCTATTAAACTGGGATGCTATAGGCCCAGCGCCACTGGGGCAATGCTATGCATGAACGACTCCCCCAGCACCTATTGGCTGCCCGCATGAAGGAAGCAACTGGCAACACTCAGATTTAAACGGGGTTGACAGTGCAGTTAAATGATCATTAATTAGAGTTGCTGAACAGATAGGGACTCAAAGCAATTCTTAATGACAAGATAACAGTCTAGCATTACTCAGCTTTGAGCAAGTTCAAGCTTGCACCCCGTCTCAGTCTTTGTGCTGTACAGACGGGTGTCAAATTGATTTTGGTTTCATTCATATATTCACAAAACATAAGAAATCCTGACTGTGTGTTGAGACAGTACTAGAGAATTTTATATGCAAATATGAAAATAACCCTGTGTTAAAAATAGATTTTACGCAGAAAAGCTCACATTAGAAAAAAAAAGAAAAGATAACAGTAAAAAGCATCACTAAACTACTAATATATTTGGAAATGAATCTATAAGGAAGCCACCAACTCACGATTTTCATGTCTTCTTTCATCAGCCTCTCTCCCCATCACTTAACATGCTCTGTTCATTCAATCTAACTCCAATCTTACAATTCAACCCCTGGTTTGCTTGATCAATCACTGCACACATTCTGGGAAAATAAGAGAATGCAGCATGAAAGTATGAAGCATTAGGAGGAAAACTAAAGAACAAGAAATGAACTGTCTGGCTTGAGGGCATCATCCCCATCCGCCAGCTTGGGAAGAGCCTTTCCCCAAGAGCACATTATCTCCTAATCACCACCTTCTGGGTTGGTTGCATCATTCTGTGAAGCAACATGCACAGCCCCTTCTTGCAACAGGATATTGGATTAGCATGAGGCTAATTTCCTATAAGAAATCCTGCTCTTTGAAGATTGTTGTTGACTATGTATCTTTACGGTGCTCTACAAATGCTTCATAAATACATGGTGCAGTTCCTAAAGGCATAGAGGCCCAGGATACTTGTACAAGTTCTCCCACCAGGGACTGAAGTGGTGAAAAAAACAATGTGTGTTTGTGACTAGAATAGTGAAGATAAAAGCATTTGGCAGTATATTTTTATTTGGCACTGGGTTTTTGTTAGTGTGTATTCTTAAACTGTGGAAAGTGTACTACAATAACCACTTTAGTTCCATAATAGGTTATGTAGGACTGTATGTATACATGTGACGCAATGAAATAGGAATAAGTTTATTGAATAAAACATAAGATTACATAAACTCTTAATAATACATTCTTCTGAAACTTCTTAGAAATCTTTTTGCACACTTTAAGGAATAAATATATTGTGGAGAGGGAGGTAGATCGTGGCTACGATGAGAGAGATTGCTGCAGATTGTTGAGAAACTCACTTTAGCAATTATTCATATTTTATATTAAATTCGGCAATATGATGCATACAATATAACACAATTATGTTATATGACTCTTAAAACACCCCCATATAGCATCTAATACAAGACTGCCCTGGTCCAGAGGTTTCTGAGACATCACTGAATGCAGTTGCCAGGTAAACATATTTTTGCTTTCACCTCTTCCCTCCTCATCCTTGTTCAAGGGAGTAACCTTTTTAAAGGAAATAACAATGTCTTGATAGATGCTATCATATTATCAAAGAAATGTGTTATCATTCTTATTTACTTTTAATTTTTTAATGTCATATTTTCTCTGTTGGTGTTTTTTTTTTTTTCTTTTCCTTTGCAAATTAGACAGTGAAAACTTAAGTTAAGAGAGAAGGATTCTGTGCACTAAACGAATGATCTTATGATGTAGGCCATATCAGTGACTAGAGTTGTACCAATTACAGACTGACAGTGCTAGCGCCATGCAGCCACTGGCTGCTTCACATGCAGGCTCTGTGTGTGTACATGTGTGCGTACGTCTATGTAAGTCGTGTTGTTAGGAGGGATATGTCAGTAAAGTGTGACAGCAGGAAGAGAAGAAACAAAAAACATGGAAAACTTAAGCATTTGGTTTCATCAGAAAGCTATATTCCTTTCAAACTCTTGATATGGGCACAATAATTGTGTTGGCGTTTTAGCCCTCCCTGCCTCCCCTAGCACACGCAATCCAGATTCAGAGTATTAATTTGTCTGAAAGGAAAGGAGGTAAATGATGGTCAAACCTGGGATTATGGGAGGAAGCTGGTTTTCCCTTTGGCAATGGAGCAGCAGCATTACTTCACAATCAGTGCTCAGGTGCAAAACTACTTGTGAAATGGCATATTACTTAATAGGTTCCAAATCTTGCTTTCTAAGTACAATATTTTCTGAGCAAAAGAGGAACCAGAAAGGTGCAAATGCAAAGGATGGTAGTACTTGTCAGGTAGTGTGAGTCTCATCGTGCTTCGCTGACCAACAAGATGTGGGAAGAGGAGGATGAAGCAAACTCTCTCCCTACCTCCCCTTCTTCTCCCAACAGTGCCACCAGCATCCCTTCCAGCACATCCAGACTTGGCTGTAGAGGGTGATGGACTTACACATTTTGATCCATTAAATGCTGGCTCAGGGCATGGCAAAACTCACTCTGACATCCTGAGGTTGGGGGTCTATTTTACACGAGCAGCAGGTGGTCAGCCTCTTTGTCTGGTAGGAAAGGCAGCCTATCTACATCAAATTCCAGCACTGAGACTCTCAGTCAAGCCTGAATTTTCAGATGTCCCAAGAAACTCTGTTAATTAGTTTCTGACTTCTAGGCATTAAAAATAGACTCAGATAGCAAATATCAAGATTTGTTGAGCCTGTCATAACTGAAAACATTTTATTTTTTTTTTAATGAACAAATTTTAGGCACTGGAACTGTGAAATAACAGGGTTGATTGACAAAGTGAAAAGGTAGCCAAAAACCTGGCTTTCTTCTAGAGAGACTCATGGATTTTATAATTCCCTGGAGCTTTCCACGACACGTTCTGTGGGACTTTTCACAAGGCAGATGAAAACATGAGGGGATCCTGTAAGAAACATGAGTGGAGGGAGTGACATCGATATGGAATAAGCTGCTTGAGTTTTTGTTGCTAATTTAAATTGTTACAGAAACTGAAAGACGACTGCTGCTAGACACTTTCCTCAGAGAATTTGTAGAACAGCTTGTTGTGGTAATATCTGTGTAATAATCCCTATTTTACTTTTCCAGTCCAGGCCTCCATCATGCAGGTGGTTGCTGCGGTGTCCAGAGGTCCCAGCTGAGAGGGGCCCCAGGATGCTGGGCCCAGTATGAACATACAGGCTTTGTTATGTTAAAGCCCACACAATAATTACATCCTCCTCTTGGTAAAGGCACCATTGAAGAGAAGTATTGTGCATTTGCTATTGTCTCTCCCCGCTTTGATGCCTGGGCTGAACTCTCATTAGGCCTAATTGGACGTTTGCAACGTGCCCTCAGTGGAGGATATACCTGTGTGTTCCCCTTGCCAGAGGACTGCCTGGGGAATGGGATGTCTCCTTAGGGGAGGTTTTGGGGCCGCTCAGCATTGGCTGGCTGAAGACCTCCGAGGGCCAGCACCGCCGGCCGGGGGCCAACCCAGGCCCAAGAGTGGTGGCAGGGCTACGGCCGGGCTGTGTTGGGGTTGAGACCTCAGCCACAGCAAGGCAGAGTGCTTCAACGTTCCGGGACCCCCCCTTGCTGGGTCTGGAGTAGCAAAGGGCTGCCTGGTGCGAGCACAATTTGTCCCAGTGAGCTTATTTCCTTCACTTTTTGTAAAGCAGTGCTACAGCTTTCAGGTTGGACTACACTTAATCCATGGCACACAGGCATGCTGTCAGGCTGGGCCTATTTATAACACCACCAAAGAAACGTCACTTTTTTTTGTGTATGCTAAGGTCTGGTTTAGTTGTTAAGAAGCAGAATAAACCACATCGTATTTAAGATAAGTTGGAAAGGCAATGTGTGGCCAGCCTTCTTACTCACCTACGTATCCGTTCAATATCTCCTCTGCTGATGCAAACCCTAGTGCTCATTTATACCCTGTCTGAACCAAAACCAAAACAAAAGCAAAAACCCCTGCCACTTTTGTCAGGGAATATTTAAAGGAATGTCGTGTCAGCAAAGTTTCAATGAAAGCAAGGAGCATTCAGATGCATAAAACTATAATGTCCCAGATACTTCTGTACCATATGGCCAGAGAGAAGCAGATGGGCCGGGTCACAGTGGGAGAAGAGAGGGAGCGACTCAGGATTGTTATCTGACCCAGTGGGCCAACGTGAACAGTCTGTCCCCAGTGACCAGGCTATTATTATCAGAAAGAGCTGATAAAAATGTGATCCGCACATTTATTCGCCCTCAGGTAGTTCTCACATGTGACGCTTGATCAAAATGACCTTTTATTTTTTTTTTGCAGATGTTTATTTTGGGGCTGGAACATTTCACTCACAATGAAGCAGCAGACTGCACTGCACTTCTCTTGTGTAGATTTTAAACGCAGGTTATTCCTATTTGTTTGCTTGCTTAAAGTTCAGAAAGTGGCTTTTCTAAACAAGACAAATTCAACAACAAATAATGCAAAAAGATATATATTTTTAAAAATTATTATTGCTATTATATGGCAGTATAAACATTAGCTCAGCAAAAATAAAGCAGAACAGCATGGTTCCTGTCAGAGAAATCCTGTGATGTCTGATATGATTTCAGCAGGAGATTTCTATGTTACTATTTCTCGGTTAGCTGCCTTGTGTTAGCAATAAGAAAAGTTCCCCAAACTATTAAACTGTGGTATAGTGACGTAAACATTACATAGAAAGATTTTTTTGGGGTATTATTTCAAGGAAAAAAAGGTACAAAATTGCATTAAAAATACTTGCATAGCAAAGTTGGAGACAGAAATCAGCTATTTCTGATTGTGATTCAAAGATGCTAAATATTTCACCACAGCTGCAGAATGGACCCATTAAGGGTAGTTACACTGCAGGTTTTACTTGTGAGAAGAGGTGTCTGTGTTGAATTTTTATGGCTCTTTCTCTCAAGTACCTTATAGTCCCCAGCTGATGCCCACCTACTGCTATTCTCAACTTTGCATAAAGATCCTGGCCTCCTTGATCCTGGCAGCAACCCCCCAGATCACAAAACCAGCCTTGCTCCTGCTGCTGAAAAAGTGCAATGACCATGGTGTTCTTGCTAGAGTCAGAGCCTCCTGTCCTTACAATAGTGTACTTCAGATGTCCCTGTGAGACACACAGCCAGATCAATGGCAGTGTGCTTTGTGAAGTGTCCAGCTCTCCTCCAGCAACAGCGCTGAAACCAAACTCTATACAGAGTGTCCAACCACCACCAGACAGTCACAACTTTTGGTGAAGAGTGACCTTGGCAGCCTCAGATCAGTTACGTGGAGGTGAAAAACACCCTAAACTGTCTCTGACCTCCAAGACCACTGCAAACAGGTAACACACAGAGCAAAACTGCAACTGCGATGGCACACTGCCCAAGCCACAGCTCCCTAACCTGTTCCTTTTTATAGGCTCTTACTTAAAATATGAGCGACTGAAACATGTCCCCCTGCCTGCTTTCATCTACTGGCCAGAGATGACTGGGAAAGTTTGCCCCTTCCCATTTGGGCATCGGTAGCTGCCCGCAGCACTTCTTTTCCAGGACCACACGTGGGCCCATGTGTTGGCACTGGTGAGGAAAGAGCATCCCTCCCTCCCTCCCTCCCAGCCCCACTGTGCTGTGCACACACCCAGAAACAGTTGTGATCTAAGAATTTTCTGGCTGAAAATTTCTGTCTGAAAAATATTGTGTTTCAATTCTCTCTTTCTACACAAAATAAGAATACACAAAATGATCACTGCTTGGTATCTCCAGCCAGCTGGAACGTTTACCAAGGTTTCTTTTGCCCAAGACTGAATGCTGGAGTTCCTTTTGGGGGAGTTATTTCATAACTGTGACACTTGCATAAACAGTAGGCAGAGATAGAGAAACAAATTTTACAACAATGATGCTATTTGCTCATCCCATTCTAGGCTATTTTGTAAATTATTTTTGGTCAAATGATTTTGCTGACCAAATATTGCTGTTTGACCTTAAGCACAACTAACTAGTTATTATGGGCTGAAAAAGCAGGAAAGCTCTGTGTCCAGAATCTCCAAACCTTTTTAAAATGGCCATTTGGGACACTGTCACTCAAATTAAAACAGAGAGGTTTATTGCCGCTAAATGACATTATTAGTGCTCACTGAGCCTAGGCAGATCGTTACCTCTTGCCGGGCTCAGAGCCACCAGCTGACGTCTACATTGCATCCTCTCCTTGATACGCCATCCTTGAGAAACTGAACGCTTCCACAGAGGCAAGGAGATTTGTCAGGGAGAGGGATGATGCTCTATATCCCAAAGGTGCAGTGGAGGGTCTCTGGGGTCTCCCTGTATTACAGCACTGACTGCAGGCTGGAGATGTGCTGAGGGAAGGGGGGTGTGTCTGTGTGTATATGTGCATCTACATATAGGCAGAGGCAGGGAAGAAGGGGTAATCGAGCCCTTCAAAGAGAATTTTGTCCCTCCGGGATAGTCTATATCATTTACCAGTGTTTAGGGCTGTGAGCTAGCTCTGGGTTAGGATCCAGTGTGAACTATGAGTGAGGACACATTTTGCTGAGAAATATATACTGAAATTATTCTGTGTAGACCTTATGGGATGAAATTAAACTTTTTCGCATGTGGCTTCCAATGGGAGAGTATTCCCAAAATGCAGGAGCATGTATGGAAAGCCCACCCTTCATCTGTAGGGATGTCAGAGCACATCTAAGAGGGGAAAGAGAAGCTTTCTGTTGGTTTTCACTCCTGGACTTTCCCCTCTGCTGGTAACTTGGTAAGGCTCCTACTGAAAATGAAGGTTATTCAAGGTAATTCAAACACTTCTGGGCTAAAAGAAGCCCCTGGAGTCCCTGCTGTGAGCACAGGTGTGAGGACATGGTACCTCTGGCCATGCCACAGTGGAGCTGGTGGCCCTAGCATGGGAAACACACAGCACCTATCTCAGCTGTACGCTGCCTGCTCGGATACATGCACAGCTCTCTTGAGATCCTTGACAAGATTTTAGCCAGGTTACGCAGAGTGGCATATAAATACAGCATAGTCTCAACAGGAAGCTATGAGAAGACAAGCTTCAAACTCAGTTCTCCCTTTATTTTCAATTCAGTGGAAGCTCATTTCACCTTATCTTTACTTTCGCACTCTTCTGCCCTTTAGTCCAGATATTGTATTTTCTTTTAATTTAATCTAATTTTAAAAATAATATAAGTTGTCTCTTGTTGGAATACCTGACTGATTTGTTTTGAAGATGCTCTTCTGAGTTGTCTTTTCTCCCACTTTCCCCTACTTTACCAGAAAAAAAACTTCTGTTGACCAGTGAGATACAGAAATATTTCTGAGAGACAAGCAGCTAGATCCCTGGGAAAGGGAATTATATGTTCAGAAACTTCTTAGAGATGGCAAAAATCTATATGAGGGTGCCACAAGTATGGTCACTTACAAGAACTCTTTTAATATATATATATATATATATATATACAGAAAAAAGAATGACAAAGAACAAAGAAAACTGAAGAGATAAAGAGGGCAGGAAAATTAATTTCCCAAGTATTAAATATTTATAGATAGAATATTAGTCCCTTAGTGCAAGTGATTTCCCCTGTTAACCAGGAATTTGATAGAAAAAAAAAATCAAAATTTAATTCTGCTTTATATACATTGTCCCAGCTTGACGCTGCAAAGTACTTTTCATTACAAGCCAAAAGAACAGCCCTTACTGGTGCTTACTCGAATGTCTCAATTTCTGGATTAAGCTGTCCCATTGTTTTGAAGCATAGTTATGGTTTAGAGATCAATGGGACATAGACTATCCTAATCTACTATGAACAGCCTGTAGCAGCGAAGGGATACTCTGCACTAGAGAGCCATCTAAGTCTTCTAATTACTTCAGCTACTGATAGATTGGCTCTTACCCCCTTGAATTCCTTTGTCACCGAGGAGTTAAAATTCATGAGCGTCTATGCCGCTGAATACTTACTCCAGTGCTGCTATTTTCTGCGCCAAGCTAGCCATCACCGCAAAGAGTCGGAGGTCTGTCAGGCCATCTGTTACATAATAGTCAACAATCTCTAAAATCTGGGGAAACAGAGATGGAGAGAGCAAAGATGATGAAGGGCTTAAAAAGAACAGATTGCTGCCTTGCTTGGAGGGGAGGGAGGCAGGGGGAAGGGGGGAAGGCCAGATAATAAGCCCTGATGGAAGCAGAGACAAGCCCGATTAGCACAGCCAGCAAAACAACACCCCAAAATATTAATTGCAATCTCCAAGGAAGTTGACAAGGACACCCAACTGGTGGGGAAGAAAAAAATGTTCTGGGACAGTAAAGCTGAAGGAGGCCCTGAAACATTACAGCTATAATTTAGGCATTGCCATACACAACAAGGCACTGAAAAGTCTTTAAGAACACACTCTAAAATCAATAAAGAGGCCCTGGTGTTATACCACAGGAAAGTGAGCATAATTTTTTCCTTCCACCCTTGTCCCTTCTTCTTTTCCCCCTTCCTTTGCAATTGAGGTGTTTGCTGATTTTTGAGGCATCAGAATGGTGAGGACTTGCAAGCAGGGCTCGGCTACCTCATGTTTGTCTTCCCACACATCCACATTTTAAACAAGACTAATTGTGTCTGGTGCAAAATGCTCCCAGGAGATGTATTATCCATTTAACTGCCTCTGCAGCCATTGAAATAGTACCAGCAATAATACTGGCTGGGTGAGCCACCCAGCTGTATTAAAACTGTATTAAAACATGAGCTGACTTCTTGTCTGCACTGTCTGGCTCTATTCAGTCTTATACTTGCTCCACTTGCTAGTGCTTGCAGAGCTTACTCTACCAGCAATAAGTATAATACTAGTATCACCTTGATTTTCTTGGCATATGGGGACATACCAGTCTAGGCGCACTGTAGGTCTTTGCACCAGACTCCTTGGAACTCACTCCAAATGGATGTCTGTTCAATATCAAGTTCCAAATTTTATTCCCAGTCTCTCTTAATATGGAAGTGAAAGACCACTGGGAATTGAGGGCCTTAAGGCAGTTCCAAGGAGTTCTTTCTGCTTGAACGACAATCAGGCTTTCGCTTTTGGTTTTCTCGACTCTCTTTATCTTTCAGGGGCTGATTGCTGCCCATAGGATTTCTGTGGCCTCTCACAACATGAAAACACATGATCTTAACTTCTGTAAAGTTCATATGCTTCAGAGGATCTCTTCAGAGGGAACTGGAGTCATACATGCTCCCTCGCTCAGGTGCTGTGCTTTGCTTTATTATCTCTCTGAGCTCTGCAAACCATTTTTAAACTATAGCTGAAAACACAATACATGTCTGCCGAGGAAGGGAGAGGAAAGGAATGTTTTCTGAACGCACATATACAAACAACTGAAGATGCAGGAATAACTTTGCTGGTTAACTTTTCATGGGGCAGTAACCACTGCCAAAGCAAACACGTCATAATGGAAGTAATTAAAATCTGCACTCATTCATTCGTTTTTGCTAGTTTAGGGAAAGGTGGTTCATTAACTGAGATCCAAATGTATAGTGTAATGCTTCCCTCTTAGCTGTATTAGTGGATCATATAAGATAATGCTGACAGATGGAAAAGATGAGCTTTATAGGTCTGATAAAAATAAACAATAAATGCAAGCGCTGCCGAACTGGATTGTCATCGTGCAACATGAGTTGTGTAATGATGTTAGCACTGGTGCCTGCCATAGAGCTGATGCTTCAGAATACTAACATCAAGCCACTTGATATGTGTTTGATGTCTAAACAAGACACATCCTTTGCAGAGAGAAACAAATTGCAATGGAGACTGGCTGTGGACCTCCAAGATTCAGATAAAAATCTGCCCAGATGAATTCCACGCAAAATAATTCGTCCAAAAGACTTCCTTGTTTTAATCATATAAAATATGTGGTTGGAGCCTTTTTTTCTTTTTTTTTTCTTTTTTAAACATTCAAATAACTTGGTCCCTGCTTTAGTGCTAAAGCCTTGTCTAACATTTCGTGCCGGGAATGCAAAGCAGGGCACCAAGTACAGTAGTACAAATAACACTTTATTTACAGTTTCATGGCTTTCAGATTTCCTGTCTCCATAATCACTTCCTACTAATTTCCTTCTGTTTTGTTTGAAATGGTAGTCTTTTCAAAGAAAGCGCCCAAAGAAACAACGCCTTTGTAAGGTTTGGATTAAATCACGGAGGTTTTTATACTTCTTTTTCTTGATGTCTGTATTTCCTAGTACCAGTTTTCTGTATTAACAGAGTTCATGCTGTATGCCTGGACGGTTCAAACAGGATCATGATAAGAGAACTGCAAAAAGGCCAGCAGTGAAGGGCCGAAGTCTCAGCTGGAGGAAGCTGGCACAGCTCCACTGATGTACATCAGCTACAAACCAGAATCATTTGAAGAGCCAAATGTTTTAATGCTGGACATGAAAATCTTTCAGGCACTACCATGAAACTTGGAAAATTTGCTAAAACTTGAGCATGTACAAAACATTTAGATATAGTCAAATACCTGTGTTGTAGAAAGTAAATAAAAGCAACTAACACAGAGGTGGAGTGTGTCTCCAAGCTTAGTCTCCTAAGCAGGGAGACTAGCTCGGGCTGAAATTAAATCCACAGAGTATTTTACATATTTTTATCTTGTCTAGTGGTTTCAGTTGCCTAATGAGTAACATCTCCTACAGCTATATTTAGACTCCTCTATATTATGCCAAGTTGGCTGACCAGAACTGGACAGATCCCAAATCCTCTGTCACTTTTGAAAATGTAGCTATTAACTGAAAAAAAAAAGAAAAAAAAAATCTGTACAAAGATATGAAATTGAGTAGCATGAGTAGACTGCACCCTTAGTGTTATCTCTTGGTCCTATCGCAACTAGTTGGTCAAAATTGCCTGTATAAGAACCAAGACAAAACCCTCATTTCCACTGCTGACCTCTGGCCTTCCCTTCTTTCAGAGCTTTGATTTCTTCCCAGGCCTTTAAGACTCCCAAAACTGAAGAAAAAGAAAGTTGTGTTATTTAGAATCATAGAATCATAGAATTGTTAGAGTTGGAAGGGACCTTCAAAGGTCATCTAGTCCAATCCCCCTGCAAGGAGCAGGGACATCCCCCACTAGATCGGGTTGCTCAGAGCCTCATCCAACCTGGCCTTTCATTTATTAGTTGAATTATGTATGGAATTGTTTAAGAAAGAAGTATCTCACACATGTGCCAGTGCTGCTGCTGGTCAGGTTGCTTTCCTTCATTTAAGGGAAGCTTTGACCAACCAAATATGACAAATAAATGATGAAGGTATGAATAATGGAAATGTTTGACAACCCTTCTCACACCTTTCCAAGAACAGATCTGTTGGCTTTACTTACTCTGTAAGTCAATGTTTCTGAAGGGGCAACTTCTTTCAAGGTCATCAAAACTTGCCAAGTTCAAGTAGGGGTTCAAGTACCCATCTTCATCAGTATCAGTCTGGAAAGACACTCACAACATTAGTTTTCAGAAAATTAGCCAGTCCTCTCTGGGCAGAACTCCAGTGTCTCAGAAGAGTGGCTTTGACAATGCCTAGTTAAGCTCTGATTTCATTTTTCAAGCCAGGGGAAACTCTCAAAACCTCTCACTCTTTCCCTCCACTGAGCACAAAAGCACAGAAGTTTAGCTTTTTTTGGCTCCATACCACCTTCTTCAGCAATTAGTCATTTCCCAGTACATAATACAACAGAGTAGCAGCAGCAGAATAACTTTGAAAATTAAAAATTCACGTGAATATAAAGAACTGCTGAAAGAAAGTAGGGACTTGACATGTGTCTATGACTTGCCATTATACTGAGCTAACACATACCATAAACTCTACAGCTTTTCTACAGAGACACTGTCAATTATGTTTCTCAGTGAGATGATGCATCAGATACGTCTAGGCACTGCAGAGCCTAAACAGCTTTATGATCTTCTGAAGATAGGCAAATAGATAAAAAAGATTTGAACGAGCAAGAACTGAGATGTTTTTCTGCCGCTTTTACTCAAACCAACCCTTTTTACTTCAAGCTGTTCACATATAAAACTATTACCTTTTTTTTGTCACCTCAGCTGTCTCTCATAGTGCGCTCCCTCTAACCGACAAGTCAGAGAGGTCTCCTATTCACCCCGTTATGCTTCCCTGTTCTGAGACGCAACTCCTCTCCTCTTCTCTCTGCCTAAACAGGCTTCCTCAGTCTTCAAAAAGTGCCATCCTCACCTCTTCAACAAATCTTTCAAGGTCGTCTCTAAATCTAATGCGTCTGGCCACAGCACCAAGTAGGGGAAGAAACTCTATGCAACTCCGCAACTCCTTGGTGCCTGATAGCCCAGATTAACTGTAGGCATCCTGAAATAAACAGTGTGTTGTGGTTTTGTTTAGTGGGAAGGGGCCTAAGGTGGTAGCTTCTGTAGGAAACTGCTAGAAGTCGCTCCCCTTTGTTCAGTGGACTCGACCGGGCCTAGGGCGGACCCGCTGCTGGCCAAGGCCAAGCCAATTGGTAGCAAAATGTTCCATGATAATGCCTCTGCAATAACATATTTAAGAAGGGGAAAACAGAAAAAAAAGAGAAGAAAAGAAGATGTGAAGAAGCTGAGCAAGGGCAGAGGTGCAGAGGGGGAGGCGCGAGCCTCGTGGGACTTGCAGGCCTCACCCTCTGGCCTCTCGCCAGGCGGCCGACTGGGCCCAACTTGGCCCGGCCCCGCTGCAAGAAGTGGAGAGGAGATAAGATGGATGATGTGAAGAGATCCTGAGAGGCGTCTGCCTGAGCCTGTTGTGAAGAATTTTTCTTGTGAGAGGAACAGCTGCAGACGCCAAGGTCAGTGAAGAAGGAGGGGGAGGAGGATGCGGCTCCTGGCCAAGATTCCCCTGCAGCCTGTGGTGACGACCATGGTGGAGCAGGTTGTCCCCCTGCAGCCCATGGAGGTCCACGGAGGAGCAGAGATCCACTTGGAGCCTGTGAAGGACCCCACACCGGGGGAGGTGGATGCCTGAATGTGGCTGTGGCCCGTGGAGGGCCCGCTGGGACAGCCGTTCTGGAGAGACTGCACTCCGTGGAAGAGATGACCCACGCCAGAGCAGTTTCATGAAGGACTGTGGCGTATGGGTGGGACCCCATGCTGGAGCAGGGGAGGAATGTGAGGAGTTCTTCCCCCAGCTATGAAGCAGCAGCATAAAGCAACATGTGATGAAATGACCGCAACCTCCATTCCCTCTTCCCCCCTGTGCCGCTCAAAGTGGGGGGAAGGTGGTAGAGATAATGTTAAGCTCGGGAAGAGGGAGGGGTGGAGGAGGTTTATCTTGTTTCTCTGTCCCATTCTCCTGCTAGTTTTAGAAATAAATGAATAGTTTTCCCCAAGTCAAGACTGCTTTTGTCCGTAACGGTAACTTCAAGGATTTCTCCCTGTCCTTATCTCAAACCTCAAGACGTTTTTCTTATATTATCTCTCCCTATTCTCTCAGAGGGTCGGGGGAGTGATAGAGAGACTGCATAGTCTGGTCCCGATCGGGGCTGAACTATGACACAGCATAACTCCTGTCATAGCTTCTTCAACACTTACCTGCCTAACTGTAAGGAGCACTCAGCTTTTGACTGGAAAAAGTATTGCAATAATCTACAGCACTCTTACTAGATTTGAAAGATCTAGGTCACACAGGAGATGACAATTATGTCTGCATGACAAACTGGAGGACAGCGCAGAAATCCCACAGTTGATGGAGACCTGAACTGCTATGCCCACATGTTCCAGTGTGCCACAGCCTATGCCAACCAGCATGGGTCTGGGAGCAACTTATCCACAGTCAGGGCAGTGCTGCGCTTGAATCCACACACCTCATCCCCAACAGGACACATTAGGCCATGCACCTCTTAACAAAGCTTTTGAGTTTCTGGGTCTGCTTTTCTTCACACCCAGCTGGGTTAGCTCCCCCTGGACCACAGATCCTCAGACGTCCTATTTAGAAGTTTGCATGAGTTAAGGTAAGTAAATGTGCCCAGTGGAGAAAATCTGTTCAAAGTGACGGTGTGTTCTCTTATTACACTTTACCAGTCTCATCTGCCTTAGTCAGACTGACATACTGACTTCTATGATCCTTATAGGATTGATATAAAACATTCCCTCTTCAGATTCAACAGTTTGAGTAGGACGTGGTTTGGGATTTTGAGCTTTCTTAAAAGTTTCTGTTTACTCCTGTGTTTATTGGTTCTCTGGGAGTTAGAGCAGAAGTGAGATCAGTGCTCCATTGTTATTGGGATAGATGGAAAGGCTTTCCTGAAGAACAGCTTAAGTAGGGGCAGGACTAACCTCTTAGAGACTTTTATCAGCCTCTGCTGGTTCTTAGAACTTCCCAAAATAATGAGTAATGGCAATTAGAAAAAAAAATCTCACTCCATGTTAAAGCAGGTCCTGTTCACAAAGCAGGAAAATCTTTGGTAGAAAAAAGCTATAAACACTACTGCTGTAATGCAGAGATTGGGCAAAAATAGCATATATGTGTTTTATGGGGAAAGAGTGAGATTGAGAAGGAAAAATGAAGGTATTACATGCTTCTTATAACCACAAAGTTGTAGATTCCCTCCCTTGCTTTCAAGTTCACCAGCTGTACTGGTTTATGATTGTGGTTCAATCAAGACCATAATGTGGCAATAGCATTAAGAGAAAGAAGCATGGAAAGCGTGAAAGAATAGTCTCAGGGATAACCTGAAACTTGAGCATCCTACTTCAATCAACTTTATCAACTCAAATAAGGAACTTGTAAGAGTGAGAGCTTAGCAAAGCCCTTCAAATATGCCTTTGATCTGTTCAGATGCTCAAGGGAGAGTCCAAGGCCAGAAACCTGGCGCCCAAGGGAGACTTTATCCAGAGAAAGGTGCTCTGCAGGTCCCCTCTGAATGAGATGAGGGGCAGGAGCTGTGTGGGAGGTGTTCTCCAGCTGTGGAGAGATGCAAACACTTTGCTGCTGTCCTAATATTTCACACCCCGGTCCAGGCTGCAAGACAAACAAACGGAGTGTTGTTTCAACTGTCTCATTTGACATGGTCTAACATTACAAGAAGTGAAAGAAAACCTTAGCACCCCCTCTCACCCCCCCTCCTTGGACCAATTGAGCTGTCACTGTCTGTACAGAAAGTGATTGTTCAGTCGAAAACACATTTCGGCCCGATGCAAGCTGAACAGTCTTGAAAAGTGGAGTTCCCTTTTGTGCCTCCCCTCCCGGGAAGTGAAAGGTGGCAAGAAGAGAGAGGCTCGAGGGAGGGAGGTGACCGCTTTGCACTGTCAGCACTCCCTGCTGCCTGCTCCGTAGCTTTGCCCTCGGTAGGCAGCCCCAAAGGCAGCACGCTGTGGCCTTCCCAGCTGGGTGAGCAGTCCTGTGCTGGCAGTGACAGATACTTTGAGGGGGGAAATGCTCAGAGGGAGTTGGAAGAAAGTGATGGAGTGATGGAGTTTCAAAACCAGAGCTTTGCTAAGCAGCAGGTTGTAACCTTCAGTTAAAGTTTATCTTCCAGACGTTAGTAGCTTAGCAACGAGGATTTTTTTTTCATTTGTTTTATAGACACAGAAGCAGCAGCACCAGGCATGTCTGAGTACAGATATGTCAAGGTATCAAGGGAGAATCACCAGGGAACTGTGATTTCCTACATGCTGTGCAGCGGAGATGCGCAGGGATACCCCTCTCCAGCAGCATGCAACTGTTCTTCACACATGAGAAGGAGATCGTCAGGAAACTGAAAAGATTTTCCAGATCCTGTGTGGGGTGAAGTCCACCCACATTTGATTTTATAAACAAATAATGCTAAGGGCCTGTTGTCAATTTTAAAGAAGATGTCCATAAAGTTTACTTAAGAGAGTTGACTTCTTATTTTGAGGAGTAGCTCTGGCTACTAAAGCTCACTTTAATTTGTGTGTAGAATAATGTGATATACACCAGGGAATTTCACAAACTCTCATCAGAGAATGTACAGCAGCAAAAAGGAAAAGATGCAATAATTACCCACAGGTAACAAGCTCAGGTTCTCACTATACATTTACATCCCTCCCCCTGCTAACGAATTTGTTATGTAGTAAGTGTTTAGTAGCACAGAGGAAAGCATGCATTACACAGCCAATCTGTGATGAACAGCTCTGATGCTGTTGCACAGGTCACCCTTTACTCCAACAAGTTTTTACCCCTAAAAAGGTGAAAAGTCAAAATTCTCCACTGTTTCCTGTTCAGCAAAAGTTTAGGCAAGAAAAACAGGGGTACCCCACACCAGTGGATGCCTGGAGGACCACGCTGTGCCCCCATGGGACTCTGCCTGCTCTCCATGCACCATCAAGACACAGTGAACAAGGCAGGGCTCCATAAAAAAGGGGAGCCATTGCCATAAGCATGAGGACATTCCTCCTAGAAACTTTGAAAGAGAACCAAGCTACACAGAGCTGCCTTCCCCAGCTAGACAAATCTGTGCAAACAGCCCTCAGCCCACAGGTTGACACAGGTCTTACTGACACTGGCAGCACCATGGGGTCATTTGCGCATAGGTGATCCGGGCCTGGCAGGACACTAGGGACTAAGGCTTTTATTACGCTCTGCCACAAAGATCTTGTAGTTTGGAAGTGTGTTTGAGCACGCTCAGTTGTCAGTGTGGAAACTGATGTAATGGTGTGACTGGAAAACGTCCCTTCTTCATATCTGGTCACCACACTGTCTTTCACCATCTTGGAGAAGACTGTATTTTCAGCAAAATATAATGGAAAGAAAGCCACTGCAAGGGGACTTAGGAAATAGCTAGGATCAGCTTGCCAACTCCTAACATTCCAATGTCTTAAAGCAGATCCTCCAAAAACAGAAGTCTTGTGAACATGTCATGGTTTTGTAGGGGGTGGGAGAGAAAGGTAGAAGTGTTGGTAGAAGGGTTGGTGTATTGCTGTATTTAGTTTTACATATTCAACTTCTCTCTCTCTTAAACGCACATACAAATACACACCTTTCACAACTTACGTGATAAAAAACCAAAATGAGTTTTGTCAGGTTTCATAAACATTTATCCTGGGAAACCCACTACTTCTGCTTCTTGCAAGTGCTCCCAACAAGCAGAATGCCCCAGCAGATCTGCAGTGGCACCTCACCTGAGAAAAATGTCAATGCCCAAATTCATCTCACCCAAAGCTTTGAAAGGATCAGAACTATGGGAGTAAAAGAACTTCATTGGATTCAAAACTGCCCACCTGCCAGATGAAAATCTTCCACCTTTGTTACTCAAAATACAACTCAACAAAGTCTCCCCACCATAATGTAAAAGAGATAACTCCCACTAATCAGCACCCTTTCTTAAAAGCACAGCCAAGATTATATGAATCAGCATCTAAATGCAATTCCAGAATCAATATTCTGAATGAAAAGTGACTCCTACAATTCTGAATGTTCCATCTTTAAAAGAGTAGGTTGAGAGGACAAGATAAAAGAAGGGCATGGAAGGAAGTAGAGAGAAACAGAAGGAAGAAGGACATCTGTGTCATAGTGAGTCACAGATTTGTCAAAGTCGGAACTATTCACAAGACGAAAGAATCCTGTAGCCCTTTCCTCTTCCTGGCCAGCAGCACCAGATTCAATTGAGCAAATATCTAGCTGGAGAAGCATTCATTGAACTAGCAAAAGGTTAAAAAGGAGAAAGACCCATCTGTCTTATAGATTTGGAAGTTATTGAGGACTGGAGGGATAAAGTTCAGGCGAATGTCCAAAGGGATGAATTTCAGTAATGGTAACAGGATTTTCTGCTGTTAGTCAAGGACATGACAAGTGCAGGTGACAGAGGAGGTGGAAGTCCATGTGAGAACGGCCAAAACAAGAGAGAACTGCAAGCCAGAAACATGATGCAGATGTGAAAAATGTGATGTAAGGTCTGTCAGGGGAGATATTACCAGTAGAGAATCACTAGTAACTAGCAGTGAAATGTCTTTGTGCTGATGGCTGGAGGTCTGGTTTTTCCCCTTCCAGACTGTCAGAGCCCTCCCTGATGACCCCAATGGGCTCTGCTGTGGCTCTCCTGTTCCCAGGAGCTGGGCTGCTCCAGCAGGAGTTCAGCCCTGGCACGGCGCCATTGGGTAACCTTGCTGATCGGACTGCCACAGAAAGGGCTGCAAGGAGCCTCATCGGGGCCCCGGCCCGTCAGCTCAGGAACTGTGTTTAAGCTCTGACACTTGCCCTTGGTCCCCGCCTGAGCTACTTTGTTGACCCTGACCTCTGTGGACTGACTTCCTGGCTTGACCTCGGACCTGCATCATTGCTGCAGATGTGTCTGCAATCACTGGACTGTGTCCGGCCCTGGCAACTGCTGGTGGACGTGCCCTGCTCATCTCTCTCTGGCACTAAGGGACAGGAGCCTTGCCACCGCCCTGCCTGCTCTGCCCTCACCCTCGACTCCCAGCTCTCCTGCCCTTGCTACGCCCCAATACAGGAGGAGATGGGCAACCCAGAGCACGTTCAGGGAGATGAGAGGAGCATGAGGGAGACTGAAGGGGCTTGCTTCGGCCAGCCTTGCAATACCGTGGCCGAGCTGGAGTACAACTGCCTCAATAAATATCTCCAAGGTAAGCAGATGGAAAGAGGAACAAGCTAAATGAGTGGGCAATGTTAGCGCTAAAATAAATGTAATCTGGAAATTAGACACAGATTTCTTACCACCAAAGCCGTCTGGGTCTTGAAAAGCCTGCTAATCAGTGTAGAGGGAGCAGGCACGACTGCGTTCGGATGGATCCCAAGCAGCTCACAGAAGAGATTATACCACACAGTGAGCAAGGGCCAGATCCAAGGTCTCCGTTGTGCAATGCCTACGGGACCGCAGCAATGCCCAGCACACCCTCGAGGCCGGCAGTAGGCTCGGAAAGCAGGGATGTCTCCAGAGACCAAACAATTTCTTCTCATGTGCCTTTTCACCACAATGTTTGTGCTTTGTTTCCCAGCTTCCTTCTCCACACTGCATATTCCTACTGTTGTGACTCTACCATGGTTGTCTACAAGGAAGGAGGTAGAAGTCCCCATTTGTCTTTTTGGTAACGGTCTCCCTGGTTTTAAACTCTTTTTTTTTTTAATATTTAGTGCTACCATGCTCATTTTAGGTGCATCTGAATCATTCCTCACTTTTTTACCTAGCGAATACTGAAGTTAATTCCAGTTGGTCCGCTCGCTGCAATCAACCATTTACTCTGTGCTATTGTCTCATGGTGAGCTAAAGAGAAAGCCTGAGTCCATATTTGAAATCCTCATTCAAATACTGCTTTCAGTCAAGCAGTTTAAAATTGCTTTTGGGGAGGGAGAAAAAAGGGAGGGGGCGGGGAGAGTGTAGGCTTGTATTTGGTGGCTGCTACAGAGCAGGAACAGCACAGGGAAGGAAGGGCCTGGTTTTTGCCATCCATAGTAGGGAATTCAATTTAAGGCTGATGTGTTGCTGGTTGGAAATATGTATTTAATCCCAGATGCAAGAGAAACGGGTACAGAAAATGGCAAAATAAATACAGGATATTGGCTCATCTATGCAGAGTGCTGATTTCCCAAACCTGGCACATTGGGGATTCACTGCCTGCCCTGATTTTGTGTGTCACTGATTTGGCTAGGATCTAAACACAGAGCTTCACAGTTATTGAACCGCTGTCCCAGACCCAGCCAAGGCTGAACACAAAGCAGGCCTGAACAAACCAGCAGGCAGACTACAAAGGAAAAGCAATTGTTCTGCTTAGCAGCAGCACTGTTTCTGCTATGCTTAGCATTGGAACAAGTTAATTTGGGAGCACAATCTTCTTAAAAGGAAGCGTTGCTCAGCCCGGCATCCCTAGGTTTCATGCAGCATGCTGCCCTTTCCACCAAGCATGAGCCGTGGATGCTACTCACGATGTATTTTTTTTACTGTGCAAGCAGTATAAAAGCTTCTGATAAAAATCACGTCTCTTAAATCTCTGGTTGGCATCTTGTTAAAGACTGACATCATAGTTGCCTGTCATCATTGGCTCTCGAGGAAGTTTCTGCCATGATTTAATAAGCAAGAGGAAGGATTTTACTGTTAAGACAAAACAAGAAAACGCAATATCAAAACACTAATACAATTTTTCCTCCAATGCCCTTTGTCTAAAATACTTGGTCTTAACTGACCCTTCAGAGAGGTAAAAACAGATCATAAGGAGGAAAAATTGTGGCCAAAAAATAAAGAGCAAAGCCTCTGAGCACACATAAATTGTCCATGCCTCCATCCTGGTTAACAGAGCTGTAGAGACCACCAGTGTCCAGAAACTTGGCCAACAGCAATACAGCATCCCAAGAGTGGTGAGCAGGAGCAAGGGGGCACATGCAGCACACAGACTCACCATGCTGAGACCCTCAGTACCTGACAGGGGGCAGAGGAACCCTCAGGGTGAACAAACTCCCTTGGCACAGGGGATGGAGGGAACCATCCTGCCAGTAGCACAGTGCAGGCACCCATGACCCCTCCGCAGAGTGTGCAGGCAGCCCTGGCAGGAAGGAAGGGTTATGGATGGCCTTCTCTTTGCTGCAGTGACCGTCTTCACATGCTTTCACATTTCCTGGGGGCAGCCAACACAAACTAGAGAGATTTTCAAACTCCTCTAAGCCATTCAGGGCACCCAGCATCAGGCTGCCAGAGAGGTGCACTTTGCACTTGCTGCTGGCTTAAGCTGTGCGCTCCTTGGCTGCATTAGCTGCTCCTTTGCTATCCACGGCGAGCTATTCCATAGCTGCCTACTGCTATACTTTGTCCTCGCTCATTTTTGTGAAATAACAGCACCGCACAATAATGCAAAAGCAGAGCAAGCAGTCCCTCGGCCCCAATCTTTCTCACCTGCCAGGGAGCAGAGGATGCTGCGGGGAGCCCAGAGCGAGAGGGTGAGAGCCCCTTCCCTCCTCTGCGCAGCGGCAGAGGTTTAAATCACACTCCAGCCTCATTCACCGGAGCCAGCCAGCTGCGCAAAAGATGAATGAAGGCCTCCAAATCCGGCCCCATGCACGGGTGTTGTGCAGGCACCCAGGGCCAGCGCTGCTCCTTGGCCATGCCAAGGGTCCAGCTCTGGGGCCATCAGCTGCCACGGTGGAGGAGAGGCACCGAGCCTCCTGCTCGGGCACCGTGCACAGGAACAAAACGAGGGCTGGATATAGCACCCTCATTGAAATAGCATGGTATTTTAGGAACAGAAATAGTATCTTTTTTTTTTTTTTCAGTGAAACTACTGGCAGAGAAAGATACAACTTAGCATGAAAATAGGTATCAGAATAAGGCCCTAGCTGAATAGTCAGTACTCTGCATAATTCTCCCTTTTCATCCACTCAGCCCAGATCCTCTCCAAATATTCAGATCAAACTCTACAAAGGAGCTCCAGCATTTTGGCCATCAAAATTAAAAGCTGGAACATTTGGATTCTGCCTCTGTCATATCCCCCTACTTTGAATAAAATCAGCTCTCTGATTTCAACAGGAGCCTAATCATGAAGTCTCTGTCCCTTTCTCTCTCTCAAAGATCAAAGAACTGAAAGAGATATACTTGCTAGTAAAAAAAGACAAGAAATATACTATTTTAAGGAATGCATTCAATTCCCCTCTCTACTAATATTTTGTACATGAAACATCTTATATGCTTCAGCATATATAAAAGCTCGTAAGGGGAAAGATAGGAAGAAAATCAGAAGTCAGTATAAACTGTGGAATGATATTACTGCCATTTAATGGCAAAAGTAATTTTCAAAGATCCCAGCATGCTTTACACACTGTCTACATTTGAATGATTCATTGTTAGACAATAGAGAGGTCCAGCAGAGGGAAGTAGTCTAAAATTATAAATGAAAATTACAAATTACAAGCAAAAATACAGAACAGGAGACAAACCCAACCATGCAATTTTCATTTTAACTCTCTGGGCAGTACAGTAAAAGGGCTAGCATGCACTCCCATCAAAAGCAGTGGGAATAACCCTAAGAGCCATCTTTCTCAAATCACAGATGAATTCAAATGGGAAGAGGCACGCAACAACAAAAAAAAATAGTTGTTAATGCATAAAACTACTGTATGTCTTCCAATAGCTGGACTCAAGAACCCTGGTTAAATACTGACTTTCTTTCAGAGTCAATCAGATAATAAGACCCCTTTAGAAGCACAGAATAGTTAAATTCATCACCATAATTTAATTGTAGAAGGTTATTAAAGAGCACTTCGACTCCCCTCCTGCTTCGGCGCTGCTTTTGTGTATTAAACTCAGACTAATCAAATTGCAGATTCCAAGAGTACTGTATTAGTCATCCCCATCCCTTTTAATTTGTTTAATGGCCTCCTTTTTTCTCCCCCCTCTTGTGTGTGTGTTCTGACTGGCTGTGCAGCGCTTAGGCTCACGACATGTAAATAAAGAATGGATAGGGGAACAGTTCGTCGAAAAGAATAAAGCGTGCCTCCATTCTAAAGTTACATTTGATGTCAGCGTAATTCATGGGACGTGTACTGCAAGCAATGGTGCTTATTATTTCTGCTTAACTGTCTACAGACACAGGAGGAGAGGGAGAGGAAAAAAAAAAGGAAGAAAGAAAAGAAAAGAAGTCTGAATTTACACTTACCGCTTCAAAAGCCCTTTTGTGCATCGCCAACTTCTCCTGGCTGAAGATGCAGTATTTTGCCAAAAAGTCGACTGCAAGAGCAGACAAAAAAAAAGGATAAAAAAGCCCATAAAAGAACTCTTTTCCCTACTTTTCTTTAAGCATTTCTGTAAATTGCCAGAAAGAAAACTGTATTTTAGAATGCACAACAACGCTGGGCACAGAAATCTTCTCTTGTAGAAATTTCGATTTATGGTTTGCTTCTGGAGCTTTGTTTTTTTCTTTTTCCTTACTATTTCTTATTTGGAAAAGTCTTTTCACCTGGCCCAGGGCACAAAGTCAAAGTTAGCTCTGAATAGGAGATGTTTAACATGTATAACGCATAAGAGCTCCATCCTGGTTAGGCAGTAGTCTGGGAGCGTGGCGAGGGCTTGTTGTTGTTTGTTTTAAATGTTCCAGAAAAGAACCTCTTCAGACTCGAGTTCTGCAGAGCTTTGGTCCCAAGACCAAAGGTTCCAATAGAAATTAAATTCCTTTGGTTTGTTCTAGTCAGAAGAAACAAGTATCCCAACATAAACTTTTCTCTTCCAGTATTAAGTAGCTATATCACAGAAATGACATGCCTTTTCCTATTTCTCTCTCAAGACTGAGATCAAGTAGGACATATTGGACTGTTAAAAATATCATATGTGACTCTTTCTCCTCAAGCTTTTTTTTTTTTTTTTGCTTATCTGCAGACCTACCATGCAAGAAAACAAGGACCTTGAGTTATCGGGCTATATGAAGTTGTCCTTGCTTCCTCACACTTAACACAGCATGAAAACTGATGGAAGTGGGATGAGAAAGTTGGAGGGAAATGTCAGATCATGCCACAAATGCACACTGAGCTCATGAATTCTGTAGATGGTATCAACTACATCACCTCTGCATTCAAACTCCTCCTAACACTTGTTTGTTCCCTTCCTATTTCTTTCTTCATGTCCTTATGCTGTTGTTTCTATGATTTCATCATCACCTTCATATGAAAGAAACTCCATTTTCACTTCAAGGGACACTGCCAGCAAATTCAGGACCTGATGAGGAAAAAGTGTGGGGATTCAGCTCTTCTAATTTTGTATTCATTTAGAGTGAGAACCAGAAAACAGAGGTAATAATTTGCAACGGCGTGCCAGGAAAAAAAAAAACCCTGAATTATTATTGTTATCATCATCATCGTTATCCAACATTATTTTACTGTAAAGAGAAAAGTAGTGATTCATAAGGTTGTGGCAATGCAGTATTCATACTGGTATCTAAACAAGCTCACAACATAAATCTCCTGCTTCTTTTTAAAAGAGTACATTTGTCTTTAGGTTGTGTTTTGGGCTTGTGCAAGAAAGGTTCCTATTGGGAGGGAAGGCTCATTGTTTGTTTATAGCTGTGTCCTAAACAGTACAAAAGAACAAATAAAGATGCCTAAATGCCATTGTTTCTTATCCTATATACTCCAAATGAACCAAATCTGTACAATAACAATAGCAGCAAAAATATCTTGGCTTTCCACAGCAAAACAGCAACAGAGGTTTCTATTTCAAGCACAAATTGACAGATGCTTCAAGATTGTTGTTATCACATGATGTGCTTCTGAATTCCAAACTAAACGACAATACTAAAAGGAATGAGAAAATTAATTTCTGACAAAAATGGGTTTGCACATATCTATCTTACTGGCAGTTTCTAAGAAAGATTTAAGTCAAAAAGGACCTACTGCACTAGTGCCATAGCTTTTGGAAAAGAATTGCACCAAGCACTTCCCCAGGATCTAAGACCTGTTTTCAGAAGTTTCCCTTTGTTGTTTGCACACTGACGTGGGCTTGGGAGATGTAGATGTTCCAATCCTCGGTGAAGCGTCACTGATAGGATGGTCTGCATTGGCGCCATCTGGTGATCCCGGAAAATATCAAACCATGGAAGAAAATGTGTCATGTTTGGTGGTAATAAAATCCTGACTTTTCTGCTCACCAACTATTTCATAACATCGCAACCTCACTTTCAACTGAGTTTCTGACCAAATAGCCCTGTAACAGTTTTGGAAGGGGAAAAAGGGAGGGTCATCTCTCTACCAAAAATAGAAAAAATAGAGGATCAGGAAGGCAAGCTTTAGGTTTTATTTAATCAATTTTTAAGGTCAGATTAGGCTCTTAGATAATCTACTCTGATTCAGTGCATAACAAATGCCAAAGGAATATATCACATATCCCTGTGTAATCGGCCCAATTGTTTGCACCTAGCTAGAGCACACTTTTCTGGAAGAGTGTCCTGTGCTGATCTGAAGCTGTCAGAATACAGAGAATCCCATACAGATGTATGGTACGTGATTTCTAAGGTCAATGTTTGGCTTACATGTCACTTGAACTTGCGTTTAGTCTCAACAACAGCAGTCTTCTGAAGGTTAAAGAATCCTTAAATATCCAATATATCCTCCCTGTAAAATTACTTACATGCTCTAGTAAAGTTCACATTCAAAAGAAATTAAGTGGAGCCCTGTCAGTATTTCTGTCAGACATTTTTACCAATCCATAAAGGATTTTTCAGTGATTTTTGTCCTCCCCACAAACATTGACATTTTTTAAAACATGGACACCAAATCTGTGTGAACAGCCTCACCAAGAACATAGGTCTCTTCTTACTTATTATTTCCCTCTGGTACAGGCAAAGGGGCAAACAAAGAGTGCTATTTGCCATTCCAATCTTGGGCAATAATTTCAACTTTAGGGAATGGGTTTTCTGCAGTCGTGTCCCTCATGCATCTGTTTCTCTCTCTTTGTTTATTCACCCTGTCCCCAGGAAGTTTTGAAATCGTCGATCAATTTTGACCAAGTGTGATGGAGGCGTAGAGGTTTGACAGGAATTAAGTACCTACAAGTTTCATGAAAATAGGCAGCAGAGTAGAGGGAGGGAGGGAGGCCCTATTAATTCTCTCATTGAGGGAAAGACCTCAGCATGAGCTCAACCTTTGTTACAGCCTGGAAATCCACACGAGAGAGAGACCCTGGAAAGCAGCCATCATTAGTAGCACCGCTCATGGAACCACCTGTTTAATTAATTATTCTCTGCCTTAAAGAACCGTTTAAAAACAGCTCCATAGCTTTCAATATAAGCTTGCTTGCAGTGCCCCCAGTAGGAGTCATGGAGATTGAGGTCAGGGGAAACTGGGCCCCACATGCATTGTATCTCTCATAATGCATACCCCTAAAAGGCTGCTAGAGGTCTTTGGGCTTGGGCAGACCCCAAAGCGGGTCTGCCATATTTGTCCCACTGTTGCTCAGTACTTTACAGCCAGGCATACTTGTCTGTCCTACTGCCGTCAGGCTCCGTCTCCTCTCCTCGTCTTTACCGGAGAGCCCAGAGCTGGTGACAGAAGTGACTGCATCCAAAATCATGCTCAGGCCCTCTCTCTGCAGCTATTCAGCTTGGACAGAGCTGAGGAAAGCCTAAGAAAAATCATCTGCCAAACTCAAAAGAAATCTGCGCTGAGCAGGTCTGTACTGAAACAGTGCCGTGAACTGGACAGGTTTATGAGTTGGTGAGAGGGTGCATCCCTCAGGCTGGACTGGTTAGTCACCCTGTGCCAAACGTCAAGTCTTGACTCCAAAGCATGTAAGTATTCTAGCTTTGCAGAAACGTAGTTGCGAGGATATTAGATCCTTAGGTTTATGTAGAATAATGTACTTTTGCCTAATATTGAAGAATAAAAAGACTGTTTTTATTTAAATGAAAAATCATTCTAACCAGACATTTCAGAGAGGACTGCAAAATTAAAATTTAATCCCCTAAAAAAAAAAAAATTGTAGCTAGTACTAGAACACTTTTCTAGTCCAGTATTTCTAACATCCTACCTCAAAAAGGCAATTAAGAGAAAAACAATATCTATTACAGCGGTGGGGAACAGGAAAATTAATCTTTGCTCCTTTGTTCACGAGCTGTGCACCACCTGTAGCATTTACTTCATGCACACACTCGTGCCTGTGTAACTGCTTTCTGCACGCCTCTTGTGTGCTTCCTAGAGTACACAGGAGATGTCCCACGAAAACAGGCATAAGTTTGCAGAGGTAAAGGGCTCGGCAGGTGAGTATGAACAAGGGTAGTCAGGGAAAGGGCATGTAAGATGCCAGGGAAATAAAAAAGGACTCTGGACGCACCTGGAGGAGTGCCCAGGCTGAGGGAGACTTGCATGGGGACCTCGTAGCAGTGCAGAGCTCATGGGCCATGTCAGTTTGGCAGCACACCCCGTTCCTGAGGAGGGGAAGGTGGCTCACTTTGCTTTTGTAAAATGAAAATCTCATACTCACAGTAAGCTTCTTATATTAAAGGAATATTAAAATTGAAAAGTTAAGTACTTAAAGTCTAGGAAATTACAGAAAATACTACTATGCTGCATTCTGAAAGGCCGCGTCATGATGCAAGAAGGAGGGTACAAGACAGATTATACTGGAAACTTTAGCTTTAGCATTTCAAAATGTTTCAAAATAAGAGAAAAACTGAGGCAGCAATAACATGAAGTCAGTAGCAACCTCTATTCCTACCCAGCTCCGTAACTTCCACTCAGTTTTTTATTACATTTGTTATATGTTCTTAAAACTATAAAGAAGTTCTTGTAACATTTTATGAACATCAAAGGTTTAACCCTCTTAACTCTCCCTGAACTACACATTATTCCCCTTTACCAGATGAGGAAACCAGGAGATCAAGTAACATTTCCAAAGCCAGTAAACACAGTGGTAGCAGACACAGAAAATCACTGCTCTTCAGCACCGTGGTTTAACTGGAGACAATGGTCTCCCATGGGATATCTCTGTCAGAGCTTTGAAGGACATCAAACTACACCAGGCTGTCAACAGAGATAATGGAATAATTGGCAACTGTGTCTATGATGCTTTTGCTTTCAGGAAAGCTGGATTAGGATCTTCAGCCAATTAAGTAATGCTGTTGACTGGGCAATCATAGATGTTTATGAGACAGATAGAAAGGAAACTACAAGGGAAAGAATAATCAGGGGCTCAATTAAATACCAAAACTAGTATACTACCTACAAGGACTTGAAGAACCTTTGCTGGAACAGAAACTACCTTAGGTTGGGACTTCAGCATTCAAATATCAGGACTGGGAAACCAAATCTTCAGGTTCCGAGCAACAATTCTGGAATACCGCTATGCAATTTATTGCATCTGTCCATGCAGTTAACACACTTGCTCTTCAGAACCAAGCATTTCACGTGGAAGCAGGGGGTAGAAGAATATTGTGTAAAGATATAAGTTGAATGTCAAAAGTGCATCCACAAGCATACACACTTCTTCACAAAAATCAGCCCATTTTAAAGAAAGTCTATCAATACTTTGCAAATGCAAGGAAATTATTTTCTTATCTTTTGATTGGCTTCAAAACCTAGTATTAATATTTTCAACCAAACTAAATTATTTTTGTGTACACTGTTAAAAGAAAAATATGAAAATTAATTCAATTTAAAATTCTTTCTAAATGGGGCTTTTCCAACATTTTTACAGATTTTTCAGTGTTTGTTATGAACTGTGTGCAGTGCTAGACTTAATAAATCACCACTGTGTAGATAAAAGTATAAAATAGGTTTGAGAGTCTGTAAAGTCTGTACTTCCATGCTACACAAGTAAAAGCAAATTGAGTCACATAACAATACAGTTTCATATGAAACAGAAGACCTCTTTCCTAGGGTAAGGGGCTCCAAAGGGCACCTCCTTTTACAGGCCTCCCCAACAGACACTCCTGCAACACCTAGGTGTGGCATCTGTGAGGAATCGTAAATAAAATAACTCACTTTATTCCCCCTTTAAAAGAAATACACCTTATAAACGTAAGATTCAGACTTTGATCTGAAGCTAGTTTCTCCTCACTTTCCCCCCTTTCTTTTCTCTCTCACACACCTACACATAAACACAGAAAGCCTTATATTTTGGATCCCTATCCCTAGGTTATGCACATGTTACCCATTCTTCACAAATAAGGGTTTGAATGTCATTGTAATAGCAAGGGACAGCCAGTCTGCAGTTCCTAAAGCTCTGCCATGCAATAGGAAAGGCCAAGAGATAAAAAAATTAGCTGTATATCACCAAATTCAACCTCTCTGGACATAAATATATAAATTCAGCCAATGAGATGCCCTCGTTAGTGCATAGGCAAGAGAAGATTCTCCATAAAGTGAGTCGTAAGTTTTTCCTTTGCCAACCCAGCCGCTCTGTTCTGTCATGCTTTCCTGACATACGTTGTGCAATCCAACAGGCCAAGTCTGTCTTCACTTTTACCAAAGCAGAAGTAAATCTGCCCCTTTCAGACCCTCCTAAAGATTTTCTACTGACTTTCAAATATGATCTAGTTCTAAAACATCAGGCAGACCTTCTGATTCACACTGCTCCTGGCTCATGCTTTCCTGGTTAGGCACAAGCATAAGAATAAGGATTTATATTATTATTTTTATGTTAAGTTATTTTGCTTTACTTCATTAGGTTTAACCCTTCAGAGTATATTAAAGTTTGATAGTATTGTACCTTAATAAAGGCTTTGCAACTCAGTTTTCTTCCAAGATGCTCTGTCCAAAGAGCTGTGGGTCATTGGACACTTTTCAGTTTCTTCGCATCAAAAAAGCATAAGCAGAAAAAGCCTCAGCGATCCTGTTTTATAAAAACAAACAGGTAACCCAACTCACAGTAGATACTTTCATCCTTGGCGCGGATGTGAAGGGTTACTAGTGAGCATGAGAGAGCTTGGGGGTTTAATTCTTCACTTGCATGAACTTCTGGGGTCAGCTGGCAAAAACTTCATCAAATCAAATCAATTCCAAGGCAGCGCCTGTCTTGCCAGGACAAAATGGGAAGCCTCTGTTCCTGTGGGACGCGGGCCTTATCAGCCCATTCTGTCACTCATACTTCCTCAGTCCACTTGCAAATCCTCCTGGATTTATTGCAGATGTATGAAGCTTGCTGGAAATAATAGTACAAGCAAAGAGGCTAGTCAGCTATCAACTCCAAGCTCTGGGTAATACCAATGGGAAATTACTCACACAAAAGGTGCGCTGGGGTGACAAATGAAGAGCGCGCTTTGGCCCATTGAAGATGCTAGGAGCTCGGACAAAGCTAACACACTAATACCAAACAGCTTGCTTTATCTGATTACATATGGAGTGCTTGCCTCTTCTTCCCCGATACCAGCACCCTGCCCATTCCTCGCCCCCCTCACTTTCCTTTAAAGGACACAGGTTCCTTTCTTATATGTAGTGTAGCATGAAGTGGTAATCTACAGTGGGAATCTGTCTAAAAGATCGCTATCTTCTCCTCTCCTTCCCCAAAAGACACCTTTAATGTTTAATGAAAGTGTTCCTCAACAAAATAGGAGGAATGTGAGCAGAGATTTATACCATGCTTTCCCATATCTCCTACCCACACCACTGACACAAGGAAATAATTCTTTTGCCCCCTTTTTAATATTTGAGAGTTTCCTCCACCCCATTATTTTATACTCATGCTTCACTTCTTTATCTTTTTTTCCTGAGGGTTATGAACACATTCCTAATGGGTATCCTGCAGGGGCTGCATGGAAAGACCAATTTGGTACTTGGATCAGTTAGTAAGAAGTACAGCCCACCAACCCCACCACTACCATTGTTTCCTCCCAGGAAAGGATGCACCATGATGCCAGCATGGGCTGAGCCTCCAAAGACCTGATTGCCCAGGCTCTTTTGAGTGAGTGACACAATATTGCTTTAAGCACGGCAGCAACAACTAGGTGTGCTGTGAAGGACCCTGGAAAATTTGCTGACTCCTGTGGGGCTGAGCTCCTTAGTCAAATTGTGGGTAATTTTGGAAATCTGCTCACCTAAAGCTCATAAAGTGCTTTGAGGTAAATGAGCACAACGGAAGATTTAAACTATATCAGAAACAAAATAAATCCTAACAATGGCATTAGTCTACTGACAGTAAGAAGAAGGAATATAAATGCCAATAATAGCAATAAAGAAAAAGCAGAAGTGCTTAATATATAGCCCTTTGGTGTAATTAAAAACCCACAAAACTGCTATACTGAGCTCACTCATGTAATGAAATCATAGGATGATCATGAAGTACCTACCATTATAATAGTAGCTTATAGGAATATTAAAAGGAAACAGAAAAGTTAGACATCAGCCAACCTGGAAACTTGTTGCCAAGAGTTTCAACAGAAATCAGAGCAGTTCTTTGGCTCCTCATTAACCAAACACCGAGGAAGCGCCAGAACTGGGAAGAAAGCTAATATTGTGCCACTGTTTAAAAAGGGTAAATGGCACGACCCAAGTAATTATAGACCTGTCAGCTTGACATCAAACCCAGGCAAAACAGTGCAGCAGCTGATAAGGGATTTGATTAATAAAGAATGGAAGGAGGGAAGTATAATTAATGCCAGTCAACACAGGTTTATGAAAATAGATCTTGTCAAACTAACTTGATTTCTTTTTTGGATAAGATTACTGCTTTGGTTGATATAGGCAATAGACTTAGAACTTTTACTGTGTATTTCACTTGGTATCATATGAAATTTTGATTAAGACACCAGAATTACACAAAACTGTCTTGCTACCTATTCAGTGGTTTAAAAATTGGCTGACAGGTCTAAAATGTAATTACAAATGAAGAACATTTATTGAGCTATATCTTGGCCCACACCTATTTAACATCTTTGTCAAGGATGCAGAAGGAAAACTTGTCACTAAAGAAGACCACAGAGGCCCAGTTGCTCAGGAGGATGATAAATTATTAACCAGCTTTGTTGCTAATCCAAAGTAATCTGGATGGCTTAGTAAGATGAGCTTTGAAGTGACCAGATGCAAAGACTTCCTAATAGAAAGATCCGAGGGTCATAATGAATAGTCAGCTGAACACAAACTTCCAGCTCAATACAACGGCCAACAGCTCTAACACAATTTCATATGAATAAATAAGAGAATATGAATGAGGCCTAGATTTGTTACATTACTTCTGGCTGGAAACAGAGTCCCTGGAGATGCTCTGTAAGTCCTGATTTCCTGACCATGTACACTGAACAGACTCAAGCCTAAGTGTTTTGCTGGTACCCAAATAGCATGGAGGGCAGAGCTACCAGAATGACAGCTCTCCCTTATTGAACTATTCAGCACACCTGCCCAGCAAGCATTGCTTCCATCTGGAGCTACCCAAGTTGGATAAAATGCCTACAACATGGCCAGGTTGCCTCCATCCAGATTGTTCCACAGTTTGTGCAGTTTTCCATGAACATGTTTCTGCTAGTGGTTAGCCCTTTCACTGAGATTCTAGAAGTCCATGGCTTGGGTTCCTTCCTGCTCCCAAGAGGAGGCCCATGCTCTTTTTTCCATATGGGTGATGTACACTGTCTGTAGATGGTGTTACGAATTTGCCAAGGTCTTCCAAAACCAGAACCCAAATGAGAATCTTGTTACTTGGCCAGTCCAACAAGGACAGAGGCCTGAGGTAGTCTGCTGTGTGGATGATAGTTCAGGTTACGAAATTCTCACAGAGGCAGCCCGTGGAAGTGAGCAGCGTCCACATAGCCTTGATGAGATATTGATGCCAATATTGCAGAAAAGCTGTCCAATTTCCTCTTCACAGTCCACTTAAGAGGGCACCAGAGAAGAACCATGCCACGCAATGTCAGCAGAGCAATGTTCTTAACTACCTAATGGCTGAAGAGTCTCTCTTTATGACACTGAGTGATGATTATATCAGAGATACTCTGAGAAGCAGAGAAGCTTTCAGGCACCCTCCCAGCCTGAAGTTAGAAAGTTGCTCCAAGGGTCTTCATTTAGTGAATTATTTCACTAGGGCAAAGATTAGGACCAGGCATTCACTGGTTTACACCATTTCCAGAAAGTCAAAGGTGACCAAGTGACAACATCTCAGATAATAACTTGGAATTTGCCATCAGATCAAACTGCTTTCAGTTCTATGTAAGGGAAAAACATGACACCACAGAAGTGAAGACGCACTCAAATTGCTGTTGTAATTTCTGTTGGTGTCCCAGATGCCTTGCGATGGAGATAGATTAATAAGCAGTTGCTAAATTTCTGATTTTAACTTTATGCAGAAAAAAATAAAAGTAATTTTTCAGTTTATTTTAGGGTTCTGTTAGGTACAGCTCTATTTTAGATTTAACACAAACATTTATTTCTATCCATATTTTTCACACTAAACAAAACCTCAACCTTTGTCATATTTTTATGGGGCCTGTTGTTCTTTCAGAGGTATCTTAATGCACATTGTTGTTTCTGTTTTAGTGAGTGTTGCTCATTTTGTCAAAAGCAGATGGTGTTTTGTTCCAAAAATAAGCAACATCCAACTGTTCATTATGGAGGTGTGAAAGAAGAACGGCCTGATGCACGAACACAGTTTCTCCCTCCAACTTCCCCTTGCTGCTCCCCTGGTGAAAGAAACTGCTGCTGTCTGGTTATGAGCCTGCAAAGCCGTGGAGTTCGCGCTGTCGCTCTTCCAGAAAGGGCACACAGTTCCAACGGGCATCCCTGCCAGAGCACAGCAGTAGCTAACCCCTTCTGGGAGGCCAGCCCAGAGGGCTTTGTAAGAGCTTCTTTGCAGCCCACTGAAGGAGGGAAAGCACTGCTTACTACCTAATGTTAGCAGCTAGCCTAAATTAGGACACATCAGGCTCCCTCTGTAGTCAATGGAGAGAAGCAGGCTTTTCCAGACGGGTAGCAGAAACTACATATCTCTGCTGACAGCCTATAAAGACTCATTTCCAACTTACAGTTTCAGGGGCAAATGAGGTCTCTACTCTGCTGATCTCCCTCCATGTGCCCCTGGGCTGGAACAGCAGCTACCCCGGATCTCAAGGCGTGGATGCTCCCAGGCAAATTGCTCTGAAGATCACAGGGGAATCACTGGTTTCCAGGACGGGGCTCTACCAGGAGGAGGGAAACGTGTCAGGTGTGAGAGGACAGATACAATCTGACTCAAATGTAGGAGCTCAGGACAGGACATAGAAACCACAAGGAGCCAGTTCTGGATTCATATGATCATCTTTGTGAAAATAAAGGCACATCACTTAAAAAATTATCTATAACAACCTGAGCAGGGACGAAGACCATCAGTCTGTCTTTTCTTGGAACAGCACGTGCCATGGTCTCAGACATCAGCTCTACACCTGAGGCTTACTCTCCAGGGTTAGGCAAAAATGCGCAGAAGCACAAGTTCATTGGGCCTTTCCAGCCAGGAGCTGCACTGCGCTATTTGTGCACACCTGAGACACAGCAGCAAGCCCTTCCTTGCTACTTGCACCTCTGCTGTGGTGGTTTTTGCATAGTCCTAGCTGGGGCTTTCTCTGGCCTCTGCTCCACCTCGATAAGCCTCCTTATGGCGCGATTGAGTCAAGGCCCAGTTGCTTTGATTTGATTAAACCATTAGAAAGCGTTAATTTGGCCAAACTATCTAGCAGCACACTTTTAAATCCCCTGCTAGATAAGGCCCCTTAATGACTTCTGAGGGCAGCCGCCTTCCCGCAGACAAGGCTTAGCAAGGGTCTTGAAACACCAGCCATTGAGCTATGCCAAACAGTAGAATCTGTGGCATTTGGGAATATCTTTTTGAATAAAGTATTTTTAAAAGATAACCACTGCAGGATTCCCTATTATGTTTTTTAAATACTCCCAGGTTGCTTAGTGTTTATCCAGAAAAGCTAATTATACTTGTCTCTTAATGTAAGTTACTGGATAAGTAAACACACAAATAGGAGCTCAGTGACTGCTATGCTTTCTTTAAAATGCTGTCTGAACGTTCATTATGCTAAACACAAAAGAGAAGGGAACTTCTTACAATGCACTTATTAAAGGCACATTTTCTACGGAAATGATTGTAGCATGATTGTACAATAGCATATAATTTACTTTGTTGGCATTTTCAACGTGAATCTTGCCGACAGCAAGCATGTATGAGAAAAGTGGCTGCAGGGCTGCTGCTTGCACTGTTAGGAGCTGTCAGCAGCAATTCGGAGGAGGAGGATGCCCCAGCCCAGAAGAAGAGCACTGGCAAAACACACGCGGTTGACAACAGGGCAAGAAACCTCACAGCTCGTTTGCACCCACCTGTATTCCAGCAATAGTGGAAAATCTCAAATTGGTGCTGACACCTCAGGAGACTTATGTGACACCACTATGATCATTAACAGCAGAACACACTCTAGCAAGTCTCCAGCTCTACAAATTAGATCCAAACCAGGTGTGAACACAGAGCTGTGTTTCTGTCAAGGCAGCCAGAAAGGTACAACCTGGAGATATGCGACACTAATGTCCCCATGCTGGCTTAATGTCACCTGAAAGAGGATATCTTTTTGACCTGATATAGGAAAAAAAAAAGTGGCCCAGATGATCATCACCTTACATGGCATAAAACTGGCAAGTACAATATTGACCCATTAAAACAGATCATGACTGCACCACAGTCATGGTACTTCTGACACAGCTGGAGGAAGCCTAAAGTCAGTGGTACTGTATCATCCACCCACCACCTTGGGAGCAAGTTTCCCAAGCAGCAACAGAGAACACATCTCAGTGGGCTTTTGGGTTGTGGGTTTTTTTCTTGTACAGATACAACAAAATAAAGGGAGCAGCTACTGGAAGAGGTAAACATAAGGATGATACACATGAAATTGGTCACTGAAATACTTCTTGACTATGAACAGGAAACACAGTAGGACACGAATTTAGCCCCATTTTAGTTAAATTTAACATCTACAAGACCCAGATGCAGTTTTTCCCTGCATAGTATTAAAATAGCTCCAGAGCTGCCCAAGCCAGGACATATGCAGTTAGGAAATTGGGCTGACAAGGCCAGGAGGGCAGGAACTGCTCTGGGCATTTTTCATGCTTGGCCATGGCCAGGCTGCAGGTTGCTGAGTAGATTGAAACACTCACAAGAGACATTTGTCTTTCACCTTTCTAGCTTCTTGAGAGACTCTTATTTGTCACCAGTTTCAATCTGATGGATGTTTTAACTTTGTCAAACTGTTCCTAGGAGTTGTGTATTAGTTTGCACTGCCTTTGAAACTTGGTTTTTACCCTGAAAGGGCAGGAAGTCGGGATTAAGTCCATTAGATGTTGTTTGAACAACTCTCTTTTCACTCAGCATTGTGACTCTGCAGTCTGCCAGCACATTTCAGCCTCTTTCCAGGAACTGGCACCGTGGGATGAAGTGTGGCTGGCTGAAGACCTGGCATCTGCGCTGACTTTCATAGGTACCACACTGGGAGAATCGGAGAAGGAAACTCGACGGCATAGGAGGAAGAAATGTCCCTGGCATCACCCTCTGCAAGTGGAGCACGGAGGACCTGGTTTTCAAAGAAGTTCTCTGCTGCCTGTGGGAAACAAGAGCAAAGTACATTATTCGACTGGAAAACGTGACAACCCAATCATCCTGAAGGGTACTATTATTGTCTGCTTAACATGCTTTACAGTCCCGATGAACAGGGAAGGCTGGCTGACAAGTGTAGTATGATGTATCTAATGGCTCAATGCTACCGTGATGGATCCATAAAAGGAATCTAATTTCACAGTTTGAGGGAAATACAGATCATACAGTCGGCACTTTAAGGCCACTGATTTCAGCAATCTGGACAAATAATTCCAGTTTAGGGTATTCTGGTAGGTCAGCATTTTGCTCTATTTGTGCTGTCTGATTTAAATCTAGGACCTAATACTGCAGCCCGTGAAGGCTTATATGTTACAGGATGCAAGTCTTATTTGCCAATCACACAGAGACATCAGCAAGGATGTTTTTAGTTCTAATCAGATGAAATAGAACATTTGAAAACTCTTCGGGCCAGGTTTATATAGCAGAGCTGCCTGAACTGCACATGCAAAAATTTGTAACCTTCATGCATGTCACTGGTGCAGATTCAGAATTTCTTCTGGGCAATTGCACATGACAATTCAGTTATTTCATACATACAAATTGGTTCAATTGTGTAAAAGAAAGACTTGCTCAGGTTTTGAGTGTATTATGTAGTTTTGAAAATAAACCCCCTGTCTCTCTTCTGCTATCATGAAAAATATCACTTTACAGAGGACATAAACTTCAGGAGTGTATTCCTGCAGATTAAGAGTTATTTGATAATTGCAATCTTGTCTTAAGTATGGCAACATAGAAGAAAAGAGTTTGGAAACAAAGGAGTTTGTTTCTAATGGTGCAGCTACCCTCTTCCTGTTTGATCTCTGGAATCAAACACAAGCTTAGACATAAAAACTCGTCATTGTGGGAGATGCACATGGTCATATTTTCAGTACGTTGGCAAGGGAGATCTGAGCCTTCTTGAGTTTTGAATTAACATTAAAGACTTGTGCTTCCTCCTCCTCTTCCTCCTGTTGCCACTCCACATCTTGGGTGTTTCTGTAATCCAGGGTGGGTGGGCTACCCAAGCCCACATGAAAGGCCTTTCGCAGAGTTCAGAAATCCCACCTCCAGTGCAAATGCTGTCTTTCTTTTCATGTGAATCTTCAACTGATTCTTATAGTACTAGATGACAAAAGATAAATCATGCATAAAGGTATAAATAGTAAAAACTGTTCCAAATCAGAAAACAAAAGATTAGAGACTAGGTGTGCATCTCTTTTGGCCCTTTCTTGTGAAAAGTTAAGAAAAACATTATGTAATAGTTCAAAGCACTGAGTGTTCCTACTTCTGCAAAAAGGTGTGTACCTCACGTTCCCAGTATTGGAAGTACTCTCATTTCAACTATGCTCTCTGAAACTTTGCACCACTACCTTGGAATATGTTACTGGAATAACAAATGTCCGTACTCTGTTCATGAAAGTCTGGAAGATTCATCTTATTGAGCTAAACTTGCTGCTAGGAAAAAAAAAATCTGCCAAATCTGTCTAGAGTTCAGCCTTTTATCATTCAAATCTGTGCTTGACCAGTTAGTTTTATTTGACGCTTTATTCTGTCCATTAGGAAGCCTTTAGCTTGCTGGCCATTGGGTCGGGATGAAGGATCTCTAAAAGCCCCTGGGCATCCTACATGCAAGGAGTCTGCCCAAGGTAGCTACCCCTTTCAGAAAACCAAAGACTTTCTTCACTTGGAATTAAAAAACTGGGCCAGACAATGAAGGACCATGGCTAGGAGCTCAAAGCAAGTACATCAATACAAGGACCAAGGTGATATTTTTCCTGCCAGCTGAAGCCAACGGGGATGGTTGCAATGGTGTGGGAAGCATGGGCTTTGCTGAATGATTTTAATAAGTTATTCACAGAATGCCACTGGACATCTAATTCTGCTAAATTTATACCACTATTTATTTCAGGAGGTGATTCCTGTGAATAAAGTGAGCAGGATTTGGCTTTGGTTCTGGATAAGAGAAGAGGATACCAAAGCGTAAAATGGTAGCTCAGAATGACAGAGGAGCTCCTAACCCTGGGAAGCCCATTTACACCAGCCAGCATGGTTCAGACAAAGCACTAAGGGGGGGACACGGTCCCTTTCTGAAAAGAAAGAAAGAAAATTGCCCCTAAAAGAAAAATCCATAATCAGGAGAACCATCAATAGAGGAGATTCCTCATTGGTGAGGTACCTTCTTTCGACTGAGAAAATTCCCTACATTTGTTGATTCTAATCCAGCTGGCCTGACTTGGATTTGTAACCACCAGATGCATTGCAAACAACTATGGATATTCTAAAGAAAATCAAATAAAGGCTTTTTTAAACCAATAAGTAGTATTTTTGCAGATGGATGCAGAACATAAGCAGTCACAAAATGGATAAAATTGCTGCCCCCTCTCTCCAAAATATTTAAGACGTCTGCATCAAGCTGTCTTTGGTTTGTATACATATCAGATTATAGAAGATCTGCCTCTTTATAATTTTTTTTAAAAAGGATGGCAGCCTTAGTTCAATAGAGTTAGCGAGACAATCCTTTAAGCTGTGTCAAAATGCCAGTTATCCTAAGATGCCACCCAGATTTGAATAATTTAGAAAGAGACAAAACCACAGAAAGGAGGAATCATCCTTTGACTACTTTTGCTTTTGACACGGCTGCCTCCCTCTCTTTTTTACCAAAGCATCTTCGTCTCTCTATCAGCCATGACAAGTGCCAATCAAACCTTCTGTTTCTAAGGTTCTGGGGGAAAATGAAACATGAAACATTTTCTAACAATCACTGACCAAAGGTCCACTATCAGTGTGTGGTCTGGGGGAAGCCAGCCTTTTCCTTTTTCACTTCTAATCTCTGACCCACTGTTTACCTCTTCTTTTTTATATACTTTAATCTCTTTGTTGTTCCAAAAGATCCTAAACAAATTGTAGGTCAGCGTGGATTAGGTTGCTTTGTTACCAACGATTAGTACATTTACTTTTGCTTTAACATCTTCAGCAACAGCTGAATGTCAAAAAGATCCAGCAAGAGTTTGTTTAATCACAACAAAACTATACCCACATAGCCTCACAATTGCATTGTCAGTCTCTGCATAAAAAACTGGGATACAATAGAGGACAGTGACCGTGGACCTGCATTGTTAACACGTGTTTTCAGAGGTACTATTTCAGTAACTCAGTATTATTATAATCACATTCACAGTAACCTTCATTAGATCAGAATAATAATTAAGCTTCAGATATTTGCCTAAGAGTCTGAATTCTGCTCCCATTTGCACAGCAGTTGCACTGGATTCAGAAACAGTTTAGGCAGCTTGACAGTTGTGGAAATATTTTCAGTATAAAAATGACATAAAGTTGCTCAGCAAACATGCAAATGTATGCATCAGAATTAAAGAGGGGAATTATTGGACACTGGACTAATTTCAAAGGGATGTATAAGGATCAGATCTCTGAAAGCAAGGTAGACTTCTCTAAACTGAGGTAAGCTTTCTTAAATAAACATTGCATGTGCCCAGCCTATGTACAGTGATGAGTATATTGATGTGATTTACATGTAATAGGCCATAAGAAAATAAAAACAGATAGAAGAGAAGAGGAATTTTGCTTAAAGTCCACTGACATTGAAACTGAACCAACTTATGTCACCTTATACATTAGCAAGGCCAGGGCCAGGAAGCTTTTGTGTGATCCCTGCAGCAGCTAGGATCATCTTTTTAACCTGTTGCCCTGTCTTACCTTTCCACATTAAGTTCAAGGTTTGTGTCATCAATTTCAAAGTGACTTTACCAGTCTTAACTGTTTTTTTTCTCTTACCTGCCATTGCTTCCTGTCCTCTAAGCACCACCAGCAATACCTGACCTGGCTCCTATTTGTCCACATCACCGTTGGCTTCCCACAGGTACTTGATATTGGAAGTGACAATCCCAACCTGAACTATCAAATCACCGCCCTCCTCTGCACTAAACTCCTGCCTCCTATCGCTGTGTATTATAAACCCTTCTCGTTCCAATTTCTATGGGAAATTGCCCAGACAAAAACTGCTAGGATAAGAAGTTGTTGGCAGTATCTGATATACTTGACAGCTTAATAAAGTTTCCAGTTGCTTTTTATTTTAGGTCTTTGTTGTGGGGTTTTCACCAGTAACAATAACGTAGTGATATGAAGGCTCATATGTCAGCAGCTATTCATATGTTGCTTTTCACTGACATAAAAAGAAAACTCATAAAAGTAACTTTCAGAAATACTGGAGTGATTTGGAAATAATGATAACACATACTGATACACAAATCCATATATAGTATCTTACAAGATTCACCCAAATTTGCCAGTTATAGTGTTTATGAAATACACCGTCTAGCTGTATAAATATATCGCTATACTTAAGGCCAGAGAAAAAATACATACAAATGCATGTAATATTGAAGAAAAAAAAAAAAACAATCATTGAATTATAAACCAGCCAAGAGCTTTTAGGTCCCCAAATCAAGCAATCAAACCTTCAAAAGCAAGTGCTATTTGAGACCAGCCTTCATTCAGCAACCCCTGAGACGTGTAATAAAGGCAAACTGAGAGATCAGAGGAAGAAAAACACTGTACACGAGCAGAGATCAGATAAGAAAAGGGACTACAAACCGGGGGATAAACCAGCAGTTTATCAAGGGAATCAGTAGTGTTTATTATTAGATATACAGGCTGGCGCGCTTTAATGAGAATGCAAACACGATATGTAAAAGTTAAGAAGGCCTTAAGGAAACAATCCTCAGCTTACCTGTACCATCGCGAGTCTTAGACAATTGTCCAGCAAAGTGAGTGTCTGAGTTCTCCAACATGGATTCAGTTTCAGGCAAACCTGTCAGAAAGTGTGACAATAAATGAGATTGAACAAGGGCCAAGAGATTTTTATCATATTCTAAACATTAACAAGTTTATCAGCACAAGTCACCAACCCCTTATTTTACCATAATGGCCTTTGTTTTCCATATTATTCAATTCAAAGTTACCTGAAGAAATACTTGACAATAACAGCATTAAAGATTTGATGATCAATGGAATTATTGATTTTTTTTAAAACTATTTCTAACATTTTAAAGGCCTTTCAAAAGCCATATTTTTTTCTTTTGTTTTCTTCTTTATATAACTGGAAAAGTAAAAGGAAACCATACCAAAAAAAGAACTTGAATCTGTATGCTTTCTCTGCTAGTTTTTTGCATGTTAGCAAGAGTTTCTCTAACAAAGGTGTTGAACACCATGCAAATTCAGCCCAAGTTGCTTCATGCCCCAACAAGTCTCCAAAGCATGGACCAAGCGCATGTTGCCTGCTTGAGAACTTCTCTCTCCAACCACCACAAAGGCAAACGTGGCTGTACAAGCCACTTCAAAGCAACCTGCCTGAATTTGCAGTAGGGAGCACTTCCACTCACATGACAGAAAGCTGGTTTTAGAAGATATTCCTGCTAGTTGCCATCAATTGGTATAAATTTGTGTGTGACTCCTGTAGCTTTATCCCTAGTGATAGGGGCCAAGCTGCTCAGGTAGGTTTGTCTCAGGCTCTCCCTCTCACAAAGTCCTCAAATCCAAGCTAAGGGACACAGCAGCCTGGTTGCAGAGGTGGGTTGCTGGACAGACAGATCACAAGCTACAGCACAAATTTAGGTTCAGACCTGAGCCAAGCATGTGACAATGACATCCCTCAAACAAACAAAAAAAAAAAGCCCGCAGGCAACATCACTTCAGTCATCTTACTTCCATTAGCTTTCTCTTCCCCAAGTTTGATCTGCTTTCACCGTACGTTTTGCCCTCTTGATGCCAAGACAATGAAAACATCACAGTTAAAGGTCTTGGCTCCTGCACGGAATCCTTTTGTCTTTACAAAAACTGAGACTGAGAGAAAGGGTCTTTATGTCCCTACAGTACAAGCTATTAAAAACAGATACATATGCTCACTTGGTGACTTTGAAAAATCTAAAAAATAAGTAAATACCATATTGGTAAACAGCAGCAAGTACTATCATCTGCAAAATAAGCTGTACATTCAAGCCAGTTTATTCAGGTAAAAATGCAAAGAACTGAAAACGCTCTACTTCTGAATGTGAGAACTCTCAAGAGATCTCAGGGGAACAAATTTTAATCTGCATCTTAGGCTACTGCTAAGGCACCTTAAAAAGGCTCATGTTGAAGTCACAGTTGACTGCTTAGTCTTCAGTAAGGCAAAACATCCCAAAGAATCAGGAAGAAGGTGTAAACACTCTATCTATAAAGACTGGGATAACATGAGCGACATGTTTGCTGGAAGTACATGTACATCTCCTTGCTCCATGACAAAGTAAAGGAAAAAGAGTTAACTTAAATCATCTTAAGTGAGGCTTTAAGCCTGTTTGGGGCTAAGACCATGCATCTGATCTGAAGAGCATCATCTCCTCTATATGTGCTCTCTGTGCAAGAAATAGGGAGGATATAAAAACTTCTTAATGAAGGTATCTCTATAAGTAACAGAGTTCCAGTCGCAAAGCATTTACAGATCAGGATTTCCTTGGCCACTGTCTACTGTAATTAACTTTTTGAGAATATTTGTTGCCAGCTACAACTCATAAATAATCGTGGTTAGATCAGTGTAATTACAGAACATGAACAAACCTTTCGTAAATAAAATACCACTGATGTCTTCATACTAATTGTTCTGTAACTCTAGCCTTGCATGTCCAGGAGTAGCTGTGCTAAAACACTGTAAATCAATTTAGCAGTTCCATTCACACATTGACAGACGCTGTGACAAACAGGATCACATTTCCTGCCTAGACAGCCCCTGCTAAGCAGTCAGTTCTAAAAGAGTAATTTGAACAGGTTCACATTAAAAAATACATGATACTACACAGGGGAAACTGTCACGCTCTTATTTCTGTCCCCATCCCTACCACAACATATTATTCTGTTACACAGCTAAATGTTCTTACCCATGTACTCTAGATTCTGACATTTTTATTCTTCTTTAGCAACAGTATCCTTTATCCACTAGTCAGCCTTCTGCTTCCCTTCAAGGAAAGAGCAGCCATCCAATATACATCACAGTTGTTATGCAGGATTCTTCCTTTAGTAAGTGAGCTTCAAATATCTAACATACCTAAGCAGCGCTTACTGAAGGCTTACGAATTTATTTATGGACAAACTGTAAACATGTTAACTCCTTTCTGCAATTAATTTTAATACACTTCAAAAGGGTCAATACAATTTATTTCCTCCAATCCCTTGACTACGTCTGAATTTGAGGAATTTTTAGCAGAGGACTCGAAATGTAGTTCAGTAAAAATGACATAAAGAAAAAATGTTCAGACAGGGTTGGGTACCTCTGCAGAACAAGGTGAAGACTGAAGACTGCTTCTGGCTTGGGAAAACAGCAACAGTTTGAACATGTAGTGCTTTCCTGTCTTCTTTAATGCCAGACACCAGTAAGACGAACCACACATTTAGTGATAGAATCATAGAATCATAGAATGGTTAGGGTTGGAAGGGACCTTCAAAGGTCATCTAGTCCAACCCCCCTGCAAGAAGCAGGGACATCCCCCACTAGATTGGGTTGCTCAGAGCCCCATCCAACCTGGCCTTGAATGTTTCCAGGGATGGGGCATCCACCACCTCTCTGGGCAACCTGTTCCAGTGTTCTGCAACTCACATTGTAAAAAATTTTTTCCTACTATCTAATCTAAATCTACCTACCTCTATTTTAAAACCATTACCCCTCATCTTATCACAACAGGCCCTACTGAACAGCCTCTCCTCATCTTTCCTGTAGGCCCCCTTGAGGTACTGGAAGACCGCTATCAGGTCTCCCCAGAGCCTCCTCTTCTCCAGGCTGAACAGCCCCAACTCTCTCAGCCTGTCCTCATAGGAGAGGTGCTCCAGCCCTCTGATCATCTTCGTGGCCCTCCTCTGGACCCTCTCCAACTGGTCCATGTCCTTCTTATGTTGAGGGCTCCAGAACTGGACACAGTACTCCAGGTGGGGTCTCACCAGGCCAGAGTAGAGGGGCAGAATCACCTCCCTCGACCTGCTGGCCAGGCTCCTCTTGATGCAGCCCAGGATGCGGTTGGCCTTCTGTGCCGCAAGGGCGCATTGCTGGCTCATGTTGAGCCTCTCGTCCACCAGCACTACCAAGTCCTTCTCCTCAGGGCTGCTCTAGATCCATTCTCTGCCCAGCCTGTATTTGCGCCTGAGATTGCCACGACCCAAGTGCAGGACCTTGCACTTTGCCTGGTTGAACTTCATGAGGTTGGCACGGGCCTACCTCTCCAGCCTGTCAAGGTCCCTCTGGATGGCATCCCTCCCTTACAGTGTGTCAACAGCACCACACAGCTTGGTGTCATCAGCAAACTTTCTGAGGGTGCACTCTATCCCATGGTCCATGTCACTGAAAAAGATGTTGAACAGGCCAGGCCCAACACAGACCCCTGAGGGATGCCACTCATGATTGGTCTCCACTTGGACATCAAGCCGCTGACCACCACTTTCTGAGTGCAGCCATCCAGCCAATTCCTTATCCACCAAGTGGTCCGTCCATCAAACCCATGTATCTCTAGTTTAGAGAGGATGTCATGCGGGACGGTGTTAAAAGCCTTGCACAAGTCCAGGTAGATGACATCCATTGCTCATCCTTTGTCCACCGATGCTGTCACTCCATCATAGAAAGCCACCAGATAGGAGTAGCACTTCATCAGGACAAACCACAGCAACCTCCTGTCTGCATTAGGCAAGAACGTAATATTGGGTTGACAATGATATTTCAGAGTGCTATTAGCTATACCATCAATTTCGCTTTGTTTAATAAGCTTATAGATTTAGTTTTCATTGACTGTCATAGTAAGTTCATTCAGTTCACATAGTTCAGGAAGCTGATGTACTCAACATGAAGATAGGATATTTGGTGAAAGGAAAATAGGCCTTTTCAACTAGGGCTTTAAGACAGCTACCTTATCATTTTGAGAAGTGCTCTATCTAGCAATCCCATTTTTTTTTTTTTTTAGGTCTTTCCCTCTCTTTTTTAGAAGAAAAGCTGGTAGCACACTGCACTTTGAACACAACAGTTTCCCTGCTTCGGCTTCCTACTTATGGGGTAACCAGCAGGGTAACCAGCAATCTTTAACCAAGGAAGATTCAGATAGTTTTATTCCTACTTGCTTATTGCAATGCATTTCAGGAGTAGATAAAACATTTCTGAGGGTGCTTGGTGATTTTAATCCAGCAAACTGCAAGCAAAAGGGCAATGAGAAGTAATTTACCTTCAGAAGTACGCTATATCTTGCAGTTATCTCCTCATAATGAAGAGATACTCCAGGCTATGTTAGATCCATTCCCACTCTAAAATAAAAAACAAGATATTTTACACTGATTTCTGTATGGCAAATCAGATACACAGTGCACTTTAGCATCCTCTTAACAGTTACAAAGCTGTGCTACGAAGGCATTCTGCACTATATACAAGGACACTCAGATGGAAGATTTAACTGAACAAGGTGCCAAGTGGCCTAAAGTGGTCTGTCCATGAACTAGCGTGTGAGCAGCTACGCTGAGAACAATCCATAAACCAGCAGTCTGGGCATGCTGAAACACTCTGCAGACAGCAAGAGTAGGGCGAGGGTGTGAGCGCATGTCAGGACTCAGCTCCAGGAATGTCCGAACCAGGGGATGGTCATCAAACAGCCCCACCCATGGTCAAAGGCAGGAAGTAAGGAGAAGAACTTCAAAAACTAGGGGTGGCTTACACCTATGCAGTGCCAGTGAGTGCCAGAAGAGACTGCACTAGCACGCCTCGGTGATCAGCCTTGTACTCACAACCATGTATGATGAGCAGGAGAGCAAAGGCACCAAGTTGTAAGTTTTCCTCTTCCTTTCTTCCCACAAATGCTAAGCAAAATGATGGTTGATAGTGATTCTGGGCTGCAATGTCTATTCCAGTTAGTTACCTCATATATCTTAGCTACCAGAGTGCTTCAGTGAGAATAGAAGTACTAACTCTAATACGGTGTTGCCACAAATCCTCACCAAGGGAGCTCTGAATTAAAAAATCAAGTTGGCTGTAACTACATTTTGTAACGTGAGTAGGAAACAATTTTTATCTGAGTCTTATTTTATAGCCATGATACACACAATTTGCTGTGGTGTCTTTTTTCCTCTCTCTATGGCTTATAAAACACTTCAGTAAGGGAGAAGCGTAAAAATGTATTCTTAAGTACTTACCAAAAAAAACTGTCCTTGTTCCCAGAGAACCATCGAAGTCCTAGATCACAGTCACACTGCACCAGGGGTAGTAATTAGCTTTTGTGTCAAATATATGCCACGGTACTGTTGTTAGTAGTTATTTGCTTTACTTGGGACGTACATATACTGGGACGTATATGCCTACAGAGAATGTAACCTGGAGCTTATTCTGCCTATTTTAGATGCCCTTTGTGCTTGGGTAGGATGTGTAGCACAACAATGGGAATTCAGGGAACCTCTTTTTCTACCTAAGACCTTTGCTTAATTTATTTGGTTTTGGTGCTGACAGATTTTCTTGATTTTGATGTGTAAATTTTCAAAACATTGGCTTAGCCATAGTTGCAGGATGACAGAAGTGTTAGTAATTTAAAAAACATCCTTAAAATCACTTGCAACTAATATACTAACTAGAATAAAGATTTTTATCAGCTAAATTTTTTAGCAATAAAGGGAATATGAATTAGCTGGAGAGGTGTATTTTGACCACTGGAGGGCTCCTACATTTTTTGCCATTACTAAGCAAAAGCACTAAACAGAAGCTGGCCTAATTTAAAGTTACTGAAAGAAAAATCTGCAGCTAGCAATGTATTTTATGAATTTCACCTGTATTTCTACTTGAATCACTGTGGACAGACTGTGAAAGTATTGAACTTATAAATTATTTAAATCTAGTCACAAACGCTTTCCCCAAATATTTTCAGATTTGCAAATTGTTCGTATGTTGACATTCCAATTGAATATTTGGTTCGCAATTTGCATAGGCACTTCAGATATTAGTGCATCAAAGCCAAACTAAACTACTAATTGTGTGCTCATTTGTATGAATATTTTAATGTCTATATTATAATTCTATGATCATTTGCTAAATAGTACAAATGGGCAGATAAAGGTTACTGAAGACAAAGGAAAAACTGCTGATTTGCATTGCTGGATGAGGCCAGGCCTGCATATTGCTCCTTCCTTCTGCAATTCCATCAGTGAGAACCAGAAAAAAAACATCACTACACTGTTCTTAACCAGAAAAAGCAGCCAGGATTTGCAACTTTGATACCCCAACACAAAATTGAACTGATGTTTTCAGGGACTGCCTGAGCTTTAAAAACTGATTTGCAGGCCTCTTTAGGATAGGAAGGCAGGATCCTCTCAGATCTTTCTGGAAACTGAATAAGTAGTTGCTTTCAGGGTCCAGACCAAACATGTTGTTCTCATGTCACTGACCCTCATCAGATACGCACATCACACTTAGACTAAATCACAAGCTCTCCTCAGCCTGCTTAACGTTATCACGTCACTTGATACATTCAAGCTCTGCTGATTTACAGGATCTGGCCCTATTTACAATTTAACCCAGTTTCTTCTCGTTCTGGACCTCTAGTGCCTTCCAGGCCAATGGGGCCTGTTGACACTCCCTGAACCATCTCACAGGGTTTTTTCAGGCTACACTTGGACCTTCATGTGGAAGTTACTGTAGCCCTAAATCCCACTACTTTCCATTTCCAGTGGATAAAGTTTGTCAGTCCTTTGGAGTCTGCCAGACACAGGTATTCCTCCTGTCTTATCTGGGTTGATGCTGCTCATGCTACCAGCAGAGTTTTGCTGGGATCTCAAGAGAAGACTACCATCCTTCCTCTTTCTCTTGCAAATCTAACTTCTCTTACAAGACCCTTTTGTTTTTTCCCAATACTTGCAGGCTCCATTCATGAAACAGACCTTTGGTGGGCATTTTCCAATTGAATGCTGTATGGTTGGCATCATTCATAGGATAGAACCAAATTAAACATGCCAGGTTGACAAAAATCTCCGACTACAAATTAACAAACTACTGCTTTATGTACTTCTGATGAAAGATGAATGTTTCATACATATCAAAATGAGAGGTTGCTGGGAGCCTGAGGAACGAAACCCTTAAGTTCTCTGGTTTCTGATAAAACACTGAATCGGTAAATATTTGTCTAAATTATAGGTCCAGCTCATAAAGTAACTGAAATGACAGAATACCTTCTCCAGGAGAACAGCAGTAGCACAGGGACAAACTGATTCTTATACATATTTTTTAAAATTTATTATGGAACTTAAACACTTTTAAATATTATGAAGAAACACAGCAGAAAGCTTTCATCCTTCTCAGGCTTTAATGCAATTTTCTAAAAACAATGCACAATATAGTCACAAATTATCTGCATTTTTCCATTTTCACTCAAAATCTCTAATATTTATCGAAACTTTCACATTGATTTGGAATTACTCAGGAAGGACGCTTACCTTAAGCCCACTTACCACTTGTGGGTGGACACATCTGTGGTTCTAGCAACATGACACAGCTTATCTGCTTTGAAGCTTTGCCCCAGTGCTCGCCGATGCAATAAAACCTGAGTATCTGCAGGATAAAAGAGATTGGCAATAGTCAAATCCTTAGCAAATTTTGAGGAGCCCCTGTGGCTCTTTTGCTTAGGAGTATAGGAAGTTCTTCCCACCATCTGTGCTAGTTTAGTACAGATCTAAGCACAGAGGAGAAGACTGGATTCTGTCACAGTTCAGAAATTATCTCCAGGTTGCTTCCCCTCCTCTGGCCACGCTTTCTTGCCTCACTGCCCACAGATTGTTGTAATCTCCTCTGTGGGGTATAACCGTCTTTGAAGCACAGATTGGACAGCACTGGCTTAAACTAGGGTGAGTTTTCGTAACAGAAACTCATTCCAATAGAAAGACTCTGCCTGGCTCATATTTTGGGGTCTTTTCTTTCTCCTCAGATAAATACAACAATTCCCACTAAAAAAAATAGCAAAATAATTTAAAGTTACCTTTTGCAGTTTTGGCTAAAATTTGGCCAAAAAAAAACCCACAACAAAATAGTTTTTCAAGTTCTTATTGCTGCACTCTATTTCAGTCCTTCATATCTAGTGCATTGCAGAGATTGTATCTGCTTGTAGACCATGCAGACCCATGGGTCCTGTGTAACCTCAAGGGATGCAAGACTGTTTTCAGCATCATCAAACTCTTCCTAAAAGCTCTCACACTCGTGACAATCACGCTTATGAGCCGAACACAACACAAACATCTGCAGTGACAGCAGGCAGAGGACACTGTCTCTTATGCTCAAAAAGTGCACAAAGCTACAGCTCAAGTCTCAGGATAATCATTGGAAGAACTGAGCCTGTAACCCCTCCACGAGCTATTCTGATCCCATCCCATCCCATCTTCTCGGTGTTAGCAATCCCGTTGCACATAAAACACACTCCTATTTCACTCCTCTTTTTAATTATGGCAGGAAAGGTTTACCCCTGAATTAAATGTAGTTAAGAGAGCTTCCTACCGTCATGAGAAATAAACCTTTTATGTTTTGTATCTTTCATACGGTTAATTTGCAGGGTCCTTCAAGAGCAGCTGCTAGTTTTATATGTCAAACGACTGCCACACAAAAGCGAGTGTGGCAGTGAGCTCTGGGTTTTGCTGACACAGCACGCTGTTTCAATTGAAAACAAGAAATAGGAGGAGCAGTCTGAGAAACCTGACACTAGCTGTTACCTTTAGAAATCAAAACTTAACAAAATAAAGGTAGGCATACATATTAATTTATTTTTTTTTAATGAAATCTTGTTAGATGCTGCTGGAGACACAGGTGACCAGCAAGTCCTTCTGAAGAAACATCTGTTACAAAGGAGAAGAGAGGGAGATGAAGAAGGTGCCATTTTTCTATCACCATAGTAAACACCTAATGCACCGTAAACAGAGCAAGTCATGCGGTAAAACATGAAGAAGCTCTTTTTTAATCATCTGAATAGAAATTTAATATCTTTGCATTTGCTAAGTAAGGCAACTTGCCCAAGCAACCAGATACACAAAGCCTTATGCATTTATTCTGCCTTTGTTGCTACTGAACAAAGCTTCTAAGTCACAAGCATTAAGGCTGGTATTTACTAAGCAGTTGCACACGAGGGCTCATTAGGAAAATTAGGGTATCCAAACATGTAAGGAAACCCGAGAAATCAAATAGCCACATATACAGCACGACAAAAAAAAAAAAAAAAAAAAAAAAA
>WHYT01016065.1:132935-219666 GCA_009806455.1 Tetrax tetrax
ACAAAAAAAGCAAGAAAAAAAAAAAAAAAAAAAAAAAAAAACCTACAAGTATTTCCAGTAGTTTTGCTCCTCTAAATTACGAGGTTCAACAGCCAGGATCAGCTCCCCAGGCCACTCTGGCTGTACAGCAGCAGCAGCACAGACCTAGATCACGCTGTGAGGAGCGGAGGACTGGCTTCCATGGGGATGCCATGCTGCAGGAAGCCTTTGCTAGCAAACCTGCCCGTCGCTACCGAGCTGCACCAGCGCTATAGCAAGAACAGGGGAACATAAAAACTCCCCCCACAACACATTACCAGCCAGGAGATCTGTCAACTTTGGTAGTGCTCTTTAAGTATTATATTGCTACTGTCTGTCAGGAGTCCAAAATACTCCTCCCTAGCTCTTTTTAAAGGATAATTTCATAAGGTAAGAGCACTGCCACTGTGACTAGCACGCCTTAGTTTCCTCTCTCTTTTCTGCAGTCCTGGCAGGAAGGGTGGCCTCTGTCAAATATCAAGGTCACATGAATGTAGCAAAATTCACCTTTCAAGTCTGTGAGAATGAAAACCAATTTGCTAGTCAAAACTGAGGAGCGATAAAAAGGCTTATATTCAATATACCAGCAAAAATGTCATACTGCAACAGCAGGACAGCCCTCCACCAGCTTTCTGGCACAGCTATTTGCACCACTGCAACCACTCTGATGGGAAAGTCTTCCAAGAAGTCTGCTAAATATACCGGCACCCTCTCCTACTCCTGGGGATAAATGTAGAACCAGGTCAGCAGATCTTCAGGAAGTAGCGAATATTTCTAATGCTCAGCACTCCAGGACAAATTAGAAACCCTTTTGTGTAATAGCTATAGAATTAGTTTTGCAGAAAAGTAGCAAATCTTCCATTTGCATGGGTAGAAAATAAACCAGGACCTCAGCTGAAGACCAGGCTATGACTAAATGCAAATTCCTAATCAGAATATCAATATGAAGAATTTTTTCAGAGGAGACAGAAACCAGATTTAGCCTCTGGATCAAACAACTCTTGCAGATGGTATTTCAGTAGGCAAATATGACATTCTGAGCTAAAATATTTCACAACATGAGCCTTAAACAAACAGCTTGCTTTAAAAGAACTTTGTTGTCACAATGATAGTCCTTCTTTGTAGCCACATTCCGAAGTTTTATGCAGGACTGCAAGAGCTCTCACAATAAAGAAGGAGATGGGCCATTCCCCAACCCCAGGGCATTTGCCTGGCACGGGGATTCTTCAGTTCAAGTTCCTGCTTTGAGGTGGGTACCTGGAAGAAGCATTTTGTCTTTTAATGACTTGAGCAGCTCTGCATGGTACATCTTCACAATACCTCTTTGCCTGCACTCCGCCATGCAGTTATGACTTTTTTCCAGCAGAATCCATGTGTCTCTCTCCTTCTGGTAAATTTATCGCAGAGAGAGAATTCTCTGAGACCAGATTTTTATTTCACTTCCTTCTTAGCATTTATATTAAGATATTTTAAAAGTTCAGGAACTTGTATCTATGCACCACTTGTCTACATATGCTCAGACTCTTGTCACTTTTCTCTTAATTGCTCCATTCTCACTCTTTGTTTTTCTAATTAGACTGAGAGCTCTCAAGCAAGAATTATCCTTAGTTTCAGCTGTTAACACCGTGGGTTGTTGGCCTCTTAATAATCATAGATAATGCAGTGTTCCTCAGTGGAATGTATGTTGGCTTTATCAATCACTATGCTGCCATATGCAGCTGTATTGTTGTAAAATTTTAAATTGTTTTAGGTCAAATACAAGAAGCTGACTGGTGCCGGCGTGTATCTTTGATCCATGGACAATGCATTAGGAAGGACTACAATTAACCATTTTACAGGTAGGAAGTGAGGCTCAGAAAAGCTAGAAGCCAGTCCCAGGGGATCAGTGGCATCACAGAGAACCAGTTTCCACACCTCAGGTTAATTAATGCCTTAACCAAAGGACCCACCTCTCATGCCACCACGAACATGACATCCTGCTTCCTAGCTTTTAGGTATTTTGCTTCCAGTGAGGCTTGTAAAATGAAAATTCCTGGTAAACCACATGACCTTATCTTTCATGTTTGTGAATAAGATTTTATGTATCCTTTTTATGAATAGTTTCTACCATTCACTTCACATCTTGACTCAGAGATAGAGCTTTCCTTTGATTTCTTCTTTATTTTTGTGCTAAGGTTCTAATTTATTCTTCATAAAGTTTATATATATACACACACACTCATATATACACATATATATGTGCATGTAAATATATATATAAATATACACACTCACATATATACGTAACAGATGTAGGTAACATAAAAACCTGAATGAACATAATAGTTTTGACTTTTCTTCCACTTTATTTGCCTGCACAGAATTACTAAGACATACTTCATGATTTGAAAGATGAGACCATGATATTGCTACTTCTACACTTCCAAGGAGAGTGCAGGTGTTTCAAAGCATTTATGAAATTGCTTGATTGACTCTTATATAGAAATCGATTGACAATAAGTTGAACCTTTGCAGCTAGGCTGTAAAAGATTTGATTATAGTAACAATACTAACCGTCATGAATGTCATAAATCTTAAGAGAAAGGACACATATGTCACATATAATGCATGAAAAAGTTGTCCTTTTATCATGGATAACTTACCATTGTGTAGATACTCTGCTGATCAGCTATTGCATTATTTGAATAAGTATCTGATGTCTTGTTTTCTTTCAAGGAGGCAGGTGCAGGATGAAGCAGGAAGCCTGCCAAGAAAGATGATAAATTGCCACTCGGTGCTGGGGACCAGTGCTTAACGTTAATGCAATGCTGCCAGGAACTAAAGCAGTAGAGTAATAAGAAACTAGGAAGAAAATAACTTCTCATCCACCATTAAACAGACTGGCTTAATTTTCTTTATCCATTATAATTTCTAGTACATCTAAAACAAAACATTGCCATTGTCTTATTACAAGCAAAGTAAAATAGCTTTGGAAAACATCCTATCACTTACAAGAACTATAAAACAGTAATATCAGTTACTTTTCTGCTAGAGGAGTAATCGTGAAGCTAACAAGTTCAAATAAAATTATACGGAAAAATAATTGCAAAGAAGTACGGCCTAGATTTTGAAATCTTTACCCACTTTGGCAAGTGTTGCTCCCTGGGCGAACTGGCTCATTCAGTAACTAGATGATGGTGTAGTCAGAAGTAACAGAGGGCCCATAATATCCCAAGTTTCCTTGTCTACTCTTTACCCCTTACTGCACTGGATTTGGACTAATATGGGATAAATTTGAAAAGAATTCAATGCAGTTTACATTAGTTCATGGGAGAAAAAAGGATAAGCCTTGTAGCAAATTTGCAATGGGGTAGCTACATGTGGGTTAAATACTGCACAAAACACTGATTGAGTGAGAATCTTGTTGTTCATGTTGACTGAAAATAAAAAAAAAAGTTTCATGAAAAATGGGTTCTTAACACTTTGATATTAGAAATGAGATCATCCAGCCGTCATATCAATATCAGTCTAAGGCCAAGGCACACTTTCCACTTTCCTAAGCTAGTAAATAAAAGCAAAACAAATCTATAATTTATTTCTCCTTTGTGTGTACATTAGAATCTATGGGGAAAATATAAGTTTGCAGACTCTCCAGATCTTAAAAACTTTGACTTCTGAGGCGGCTAAGGTTAGGCTATAGGCAAAGAGACAGACAATTATGTTCTGCTAGCATTTTGCTTCCCAGGAACAAAACTCTGCCAGGAACAAGGATGCTCCCTACAGACTGAAGCAGTCCATCTGTTTTGGTCCGTTCTTTCCTAGGTGGCCAGCTTGTAGGTATTCTGGAAGATAACTGGAAAACTTCGTCTTGGAATCCTTGGTTTATTTGGCTTGGGTAGTGGTACAGGATCAGGTCTATATGTATAATCAGAGACCTCTTCTGGTAGTGAAATGGGCTTCAACACACTATAAACATGCTACGCTACATTGTCCTGCACCATTTGGGAACAAAACTAATCCTACTCACATAAAGCCTGTTCAAGAAGAAGCTCTGTTTTAACCAGCTGTTTTAAAAATATTAAGGGTTTTGCCAGCTATTGAAAATATAGATCTTGGATTCTCTCCCTTCCCTTCATATAGTTAAAATATATATACAGATATCACTTTGGGGTATTCAACCCCAATCTTATCCAATTCAGTAGGTACTAGGGAAACTCACATCAGCATTTTACTGGAACGCTGATGCACACAAAAATTAACTAGTGCTGTTTTCAACATTCATCCATCAGTAAAATTAAAACTAAATTGAACAACTGATGATCAATGTCATTCCTCTTCATGCCCCATAGTAACTTACAGTAATCTTTATGTTTTTTAATTTGGCCATAAGTCAAACACTTCATCTTCGGCAATCTTCATCTCGATATAGGAAAGGTACATTAAAGCTATTAAGATGAAAACCATCTAAGAAACATTTTTTTAAAGCTTGCACAGGATCTATATTCTCATCTGTATTATGTCTAGAAAAGTGCATGATGTTCAGAATGAAACCCGAAAAGCTGTGCGCTATTTAATCTCATCCGCATTTCCTCCACAACTATGCATCATACCACCAAGACAAAGTAATGTTGGAGCAGAGGAAGATAGCTCACTATTTAGATGTTGATTTTTCAAGTTGTATATCCCTCTGAAACAATTCCTTAGCAAGTAATTATGTCCTAGCTTTTACTTGTTAGATGTGCAGTGTGCCTGCCTGTGTCTCAGTTTATCTTGCTGAGGGCAGATTTCCTCTTCGTAGAGACAACTGTGTCATGATTGGTTCAGTTTCTCACATAGTGTACATAACAGGAAAACAAAAAGAGCAAAAACTCAAAATACATGTCAAGTCAGTATGATGGATTTTAGAAAAGGGAGAGAGCAAGGCTGTGGAAAAATTAGAGGAAAAATGCTCCTGTGCCTGAAGTTAATGTAATGAGCCTGGGAACTCTGTCTGATGGTACCATAAAGGAGGTAACTCATCAGCACAGGAGAGGCACAAGTGCTAGTTAATAATCAAATTCCCTTCTCAGTTATAGTCAAACATTTTCATGATGCTGTTATCATACACATAACCAAGGAAAACATTGGGCCTTGAGAAGACGAATTGTGGGTTTGCATTTCAGCACTTCTAAGGGAATTAGGAGAATTTCCAATTTATGAACCTTATCAATAACATCTCATGACAGCTAGAATGAAAAAAATATATATATATTCCCAAATAACATTAATGGTTTTACATCCTCAGCCTCAACCACTGAGGTGTTATCCTTAACCACAGGGACTATACACAGGAATAACTAGGTGGCCTTCAGAATTGGCCCTGTAACACCTTCATTAAAAGGAAGAGACGTCTGAGCTCAGTGAAACATCCTTGGCCTCTGTAGATTGGTACAGCTGACACACATACCCTCATAGGCAAGGGCTTGGGTTCCACTATCCTCCCAATGCACCCTCTCCTCTCCCATTTCTGTAGCCTGGCTGCTGCCTTCTTTCAGTTTCTATTCAGCTAAGCATCCTATGTGTTTGTTTATGACACACTGGAACCAGTTTCAGACACAGAGCGCAGTCACTGATCTGGGATTATCACTTCGCCTTTTCCCCCTCCTCATTCTTTGCTTTGGGTAAAGGAAAATCCTCAAAAAGACTGCCTTGCCAGTTGGTTGGACTTAGTATATTTACAGGCAAATATATTAATTGCTGTCCAAGTGAAGATCAGAGTTGCTCTGAACAAAAGCCCTGTTGACATAAATGCCTTCCTACCATTTTTGCTGGTAGTGGTAGGTGCAACAATATTTTGCCTCTTACATAGAATCATATAATAGTTAAAGATCTTCTGAAGCTTTGCTTTGTTCCCAAATCGTTCTAATCATATTTTCATGATGCATCTTTTCCTACATCCCTGCTCCTTGCATGGGGGTGGACTAGATGACCTTTGAAGGTCCCTTCCAACCCTAACTGTTCTATGATTCTATGATTCTATTTCTCCAGCAAAAAATTTGATACCAGCCACTCTTAAGAGAGAAGGTAGGAAAGTGTGGCACAAAATTACATTCCAGCAAACTAGGGGTTAAAGAATGAGTATAGTATTCAGATTCTCCAGTGCCTATCTGCATGTGTAGACACGTAGCCTGTGCAAAGTAAGTGCATTGGTTGTGCTTGACTTTCAGAGCTGCTAAGTGTTGACTCAGGGTAGGTAACAGGGAAGACACAGTGTCCAAGAACTTTTTACATTTCACTGCACATTTCACAGACAGGTTTTTGATATAAGGAGAAAGAAAAAGGGATCTTCAAATGACTTCACCTTTAGTTTTTAGGAAAATAATTGTAGCATCCCTTTTGCAATACACTACTAAGATGTGTTTTGTGATTCTTTTCACTACAGTCAACATTAGCAAGTGTATTCCAGCTAAAGTTATGTTTCAGAATCAGGTGATCTGGACTAGTATTCATCGACATGAATGACACTGTCAATATAAGTCTCAGTTAAACTAAACTTAAATTAAGTAAGAACTTAATTCCTTCAAATTACTTATTAGTCATCCTACTAATGCTAGTGGTCACCCTCAAGACTACAAACAGGAAAATTAAACCCTAGCCAACTGATTGATTTCAATTCTCAGTCAAGCAAGAAGACTGAACCAGCAGCCATACATAGACTAAAACTCAGTGGAACAAAGAGAAAGCAGCACTTGCTTGTTTATTGATTCGCTAGATCATGTTCAAGTCTGAGAAACCTGAGAAGAAAAATATACAGAAAAAGTGAGGAGCAGCATCTAGTATACTTCTAATTTAAAATACGTTATGTTGATACTTCTCATAAAATTAGAATTACAAAATACTGTTGCAGAAGTCCATACAATGATGGGGGGTTTTTTGACATTATCAAATGTTTCACAGTGATATTTCATCCTTCTATTTTATTTTCTATCTTGTATCATAACTTAAATTAAAAAATAATGATGAACAAGAAAACCTGAAACAAAGTAATCTGAACTTATAAGAAAAAAAATCACTTGGGAATTTTTGTTTAAAATAGTAAAAAAAAAACCAGTATAATTCTAGGGAACATTTTCTAAAATAAAATTTTGTAAAAGGAAAATACATGAAACCAGGAAATTTTAATCAGCCCAAATAAAAAGTGCAAAGTCTTTCAGAATTATTTTAGAAATCATCTAACTCCTACATAAAATATTTCAGTAAGTTTCACAGTAATGAGGAGAACTTTGCTTGGCTTCTGTGCATCGTTTCTTTCAGTTCATCCTTAAATTCTTACATGAGGAAAACCATCCATAAATGAAAAATGTTAATGATTTAATATCATCCTTCTGATGCAGACAAAAGACCAGAGGCACTTAATTCTCAGCATTTTCTTCACTACACAGACAATATAAGTCAGTGCATAGAAGAACTTTTTAACACCTATGGAACATAAGATTGTAGTTATTTATTGTAGCTATTAAGTTACACATTCAATTTTATTAAATATTTCAAATACAACAAATAAGACACTGCAGAGTACAACATCTGAGACTAATCTTACCTAGGTAAATGGATTACCTTTTGACTAGGACATTTGGATACAAGGCTAGAAGGACTTCTTAACACTTTGTGGGTGTTAAGACTTTGTCTTATGTCAGCAGCATCAAATCAGTACTGAACTGAGTGTTTGATAAGAGAATTTTATGTTGAGCTCCATAATAACGAAGATGAAAAATTATGGGTCCATTCTTTTTTTTTTTTTAATCTAGTCATACCAAAGTGTACTTTGTTGGCAAGAAGTTCTACTAAATGGACTCATAACGTTTTACTCCTTTTAATGGGGATTTCATTATCACTATCAATTTTGTAGCATGCTAACCTGCTTTGAAACATAGTAGAAACTACAATAAGTAAATGTGGACTTAGAAATTTAATTTTAAGGTTTTGTTGATTGATTTTAAACTTTAGTGAAGAATGCACCCATAAAGCGCTACAGGCTCTGCTAACAGATCACAATAGAATATCAGCAGGAAACAGCTTACCATAGAGGTATGACTGTCTTGTAAGATCAGTCATTTTGTGGTGGGACAGAGGAGCCTGTGTATAGAGGAAGTTCTCCAAGTTCATTAAAGGCCTCTTGTGAGCCACTAAATTTGGATATTCAAGCTGCCATCTTACTCATGAGGTCTAAGAATGCAAAAATATATCAAACAGTCACATTATGTTAAAGTTTGTGTTCAAATAAAAATATATTCATATGATGGTATTCAAAGTTTCATAAAGCAAAAAATGTCAAAGGTTTTGACCAGAAAGCAGCTGTCAGTAATACCACTGATGGTGTTGCCTCTTGCTTAACTCAAGCAGCTGTCAGTAATACCACTGATGGTGTTGCCTCTTGCTTAACTCAGAGCTCTAGACCTGGTCTGACAAATTACTCCTATCTATGGAAAGACTCAGTAGAATTCGTTTTCCTGCCCTATGGTCTTGCAGTTGTTCTTGAACACCAGTCAGGGTAAAAAGTGGGCTTTCTCCTGCTCTGTCACTGTAGGAAAGCCTGCGTCAATCCGGTGTTATTCTGCCAGACAGGTGAAATGTTTACTGTGGGAAGGGATGTGCCCAGCATGGCTTTCTTTTACCAAAACGATGCAAAAACTCCCAGTTGATTTTAACTGGCTTTTCATCAGTGGATTCCTTCTAGATTATTCCACACTCTGCTCTTTGATGGCGAAGGGAAATGCCATGAGGTGGCAGGCGCACACTTAGTGAGCACTTGGGAATCAGATTGATTACCTGCAGAGAAGGTATGGCTCTTCTTAACGGCAGAAACACACAGCTTGGTCTCAGCCAGCCTGAGGGTGTCTCGTTCATACTGCACTGACTCACAGAATTAACGTGGGAATTAGCACAGCCAGCTCCCATATCAGCAGCATTATGTTATCCAATTTGCATAGTCTCCCCATGCTAGCAACATGATACCAATCCTGACAGTAGGAGCCCATGCTTTTGGAGCAGAAGGTACAGTGCTCTATCTCCAGTGACAACCATGACGTCTATATGGCAAGGGCAAGCAGAATACTTGACAACCATGAAGTTTGTATAGCCTGCGAATTGTTACAGTGGGCATATTTTGAGACATCAGCAGCCTGTGAGAACACTCTGCATATTTTCCTACTAGACCTGATCAAAAGAGCAACCACCTTCATTTTGTTGATGAGAACACTATAGAAATTTCAGATACTGATCAAGTAATAAATAACCATCTCACTGATGACCATAGCAAGGACTCTGCCATGCTTACACTAGACTCTTGTGAAAAAGGCGTGGGTTCCCGTTCAACCTATTCAGCTATGCAACCCCCTCAAATAGTGAAAGGGAAACCATAAAACTAAATGTGATGCACATCATCCCAAGAAATTCATGCCTTGCAAGTCCCTTGGCAAAACTCTCCCAGCTTCAGAAATACTCTACTTTGCAAAAGACCCTGAAGCAATTTTACATTGGTTCCATTTGGTTCTTCCCTGAATGATGTCAGATTTCTTAAGATGAGAAATCTCCATGACACATACTAATTAGAGACAGTATCAGTAAATAGGCCTCTTGTTAAGACCATCCAACAATCTTCATAAGAACCTGTTCTCAGCTGCCTACAATATAGAATTACAAAAATCTGTTTTGACATTTCCAGCGTCGCAAATATATTTTCAACTGTCATGACATAAGGAGTTTCAACTGGTTATCAGTAAATGTATTAATAGATCTGCAACCAGACACTAGTGGTAACAAGTGAGTATAGAACAAGAATGGCAAAAATAGTGTGTTTTCAGCTCAGAATAGCTACTAAAATTGAGAGATTATGTGTCTTGTTTGCATGAGTGACCTACAAAAGCAAGAGTTGCAATATAAACAGGAATTACTTAGAAAAAAATAACTGAAGAGACAGAATTTCAGTGATTCCACATAAACACTTTTACCATCAAGTATAACAATTCTTAGGACCCTTCTATGGCAGCAGACAGCATTTCAGACAATGCTTTAACTGTGTGTTTCAGACCAATTGATCTCACATGCTTAAGCGCTGCTATAGAACACTTTGCAGTACTAAGGCATCTACTAGTAGAGAATCAAATATGCCATTCCCTCTTTTGGGAATCATAAAGACTAATCAAAAGCTTCCCATAAATTTAAAAATTTTAGAAGAAGTAATTATTATTTTTTTAAATGCAAGATTACCCACTATATACACCATAATAACACATACAATTCTTAGACTGTGATGTATGCTAAAACGCTAGAGTAAGGTACTCTAAAGCATTCCTCAGAGCCGGGCAGAGATCTACAGAAACCACAGAAGTTGATGGCTTCTTGCCATTTTTGGAAATCAGCCCACCAGGTCACCCAGCTATGGTTTACAGAGCTGCTAGTCCCTGATTTTTAAAAATCTTGGTACAAATATTTTAAACATGTATGCCATGAGCTATTAAATGAAGTTCTTAAATGTTCTGGAAGAACCCATAAAGTAAAGCTCCCCCTGATACAGTAAATTATGTTGTCCATTCCTCTATTTGATTGGCAGCCTTTAAATCTCTCTTCCCATTGAGTTTATGCCATGTGAAATAACTGCAAAAGAAGATCTTGTGTTCAATTTTTCAGGGTCAGGTTGTCTTTCAGTAACGTGGATGTCATTCGTGACACAATGAATGAGAGTCATACCCAAGGCAACCCAAAGAAGGGATGTTAACTCCAATAATAAAAATAAAACATCAAAGGTAATCATAGGAAAGTCTGTTTAAGACCAAAAGAGTCAGGCAGGCAGAAGCAGGGACTGATATAAAAAGATACTACCAGGCACAAATCCCAGTATCTTCTCTGCATGACCAATTTAACAGTGCTGCTATTGACAATACAATAATTCATAGCAGGACTAAAAACCCTCATAGTTGACACAGCGAACACATTCACCACATATGTACAACACACTATGCACTCCAAAAAAAAAAAGAATCTACCTGACTGAGAAATACTCTCTCTGGCAACTTGAAGAGTATTAGGAAAGAAATAAAACATCCTTACTAGAAGTAATATAAAATTTTTTAAGTTTTAAAACTTTAGCTTGGAGTTCTTTTCCACTCAAACCAGTATTATGGAACTATGGGTTTTTTTCAATTAGACGAACCTGTAGATAAGCAAAGCTAAATCTTTCCTGCTCTGAACTAACAGCCCTGAAACCGTCTTTTTAAATGGGAATAGTTCATTGTAGTCAGAGATGAAATTATAACACTATTTTATTTAAGGTCATGCTTTTCTGTGTCTTTGCCAGCTCTTTCTCTACTACCACTAAAATTTCCCGAGTGATAACTGTCAGTTATCACAATCAAAGGTTGGAGAGAGAGGTTTAAGTCATGATCACTCCGCCTTCCCATCTGGGTTAGCTACATATATGCAAAGTGCCATTTTAAAAAGTGAGAGAGGGAGAGAGAAAAGGAGGATGGAAGGCTTCACCACACTAAATGAAAAGCAAACAATATGCATAACAGCATCCTAAGGAGACGTACCACTCTGCTGGGAAAAACCAAGACAAAAGAATTATCTGACACAACAGTTCAAAGCATATTGCACCTGTCAAAATGTCTGTCATCTTCTATAGAAATGAAACATTCTAAAAGAAAAAAGGGAAACTCTAGCAAAGTCACTCAGAAACAACAGACCACTTTGTCTCCTTCCTTCCAGCCAACTCCTCCATCTGAAAGCCATTTAACTCACTGCTAAAGATTGCCTGGAAGGACCAGACAATAGGAAGGTCTCTTTCATTGTCAAGGACAGTTACACTTTGAAGATGATGCTCAAAAGGGGTTAAAATGGGTCAACAAGCAATTGTTGGGTCTATCCAAGGAAATGTAAGCAGAACATTGTTAAAGTCAGACACAAAAAAAATCTAAAAGAGCATATCTTTAAACTGGGGAAGTATGGGGAGAGCAACACAAAATACTGATGTAATCTCATGGGGAAATAGAGATAAAAAAACCTAGCATTACAAGAGGACAAATGGTGAATTTCAGTCTAGAGATGGCTGTTCCTAGCAACATGCATCCAAAGCACAGAAAAGACAAGAGAGAGAGAAGATTATAAACAGAGGGAAAACCAACAACCACCCTGAGAGAAGTAGATTTCATTTTCCCATTATTTTTTCATTTGTCTGCTTCCAACTTTCACAAAATCCCCTGGGAATCACTGTGTGTTGCACAGCGAGATGGAACAGGTACATCTTACATACTAAAATGGATTTACTCATCTGTCAATACCAACTGTATTAAAAGGGAAAAAAATTGGGAAGTCGCAAAAATATTTTTGCTTATATGCAAATTATCTAAGTCAATTCTTATACAGCCTACTGAAATCTCTTTGTGTGTGCACGTTCTCTTCATGCTTATGTGAAAGATAGATGTTACTATTTTTAAAAAGTTTCCAGACTTAATTTACACCAATTTAATTCCTAAAGTAAATATTCTGAGAAATAAAAAATTATCTAATACCATTTATTTATCTAAAATACATTCTTCTTATTAGAAGTCTAATTTCTCTATTCATCGAATTTTGGCTTGTTTTTGATTCTTAAATGGAGCATTGCATAGGAATACAGGCACTAAGCCTGAAAAAGCCTCAGCTCAGCAGAACTAGTCATGAAGCATATTCATTTGCATCTGCATTTGCAGCAAAGAGACATTCCATTACAAGGGACTTTGGACAGGAAAAATGCCGGAAATTTCCACTCTGCTGAAGTCAGTGGCAAAACTTCCGCTAACATCACTGGAGGCAAGAAGTCAGACCTGTTATCACACGCTTGTACTTCTGAACTAGGTCATTAATGGTCTTGTACATGTCGTTTATTAGACAACTTTTGCGTTTTCACTCTTTCGAACTTTCAGCAAGACAACAATGAGAATAGAAAATTGTCCTTGAAACAGTGTAACCAAACTGAATGGGTCCTCACATTTTGGAAAATCCTTGAACCTGGGGCTGAAATTTTTTACATCTTACTATATCTGTTAAGATGCAGAACTGCCCTCTGATGTGGTGTAATTATCTCCCCAAAATCAATGGGACAATCAATGTTCAGCTGCTGAGAACATGGCCTGGAGTGTTCTTTTTTAGTCCTCAATGGTGTTGGACAATAAATGCATGAAGGCCAAGAAAAAAGAATTATTTGAGACTTGAGGAATTTCAAATCTACATCTAATTTGAAAATCAAGATTTGCATATTAACCTCTTTTCTACAAGAGTAAGAAATAATGAATGTAACAAACACTATTTATCATTATCTTCTTTGTCATTGAAAAGCAACTTCAGTCACTGAAAACTATAAAGTTTCTTCCCCTCCCCCCCCCACCTTGTATTTTCTTTAAATCAAAGAGTTATTCCTAAAGCGTCAATTGAAGCTTAACATTTTCAAGAGTTTCTAAAGCAATTTTTCAGGTATAAAATCTTTTTCAACCATCTTTTTGACAAACTATTTCATCTCAGATAGTGCTGGAAACTTGTCTTGTAGCAAGCCCTGGTCAGTTATTACAGATATTACAAAATTGTTATTTCATCTACTCAGTTTCTTTACTTCACACTCATACACTGGATTCCAACCAAAAAAAAAAAAACAACTCAGAAATATTGATATCTCAATGTTTATCTGGCACCAAACATTTCTATAGATGTAAGTTGAGTTGAAAGCCTCACAGACTGATCCTTGCCTACTGAATGTCCTTGTGTCTAGATTCAGAAATAGTTTTTTTTCATGAGCTTTTTATGGCCCTATGTGAGTGATTACGTGGTACTAAAATGTAATGGGAGCCAGGGTAGTATTATCAGTGTCTCTTTCAGAATTCATTGTTTTCAACAGTATTTGTGATTTTTAGGCTTGCTGGAAGAGCAGTCTCAAACTAGGCCCTTCAAATCAGTGATGAAAATGATCATTACACAATTGCTGGCCTCCTGTGCAATTGATACATATGTAACTCATCTAACTTCACATGAAACACCATGGCAGCGGTCAAAATACAAAACTGCCCCCACCACCAGTGTGAGGCTACGTCGTTACTGTCATCTTCCTCCTCCATCCTCCTTTCCTTCTCATAGTCTTCCTCCATGCCCCACACTTTCCTTCAGGAGACTTATTCCCCTCCATGGCTCACGAGTCACAGCAGACAAGGGTTCGGAGAATAACGGAACCCTTGTCCCTTTGTTGGGTTCTGATGTTGAGGATAAGAGCAGACTGCCACAGCCAGAGGCAAAAGAGGAGGTAAGCTACATTCAGCCTTGGAGATCATAAAATGGGGATGCTATACACACAGTCATCTTGTCAGGATATGGGAAACCTGAGTGTGATCAGGGCCAGTGGCATCTAAGGGAAACTGAGGTGCCAAACTCTTAACACAGCTACAGTGCACATGTGCAAATTCCTGTTTTCAGAATCTGAAAATAAATCTAAATTCACATTCTGTATAAGATGCCATGGCTCCTTCCTCACTAGGTTCCAGCTAGAAAATACAGACACAAACATTTTTCCTTTGTTCTATTTACTACCATGGTCATGTATATTTTTTTCACTGTAAGAAAAACAATATCCTGCCTACTTCTATTTCTACTGTCCTAAATAGGTAAATAATATCTGCTGAAATTAAAAAAAAAAAAAAAAAAAGAATTATCCCAGCCTTGACAACTGGCAGAATAATTTCAGCTTTAATGTTAATTTGGCAAAGTGACATGCATGAAAAAAAAGGGTTTGTGATGATAAATGTGTATAGACATCACTAACAGCACCTTAAATTGAATCAACTGAAAATGCAGTATCAAGTACAAAGACTTGTCATGACCAGTGTGAGTTTGATTTTGTTGGGTTTTTTTCTAATTAGAATATAATTAGAATTTAAATTTCCCTGTGATTGATAGCACTCCATAGATAACATCAAAAATGGTGGGTGAAATTTTCTGCTGCTGTGTCTCTGTGAAAGGCAGAGTTGCACAAGCAGTGAACATTTTCTTTTTTTTTTTTTAACTTGGCCACAATCATGTGCTTTTCAGATAGGTCTGTACAGTGTCAAGGCAAATTCTCCAATATCCTCCATTCTCCTGTATTCATGTATGAACATGTGCCCAGGAACAATCTTTAATCACAGCTCATTACTCTTCTTTTTAGAAAGACCCAATCCTCAAATCAGAGGAAGAGACAATCACATGTGACTGAGAAAATCAATTCTCCTCCATGAATAATGACTAGCTGTGGATTGGAAGGAACAGTTCACATAAAGCACAGGTGGAAGTTTTCTGAAACAAACTTTAAATTGTTTCAGGTAGTAAATAACTTCAAAAATTCAAAGTCTTTTTATTACACTAAAGAACAAAAGTGCTAAATCCACCTGATAATATATTTGCAATGAAACATTTAGCCAGTGCACGTGGGCATTTCAGATACGCTTCTGAGGATAACAAGTGGGTAAAAAGAGATTAAAATATTACCTTCAGATAACTGTTTCCAGTGCTTTCACAACATATCAGTTTTCCTCTCTAAAAAAGCCTTTTTCCTCTGATCTCAGGAGTGTACACCTGACTGGCACACCGCAATTCACTTCTGTCATTAGTAGAACAAATACAGTTTTGTCCTTTTTCATGTGCCACATCAAATTGATTAGCCACATTCATATCTCAGGATTTTTTAGGAAAAGGTGAAGTTCTAAGAGCAAAAAGACTGTGCCTCGATTTTCAAACTTCCATCAAACATGGTACTGGAGGTGATTAGGAAAACGTTTCTTTTTTAAATATTTAAACTATGCTGTGAGGACCCCAGCTCTTTTAACATTTAATGGGTAAGCTTTGTTCTTTATAGGAAGAGTTGCCCTTTAAAAGAAATAGAGGTCCAAGCAAACTGGATTTGGAGGGTCACACATTCTCTCTCATCTTGGCCGCTACTCTAAAAACTGTGGTTGAGGGTGTTTTGAGGTATTTACTTAAACACAAAACAGCTGAGTGGATGACACTGTTTCAAGGAGTAGAAGGAAACTCCTACCCTGATTTAAGGCTCCAAGAAGCTGGTAAACATTTGATATTTGACCTGAAGCTGGATTCTTTCTTGGAAAAGCCTGATGTTGGACAGGAGGACGTGCCAGGTGGAAAGGCTCTATGACTAAAATATGTCCTTTGGGGGAATCTCAGTGATTTCATTCAATTCTCTATCAAACTCTTTGATTTACAAGTGAGTTTCCCCCACTATTCTCATGAGAAATTTGTTCCTGTCCCCTAATGAGAACAAGGAATCACATACAGTCTCCTCCTTGTCTTTCCAAATAGTTCCCCTCACAAGCAAGGTCCAAAAGGCAGCAAGACCAGGTGCACACTGCAAAATTTTGCCAGGCAAGCCACAGAAGTCGGGGTATGAAAAACCCACACCCAAAAGCTGATGTATAACACCAGCCAGACTCCTCGCTGAGTTTCATGCGGCTCCCCGTCCCACTGTCAAAGGGGAGCTCTGGCCACCAGCCTGGCCAGCCCAGAATCAGCACAGGAGCACCGACAGCGTCGGCTGCCAGCGAGCGATGCTAATATCCACCACAGCAAGGGAAAGGCTCTCGAAACCAGAACAACTTAAGAGATCACTGGTAACACAGCACGAGGGGGGAGGACAGCAGCAGTGAACAGCAGGTGACAGTCATTTTGCTTAATGCAACATTCAAAGGTATTTGTCCTACAGGGGTGAAGGGAGAAGCAAAGTGAGGTGAGACAAGAAGAGCTAACTTCTTGATTTCTTCTGGGAATTTCTGCAGCCTCCAGGAAATAAGAAAATACAAATTGCAGGAATAGGCATAGCAAAAGAAACAGCAAATATCGATCACCAATAACTTCCATCTCCAAAATTCTTTAACTTTAGATTCTCTCACAGTCAATTTAATATTAAAGTTTTCATCTTCCTCCCATCATCAGCGGTTGTAATTTTTTTTTTCATTTACTTTTTTTCTTTGGGTTTTATGCACTAATGAAACACAGTCTGAAAGAAAAAAAAATCTCACCAGAACCAATGAAAATTCCCCACAGGAATTATATTTCCTATAAAGGAAAACTACTGCGAAATGTATGATCTTGCCCTTGGAAACATAGTATTGTGTTTATATCTGAACGGCAGTGAATCTCAGTTCAAATCAAATTTGTATAGTTTCAAACTGCACACCCAGAGATGTATCAGTAGCCACAGCTGGGTTTTTGGCGTAGGACAAGCACTGTCACCAGCTCAGCAATGCCCCACGGCTGCTGCTTCACACACCTGATGCTGCCTCAGTCCTCATGCTGGAAGTTAACCAGGTTGATCAGATCTGTTGCTCTTTTCCAGTAGTCACCAAAGCCTGACAGTCAATGAACATACTCTTTTTCCTGCCCTCTGTGCATCCTCTCGCTTTTCCAGCCCACCAGGTAACCTTCATGTTTTTAATTACTGAGCTAAACCCAACTTGGAGGTCCAATCTCTGCCTCTGCCCATTGTTCTGCATCTATCTGTGTTACAGGGGCTTTTCTTTGAACATGAACATTAGGGTTAGGCATCTTGTTTGCTGTAGAGAGAGGCAGAAATCTACAGATCTCTCAAGTCAAAGGAAAGATGTTTCATCGGTAAGATAAGTACTTTGGGTTTCTTCCAGCAATATAACAATTACATCAATCATTTGTGAAAGGAAAAAAAAAAAGTCTCTATATTTTCTAATTACCTAGGATGTCCAAGAGATCACTTTATTTCTTTGGACCATCTAAATCAAACTATAGAGTGTAACTTACATGGACTACTGCCCTGAATATTAAAGTACTAGAGATGTATTAGACAGTCCAGACCACGAAGGTCTTTGAACTGAGCAAGGGGGCAGCAGAGACTTAAGACATCCTGGGGATTAATGACTGTGCATATAGACTCACTCATGTTAGTGTCAAGCTAGCCACCTCAGGTATCAGTGAAACACCAGCTTCAGCATGAGCTACCTGCCCAAAACACTTACTGAGGCCCATTTTGCATCAGTGATGGTGCATTTCTGAAGCTAACTACATTAAAGCAAGCTCATACTCACTATCCTCTTCACCTCTGGGTAAACTGTGGTTAAATGTCTTCCTCTCCTTGAGAGCAGACACCTCAGCAGGCTGCAGCTCTGGCATGCTGTGTGGGGAAGGCAGAGATGCTGGGTCAGGACAGTTTGACATCAGGAAGCCAGGGATCGCCCCTCTCCCCTTGCCCAAGGCACTGGAAAGAAGAACGGCCAAAAACCATCTCAGCCTTGCATGGCTACAGGTGGTCTGTTTGAAGAAAAAAAACAACAATGCCATTAGATTATTATTACTGTTATTATTCACATCTTCAACAACTGGAGTACTAGCTGGGATGAGAGTCCCGTTGCCTTAGTACTAGGAATTAGTCTACCCCTGAGCGCAAGCCAGGATGCAGGAGGAGGGGGAAGACCTCCCAAAGCCTTTCCAAAAACCATCACACAGGTCTGTGCCAGTCTGCTCTTTGGGGACACAGTCAGCAGCAATTTTGCTGTCCCCACGCCCGGCCAGCAATTTACCCACTGCAACGCAGCCTCTGCTTGGCACCCACTTTTGGTGACAGAGAAGCCACCACATATCACAGCCTGGCAGCCTCTGCCAACAGCCTCCAAAGCCTCTAAAACTGTTCCTTCCCCAGGGCTGCCCTACCTAACAACAGGAACGGTTCCTGAGAAGGAATGTCCTTAAGAAAAAAAAAAGACAACGGCAAGATGAGCAGCCAGCTTCATCCTCAGAAGACAGAAGTCTCCTGCATTTTAAAACCAGTTGCTTTGTACTCTGGTGCAGTGATTAATAATTAGTGTATTTGAAGAAGTTGACTGCTATTCCACTATTTTCATGTTATTAAGGAGAAACTCTTTAGCAGGGCCTGTTGTGATAAGATGAGGGGTAATGGTTTTAAAATACAAAGAGGTAGATTCAGACTAGATACTAGGAAAATTTTTTTTGCAATGAGGGTGGTGCAACACTGGAACAGGTTGCCCAGAGAGCTGGTGGATGCCCCACCCTGGAAACATTCAAGGCCAGGTTGGATGGGGCTCTAAGCAACCTGATCTAGTGGAAGATGTCCCTGCTCCTTGCAGGGGAGTTGGACTAGATGACCTTTAAAGGTTCCTTCCAACCCAAACTATTCTATTATTCTACTCTAGGGTTATTTTGATAGGTCCATGTGACTGTAGAAGTATATAAATGTGTTGAGAACAACGCTGTTCACAGGCACTTTTATTTGGCTATAACATGTTTTCCACTCATAACAAAAATATTTTTCTACTTTATTACAGTAGACAAATGGCAGCATTTGTATTGTGGTTTTGGGCACTTGGCTGGTCATGCGTTACAGCAGTGTTTCAGTACTGTTCAACCTAACACACAATGAAAACTTGAAGGTATTAGAATTATTGTTTTCGTGAAACACAAAACAATTCTAAGCTAACCCTAACCACCGTAGAACTCATTTGGATCCATCTAAGTTTACAAGAAAAATAGACTATCTCTCAGAAAGAGAGATTTCTGCTATTTAAAATTACATTGAGTTTTCAAATATTAGGGAAAAGTTCAACATATTTTTTTTCTTATGTTGTAAAAGAAAAACACAACTATACCCAAAAACTATTACTGTACCTATCCTATACAATAGATCTGTTCTATCCAGTATTCCTCTTCATCATTTCAATGGCAAAACTAAACTCTTAATACTTCTTTTTAAACTTTCACATAGCTTTTAAGGTGTGGTTTGTTTATTTTATTTTCTGGCAGACACTTTGATAATAATGCTGTTTAAATTCTGACAGCAAGCCATTATTTTAGGTCGTCTAATATTTATTTCTACTGTAGCCAGAAAACAAGCTAAAATGTCTCTTTTAGTACTAAGACAAAACGAGACAAATAAAAAAAAAACCACAGTGTAAACCATTGTTTAATACAGACAGCATCCAACAGCCTGGATGCCACAGAACGCACAGAAATGTGATGTTTGACATTTTTCCCCAGAGCCCAATTAAAATAAGCAAAGTAAAATGCACAGAAATAAAATATGTCAAGCAAATATGTTTCATCCTAGCTTGATTTGCCTCACACTATTGCACCACAGAGATGGGAATATTATCCACAAATTAAACTACGGATTAAGGATAGCTCAAGTTTATCATTAATAGGTACTATATAAAATATAGTGAATCACAGTGGGTCTCCAATTAGAGTTTTTTCCAGAACAAATACTCGTTAAAGTCTAGATTAATAGATATTACAGCCAGAGACTACTGTCATCATCTTTGACCATTATTATCATTGTTTTTCAGTGCATAAAGCAATTGTTAAAACCTTGCTTTAGACTTAATTTAATTATGAGTTATGCAACAAAACACAAAGGAGGTTCACTGAAATAGCATATAATTAAGTTCAGCGATTTGCTTTCTTTCCCTTCATTCCATCATTATTAAGATTCGATAATCCAGTAGTTTGTGAAATTTAGCAGCATTTACAGCACTGAGGTTCCACGTGATATGGTTATTCAAGGAAGAGGAACACTTATGTAAAGAAATAGGAATGCCTGCCCAGAAACAAGGGTTTGCATCTCAAAATAAATAAATAAATAAAATGGCAAAGCGGCACGCGATACACCAGATTCCTATTGTGAGGCACAAATTCTTCACAACACTGGGAGACATCACAGAACAAAAATACTATTAGAAGTGCTTCAAAAGGAACATTTTTGGCTAGGATAGAGACTTTTGACATTATTTATTAGGTTCAAAAATGCTTAACAAAGGCCTAACAATAGTCCTGTGGAAACCACTACATCTGAGGCACTTTCTGTTGTTATGTGCAGGCATTGATTTGAAGATGGCCAGCATTAGTAGAACAATTCCCTCACAGCAGTCAATGCAAGTGAGCATTCATACACACACAAGCAAAAGCCTGTGAACAAACCATATGGAAACAGGAAAAAAAGTAAACATTTATTAACCTCTTTGTGGGGAGATGGGTGAAAGAACAGGCCAGTGGCGAAGGAGACGGTCATGCCAAATTTCTGCAAAAGAAGGTGTTTGCCCCGAGCATTTTTTTCATGGAATATGAAGAAGCCTGGAGAATGTCTCTAGTGCCATGGTAACTGGGGCTGCTGGGACTGCCAGGTCCACCACCACCCTCTGCTACCCAGACACAGCCTTCGTGGGGTGCAGGTTGGCAGGTTTGGATGCTGCTCCTGCCCCCTTCCATGCCTGCGGCCAAGGGGACCCTGAGAAGATTTCTGGAAAAAAAAAACATAAGTGAGGATTTTGCTCAGCAACCAAGCTGACTTATAGATGTACACACAAAAAGATCCAGAAAGACTTCTATATTATTCTCAATGCATGCATACAGAGATACATAAAACCTGTGTAATTGGTGCAGGCAGAAGGTTTGTGAATGATGGAGGAGGATGAAGCAATGCCTGCAGACCACTTGACACGTGGGCTGACTCTCTTCCTACCACAGCGGGGCCAGAACATCACCTCCATCCTCATTTGAGGATGGATATATTGAGAGAGTGACCAAAACATCATTTGACTCGTAAGTTCATCAGGGACCCGAACATGTTGCATCACTAAACAGCCAGAGTTATGTCTCACGAATAGACTGTTTAGGTTTACAGCTCAGTTCCTTGTCTTTTGCATTAGCATCAACTTAAGCTTCCTTATGATAGAAATTTCCATTTTCCAGTGTAATCAGTATTTATATTGGTCTTGGAGGAAAGGGGCAGGAGCTCCAAGCTCCAACTTATGGAAAATACACTCTAAGGATAGGTTTTTCATTTTCATTTTAAAACATTTCATTTCTGAAATATGCTACAGAATATTAGCTGATATAAAGAAATCTCAGATAGCCTTGGTTTGGTGCTGCTGAAGGCAAGACTGAACATAAAATAAAGTGCATCCATACAGGGAAGGAGAAGGTAAATGGAGGTTAACGTCTACGTGGCCCAGCAGCTGCTCTCTGGCAGCTGAGCGCTGCCTGATTAACCTGGGCTTTGTCCTGCTGCAGCCCCAGGGAGCACCTCGCTTCTGCTCTCACCAACAAGCTGCAGCCTCCTGAAGCCGTGCTAGGACACCTAATGCAAGAGCATCTTTATCCAATGCCTACTTTGGCCTGCAGGATCTGAGGAGGTTTGGGTCCTTTCTTGCCCTCAGCCTGGTAGGGAAGCCCCCCTGGGTGGGAGTGACTTTGAAACGCCATGATGGCACAACCCGTTTGTTGTCTCCTCTAAAACAGACTGAAACAGATGGAGAAAAAAGTTAAAATGCTATACAGTGGAGGAGCAACCACCAAGATAAAGTTATTCACTCACCACCTCTGTTTCCCTTTTACATGAAAATACTGCCTTTCCAGTCTTTGTAGAATAAAAACAATGATCCTGAATTTCTAAATGCCAAGTGGAGAGGTGATTCAGTTAGTGATTTCTGAGTGCTGAGAGAGAGAAATTCTCTCTGCTTAGATCCAGTAGCTCAGCATCTTCAAAATTAGCCTGTAGATCCACACAGCTTCCCTTACTTCGTAATCAGGTTGTTTGCACAAACCCTGAAGATCCACATATCTTGGATTGCTTTTAATTTTACATGAGTTCAGTGTTTCTAGCCTGATCAAAAGAGTATTTTGTATGGCTTATTTCCATTCATTTCTGCAAATGGGAAGATTTCTATCACTGGACACTCCTGTTTCTTGTGCAGTAGACCTTGACAAGCAATGGCTGAACGTTTTCCCACACCAGCTCAGGCCTGGTTGGGAGGGGCACGCTTTTATATGGACTGTTTATTATATTAAATATGCATACTTGAAGTTACTAGGGGAGTAGTAACTAAAAACTGTGCTTTAAAAAAAGAGTAACAAACATACAATTCATATTAATTAGTATGCGCACTTAGAACTGAAAAAAAAGTTCCTGGGTGCATTCAACAGTTCCATATTTTGTGGGCACATCTCACTGCATTGCCTTCAGATACAAAGAAGCATGTGCTTAAGGATGTCCAGTCCTGTAGTAAGTAAGCTCTGAGTTGGGAAAGTGTTGCCTCTGAGCGCAGCTCACACACATGCTTTTAACCCTGACTGTTCATTTAAAGTCAAGTCAAAGATCAGAAGTTATTTAAAATATACTTTCTTCTGAATGATGGTTTCCTTTAGCAGACCTCTTGAACACATTAGCGTGACTTTTATATTATCATACATATAAAAATAATAATTTGTATTAGATTGGTATAAATCATTGGTGCTAAACTATTAAAATGTTGTTTCAGTGACTTTAATTTTAACAAGAGACAGTATTTTATGGCTCTTGCTGTACATTATAGCTTGAGGTGAATTTTTAACATTTTCATATCTTGTTTACTGCCTGTACAAATTACTTTCAAGTCTTACTAAACATGATGACGGCTTTTAAAAGTAATTAAAAATGTCAAGTTATTTACTTTCAGTAGTCCAAAAGGGTTTGGCCACAGGGTGTATGTCAAAAAGTTTGAAATCAGTAAACATTCATTGTGATAACAATAATCTCTATGTAGAGATACCAGAATTTGGAAATCAGTGGGATCATGTATTCAAAGAATCTAGGTTTTGGAAAGAGATTGAAATCCTCAGTTTATGTCCAGTCCAAGGGGAATTTATGGCACGAATATTTCCCAAGAGCTTCTACATATAAGACCATAGTAGAAGCAGTAGGAAAAAAAAATAGTAATAACAAGTCTTATACCGAACTTATCTGCACATCTCTTGAGAGGTACATATACAACTGATGTGACCTTAAAATTCTGCTATTAGCTGCTCCATCAGTCATTAAGTTGGGTTTAAAATAAAGTTCTAGAGGAGATGTCACATTTCTTCCTAGCAATACTTAAATATAAAAAGAACTAAACCAAAAAGACGATGAAATGTCATAGCCAAAGATATGCACAAACAGAAAAATGGAAACCCACAAGAAGTTTTGAAGCACATTAAGGGTTAGGAAAAGGCCAGGAGCTGTCTTAAGGCTGTCATTTGAGGATCGCTGTGCAAATGTATGTTTAAACCCTGGTTTTGCCAGCAAGCACCTGGGAAGTGGTCAGCAAAATAAATGTGACAGCCCTATTCTTGTCCCAAAATGATGCAGTATGTAAAGACTGAAAATAACCATCTATGCTTGATTAATTAGGTTTGTAAGTATTGTTCAAGAACTAAACAATATTTCTAAAGATTTCAATAGTTCAAAGATTGCCCTATGGCCGTCTGGCCAATACATCTTCCAGCACACACAGTTTACAAGCATTTTTCTTCCCAATATGTTGTCTTCGTTTGGTGCGACATTGTTTGAGCACAGGTCTATTTGGGTCAGCATGGTTTTCTTCCCATCACAGCAGTGGTGCTGAGGACGGCACTTGGACCATACATCTTCCATGTCATTTCAGTCAAAGGCACATGATGCTTCCCGGTGCCCAATCAGGAAGGGTCCGGCGCTGAAACAGGGGCATATTGGCAACTTCAGCTTTCTTAATGACAGCCATTGTTGCAGACAAACAAAAGCACGGTTCTGAATATTAGCATGCGGCCTTGTGTAAAGGTCATCTGTATGGCACATTCATCATCGCCCCAAAACAGGGGGGGCAAAATGCTTTAAAAATTCTGTCAAAACCTGTTATTGTCAGAATACATCTGAAAGTTGGCAACTGATGCAAACACAGCGACCACTTTGAATGGTCCTCCTGCTCCTTAGCAGCAATTCTGCAAGGAGCTGAATGCTCTGTGGCAGTGGAGAAAGAGAACGCAAGATAATAGATATATTCTTCCCAACTGCTAGTAGGGGGGTACTTTAATTAGGCTACTCAATTAAAAAATTAATCTAATAATCTGTAATAATTAGGCTGAACAGCAGTTCTGCGCATAAGGTAGAGCTCCCACAATTGCTCTTGTATTGGCTAACTAGTAATGGGTAGTCACCAACGATGCTCTGGTTTTGGGGCTCAATAATACACTGTTCACTTGTAAAAGCATTTGAAAACTGAAATAAAAAGGATATAGCACAGCAGGCTAAAATCTTTGACTGATCTTTCAGCGGTCATGAAAATAATGCCAGTGAAGTTACACCAATTAAATGCCAGTTGTATTACTTATATCAGCAACCGTTTCTCAGTATATGACATTCACAGTCTGGCCCTTAGATGGCATGGAAGGGACAAAACCGTTACAATCGTCTTAGAGGTCTCTTTAGCAAAATTAATAGATGACAGGAAAATTCCATTATCGGTGTTCATTCATTTAGTTAAATTAAATAGTTTGACTCCTTTGTTCACTGAACAAATACTGGCTTCCCAATCATTTTCTGCCCCACTACACAGTTAGAACCCAGAGAGATAATATTAATTTATCGGTCGCTTTGGTTCTAACAGCTGTTCAATGTACAGCAGAATTGTACAGATACATACTTAAAATGAAAATCTGAATATGATGCATTTCTGTAAGATTTCCTTTTTTTCTTCTTTTTTAAATCTGGGGAGACTGTTTACTTAACAGCTGTGCAACGCAGATGAAGGAGAACACTCTGTTTCCAGATCAGTTTTACAGCCTTTACCACAGTGAAGATTCAGCCAGAGGTTGTGGCTTCCCAGGCACCAGAGGAGATGCACTTTCAGTCAAGGCTCCTTCCCAGCAGTTCCCCTCTGCTCTAATAAGTAGTTTAACACATGCTCCAGGGGAAGAGTGCTCCCAAGAAAGGCACACTGTAGCCCTAAGCAAAATGTGACAAACATGAGATTCAAAGTCACTAGGAGCCAAGTGGAATTAATCCTTATGTTCAGAGATCAATAGTTTATTAAGGCTGTTACAGCTCTATCCTACCTATACCGCGGCTTATACAGCCTATTCTGAGAGAATGCAATCTAAGAAAGGTGTTAAATACCTTTAGTTCAGAGTTGGAAAAACAACTTAATCAGAATCAGAAACCTATGGTTCAGTAAAAGCAATGCCAAATTCAGCTACAAGCCTATATGCTCTTAATAACCGTGTTCCAAGATTTTGGGCTAGATCAATTTTTTTTTTTTCAGCAAGTATTACTAAATTTTGTAATGAAAGCACAAGATTATTTGAAAGATTTTTTTTCCCATACTTGTAATGCGGAGGTAAGGAATCCACCATGTTCCACGGGAAAGTAAAACTGAATTGCAACAACCACAGCAGAACAAAATGGGAAATAATTTCCTGAGACATTTTCAAGAAATACTCTCCTTAGCTCTTTGATGAGCATGGCTTAGGGGGACTCCGAAAACACGAGGTGCTCTCTGACTTCGGCTTGGCAGAACGTTTTTGTGCCTGTTTAGCTGCACACTCTGGCTCTGCAGCCCCACTATGTCCTCAGCCCTGGGCTTTGGCACAAAAAGCTGCAACTATATTTCTATATCTTCCATTCTGTATCTGTAACACCTAGGGCTGACTCCAGGATAACACCAGGTACAGGTAATGTATACCAACTGCACCTAGACCTTAAATCTAATTAATCTGGTGTGTTTCAGCTAAGCATCTGAAAGTATTTCTCCTCTCTGACTGCTCAGTGAAATTCATTTTAACCAGCCAGTCAAAAGAGGTGATCAACCTGCTGTATTTAACACTGAAGTGCCCTCACCTTGAGTACTGTGTGCAGTTCTGGGCCCCACAAATTAAGAAGGATGTTAAAGTCCTTGAATGTGTCCAAAAGAGGGTAACAATGCTGGTGAAAGGGCTGGAAGATATCTTCTCTGAGAAGAGGCTGAGGACTCTGGGTTTGTCTAGTTTGGTGTAAAGGAGGCTGAGGGGTGACCTCAGCTCTCTACAGCTTCCTGAGGAGGTGAAGTGGAGATGGAGGTGTTGATCTCTTCTGCTACCTGGTACCCAATGATAGGATGCATCAGAATGGTTCAAAGCTGCATCAGAGGTTTAGACTGGACTTTAGGAAGCATTTCTTTAATGAGAGGGTGGTCAAACACTGGAACTTCAGTGAGGTCAAACACTCTAGGCTTCCTAGAGAGGCAGCCAATGCCCCAAGCCTGTCAGTGTTTAAGAACCATTTGGACAGTGCCCTCAATAACATGCTTTTGGTCAGCCCTGAAGTGGTCAGGCAGTTGGACTAGGTGATCGTTGTAGGGTCCCTTCCCATTTAAATATTCCATTCTATTCTAATTTTGCATCTCAGCACTCAATAGTAATATATCTGATGCAATCTTCACCACCCTTTAATAAGAACTAAATCAAAACTGGTTAATACAAACTTACTTAAAAGTAAGTTTTGCAGAGATAACCGAGGCAAGCCCAGGAATCTCCAAAAGTCTGAGTTCAAAGCGAAGCGGGAGGCGAGGTTAGCAGATACTGCAGCTTGCTCTCCAGGCAGGCCCTGCCTCAACAGGATTTCATGAGAGAGCGTGGCTGAACCCAGCTCCCACCCTGAGCCACCCTGGTGAGAGGGCTGCTGCAGCGCAGGTGGGCACAGCCACCACGTCCCTGCAGGAGGGTCCCCCAGCAGTGGTAGCGTGGCCCAGCCTTGGCACAGCCACGCTGCACAGAAGTGTCTGCCACATTACATCAAAGTGCCTGCACTCACAGCTGGGCTCCCTGAGCCCAGAAATGCTTCCCAGGGCCTTTTCTTACGGCTCCCCGCTCCCAAAAGCTCTCTCCCAAGCCTAAAACCTTGCAGAAGATAAGTTTTTCCTGATTATTGTTTTTTTTTATCCCCCTCGATGCCTGCCAGGAGCAAAGGACAGGTTTGGTCACTAACCTTTCTATTCACCATCGGCGATAGCTCATCCCACGCTCCGAAACTGCAGGCAGAGGTCAGCAGCCAGCAGCACTGTCCTACTAGAGGAGCCCAGGAGAAAGGCTGGTGTGTGGGAAGCAATCCTGCTGCCACATGGTATGTGTCACTGAGTGGGAAGGGACCCCTGCTGCGGACCTCCCATTAACCCCCAAGAGCCTCAGCACTGAAGACCGATGTCATCTTACAAGCAGGTGGCCCCTGAGAGGTCCCTGCTCTGGAGATGCATCCTCATACCCAGGGGACATCAGGTGGGGACAACCTGCCAGCAAGCAGGCCATCCCTGCCACCTCTCCCAAGGCTGCACACACCTCCCACCTGTATTTCGAGTGGACACCCACCTGCCAGCCAAATTACACCCACGCAGCCGTACACGAGGATCTGACTTCACTCGGGTAACACTATGAATGCACAGATGCAAACCCAAACATCCCACGCAACAACTATTTTTTGTTATTATTAGAATGATGAGGTCAGCTTCCGCATTGACTGCAAAACTGCAGTTGTTCAAAGACCGACGGAGCAGCCAAATACACAAAGGTGCATGGAAATTACACTTAGGCATAAGGTACTTTCTTATTTGAGCCATGGAACAGATAGCTCCATTCACAGCTGGAATTTGCTTTGGCAGTGGATCTTTATTTGCTGAATTAGTGAGTGCCTCAGTTGTGTAACGTTCTCAGAACGAAAATTAGATAGCTACAGAAAAGAGACACCACATCCACACAGCTGTCAACACACATATCTCCTTTTTACAATTTTTTCCAGAGATATCATTTTCTTCCCCTCACAACAAATCCTAACTTTTTTTTTTTAAAAAAAAAAGCCTATCAAAACCAGAGGCTTAGTAAAGTTCTCATTATTAGGATGGCAAAAAAATATTTCCTCCCTCTAAAACCATTGTTTGTCTTTAAACTTCAGCTTTCTTTTTTTTTTTTTTTCCACAATACCGTTCATGAGGATTTCCTTAGCAGATGGTAGGTGCCAGAAACAACTTTTGGGTTATGGAAAACTGTCATCTGCACTAAGCAACCAGAGAAAATAAGATTCCTGTCTTGCAGCTACAGCCATATCACACAGCTATATCAATAAGCTGGGAGTTTATTGAGTATAATAGGGTCTGTATCCTTGCTTGTGTCCAAACACGTATGTTTACAGCACTGTTATAAATTTGCATGAGACCAAAGCTACACGGAGAAAAAAAATACACTTCTTGGCTAAACTGTGATGGGCCGAAAACTGAATCTTTTTATATGCAAAATCTGCAGACCACCAATACTTGTATTCTCATTCTGCTGTGCCATAAGGGTACCACTATCACTTAAGCCACTGGGAAACTATCACCCCTTCATACATCCCCTTTTTTGTCATTGCTATCACTTTTGTAATTTTTGTCAATTCCAGTGTCCACCACATCATATGTTTGGCAAGTTTACCAATGCAATAAATAAAATCAATCTAGCACAAACATTTATCCTATATAATTGTGTGGATATGCATAGACTTAGACTCCTGCAGTGTATACAAGCTTCTGACACGTTTTCTGACATCCCTTATTCTTATCATAAAGCCGTCTACTTAGCAGTCACTTTGCTTGTGTTTTTGCCAACTCCCAGTAACATTGAAGCGCATCGCCAAGAAGAGTCATACAGTGTAAGTTAGTCTCATATCCACAGATAATTCATCGTACAGTCTTTGTGAAATACAGAGAACATTATTGTAAACGGAATAACGTTGCACACTCTCTGGCAAATAGAAGCAAATCACAAGACCTGTTAACCATTGATCTTTTTAGGTACACTTGACAGGCGGTACAAAAGGCTGATGCTGACACAGACATCAAATGGAAAATGTTTAAAGGTGGCCAGATCAAGTAACAAGCGAAGCGTTTTGTGACATTAGGATGAGCATAAGTTTCTGAGGCCACAGAAGTATTGACAGCACAGTAATGGGATTAACTTATTTGTGTCAAAAACATCATCCCTGCGTGCCAAGCCACTTGCAGCTAATCTGAAGCAATCTGCTTTAAACCACCAGACACAAGCCAAAAGTCTTCCAAGGCTCCAAGTTAAATTTCCTTCTAGTGCAGTGGCAAACCCATGAAACCTAGTCCCATACAAGAAGGGTACGTGCGATGTTGCCTGAGGGGGTTGCAGAGACCCCACCTCTGGAGGCCTTCACAAGCCTGTGAGAGAGATTAGTTAGGAGCAGCACAACTACAGCGGATCTTGGCTTCATCAGGGCCTTTCAGACACTCTGAGATCCCCTCCGACCTTCAAGTTCAATGGTTAGTGGTAGTTTTGTGATAAATTTTCTTCTGAGAAGAATTATAACTAATAGCAGGGAGGTTTTCTCTCCACCCTCATCTAACTAAAATCAAATTCAGGTTCAATTGCTTCCTGGGAAATGGACACTAAACTTTCAGCTGAGAGAGGTGGTGGATGCCCCATCCCTGGAAACATTCAAGGCCAGGCTGGATGAGGCTCTGAGCAACCTGATCTAGTCAGGGATGTCCCTGCTTCTTGCAGGGGGGTTGGACTAGACGACCTTTGAAGGTCCCTTCCAACCCAAACTATTCTGTGATTCTATGATTCTAAAAAAGGCTTGTAAAGTTCTCACTTAATCTCCCATTTAAACTATTTGCCTGAACTCAACTGCTTGAGGAAGAAAACATACAACGTAAATAAAACACAGGGAAATACAGAAAAAAAATCCATATTTTCTTTCTCTTCTTAAATTTTTTAATTGTTTATCGCCCTGAAATTGCTGATGTGTGACAGGAGAAGAACATTGGAGCATTTCCCAAACTATATTGAGTTAATGATCTGCTTCAGCATGGTGGAGATGGTAGCAAAGCAAAAACATCCATTAAACATTTGTGATGATTCAGCAAATAAGGCTGACAAAGCCAAAATGAAGCTAATTCAAGACGTATTTAAGATGTTCTTCCTGGAAAAATCCCTCTGCCCTATTTAGGAATTTTTTATTACTCTCTATGTGAATGGACTTAGAAAAAATATACACAGTAAAGTTTTAAATACCCAACCCAACACTTGGAGGCACATATAATCACCACACATCCGTCACTTAATCTCCCATTTAAACCAATTTGGTTCATATAATCTACATAAGATGTTTATTAAACAAGGATGAGAGCAACACAATTCAGCTGTTCTTAAAGTAAGAGGCATTTTAGCCTAGCAACAGAATAAACAGCATATCCTGTCCAAATGGGTGAGTCCATCAGCTCAGCAGAGGTCTGTGCTATGATTTAAGAGGACTGGATAAAGTAGCACACTCTGGGCTCCAGGTCTTAGACAGAAATGTAGAGAGCATTGCTCTGTACCCAGAATTTATATAGATTTTTCACCAGGAAAGCATCCACCAGTTCCCTAGACGAAGGTCATGGCAGATCTTGTGCCTTGGCACAAAAAGAAAGCTGTCTGTTGTATCTGGGCTTTGAAGCTCTTTTTTCACTGGTTGCATCAAAGGGATTTAAAGAAAAGCTAAACTTAAACTCTACACTTCAAAGTCTGAATATCTGGTATTTAGTTCAATTAAAACAACAAAAACAAAACAAAACTTTTTCCTACAACACATCTTCCTTCATAAAACAAAACATTATGTTCATCCATCATCTGTTTTGAGAGCCTGAAAACTTTGCTAAGGTTCTTGTGACACAAACTTTAAAAACAAAACCATTCAGTGAGCAGCAGAAGTACCAAAGCACAGCAACAGATTAATTTTCACCCAAGGAATTGCTGTACAACCCATCCCCATCTCCAGTTCATGTAGGAACCTGAGCAAGCAACAGTAAATTATGATTTGAGAAACATTTCTGCCAAGTTTCAGTCTTCTAGAGCACTTAAAGCAAAATAGTCAACAGGTTAAATCCTACATTTCCCATGATGTGTGGTATTCCAGTTGATTACAATAGAAAAATTGTTTCATTTGAGGTATCATTAGTTATTAACACAGATACAAATTAATTTATGTCTTCTGCAACTGGAACATAAGCTGAGATATTGACCCCGACACAGATACTTGGGCTGTTCACCTCCTTCATAACAAACAGTTTTTTAAAGCCTATAGATCACCCTGTAATGTATTTCATGTATAACATATTTCATAAGCAGAGTAGGAGCACAGATTACACTTCCATAATTGCACTGTAAAAAAAAAAAAAAAAAAAGCACATTCTTTTAGTAAAATACTCAGATAAGGGTCAACAAAATGAGTAGTTGTATATGGTGAAATCACTACAAAATCATCTTTTGGATTAGAAGCACTTCATGAGGAAATTGGTTTGCAATGTTTTTCCATCACTGTCTTAGGGCAACATCTGGCATTCCTGACCGCTCTTATGTTCAGATTCTTTGGCTTCATTCTTGTGACCCAGTATTATTAATATGCATCTTTTACTTTTAAAATAAATTATCTTCCTGTTAAACATATGTTTGGGTACACATATGTGCATGTCTGGAAAATGTGTATGTATGTATATGGTATGCTTATGTGTAAATGTGCATACAGACACAGTTTTATGCCATCTTGTTCTCTCTTCAAATCTGTAAAATGCTTTTACACCTCACCCTAAGGCCTTAGGAACTGTGTTGAATTTTTCTAATAAATATTTCTCCTCTTCTGGATTTCTCTCATGGGAAAAGAGACTATCAGCCATCAAATTTGGCAGGCATTCAAATTTATAAATTGCAACCATAAGAATTCCTTGCAAATCTCTATGCAAAATCTGAGGCACTTTTTCCAGTCAGGTGAGCAGGGAGCTCTGGAACCTGAGGTGAGCAAGTGGAGCACATATGGAGGAACCTTTGATTGAGCACTTAGGGTTTGGAATTATCTCCAAAAGCTGAAGAGAAGCAGTAATCTCTAAATCCAGCCTTCTAGCACCCTAATAGTGCGCTGAGACACGGAAATTTTCTCCAGCAACTGCTTGTGGATAATTGTCTTAATCTTCTGCTGGGCACACTTCTTTCTGAAAACAGGAGTCTCCCTCTCTTTAACATAGATAGAGAAACCACTGAGGGAAGGTGGGGTAAGCACTGGCTGACCAAAAGAGCCATCATGGACTGAGGAGATCACAAGAGGCCAGAAATGCTGGTGATGTATGGCAGGGGAAGGCAGCATATCCTCACATTGCACTTGCTCAGATCAATGCACCAAAAAAAGAGTTGATGAGGAAGTTCATCAAGTAAAACACACTGGTTTACTCCTCCAGAAGAAGAAATACTCAGTGCCAGAAGCGTTATGGGCTAGTGAACTTCCTTCTCATAAAGGAGATATAGCTGGTAAAATGTGTTCCCCTCATCACCCATGGGAAAGTATCACGCCCTAATGAAAACTGGTCCTATTTACACTTGGTGTCATAAACAGCGACAGGAGAATCCAAGATAAAAACACATTGTTTCCTTTTTGCTCAATCTCTCCTGTGTATTTGCACCGATGCAGCAAACATCAGCCTGCAAAGACCACTTTCTGAGGTGGTCCTCTTCTGAGCACCACCGCAAAAGCAGCGGATCCCACTTCCGAAACCCATAGGCCAGGTTTTGACGTGGAAGAATGGAAAAATTAGGTTTGCATGAGGGCTAATGGAGGGACCCTGAAAGCCACACAGTGTTCACTCGACAGCCTGCTCCCTGTCACCACGCCATCTGCAGCACTGAGCTAGGGAAATTACAGTGCTGCTTGTGAACAGCCAACAGTGTAACATCACAACAAGCCCGATTGCTTAGAAAGAGAAATCTTCAAAACAGTGAATTGTAAAATATTGCTTCAAGTTTGCTATGTAAGATATTTTAATTTCTTTCTACTTTTTTTTTGGTGGGAGTGGGAGAGAGATTCTGTGTATTTTTAGATAAAATACAACAGTAGGAAATGTTTACAGAATGAGAATCTTGAATCAAGACTTCACATACCACGTTTCACGTAAGAAACTTCATCTTTTGTTCCCGAGAAGATGGACACAAATCCCAAATCATAGAATGGTTAGGGTTGGAAGGGACCTTCAAAGGTCACCTAGTCCAACCCCCCCGCAAGAAGCAGGGACATCTCCAACCACATCAGGTTGCTCAGAGGCCCGTCCAACCTGGCCTTGAAGGTTTCCAGGGATGGGGCATCTACCACCTCTCTGGACAGCCTGTTCCAGTGTTCCAGCATCCTAATTGTAAAAACCTTTTTCCTTATTTCCAATCTGAATCTACCTCTCTCTAGCTTAAAATCATTACCCTTCATCCTATCACAACAGGCCCTGCTAAAGAGTTTCTCCCCATCTTTCTTATAAACCCCCTTTAGGCACTGGAAGACCGCTACAAGGTCTCCACAGAGCCTTCTCTTCTCCAGGCTGAACAACCCGAGATTATTATGACTGATTCACCTGCAAACCTTCCCTCATGCAGGGCAACTTCAGGTGCAGTCCTGCTTTCACTTCACCTTTCCTTTCCCATCCTACATCTGCTACGACCAGTTTGACCAGTAACCATCTGGGCAAGCTGCGCAGCTTCAGAAGGGATCTGGCAATATCTTTGCTGCTCATCAACTTTTTCTCCCAACTCTTGTGAAAGGAGACATAAGAAAATTTTCAACTGCCAACATTTGCTATAATCAATTAAAAACTAATGTGCAAATAGTTCAAATCCACGCAATTTAATTTTGAATGGCACTAAAACTCAGCTAACCTCTGCTTGGAAACTTTCAGTGCCTTCCCCATTCAGGCACTGTTGGGACAATACGAAATCAAAAAAGTACACAAGTTGCAAAGGCAGCATGCTCAAATTAATCTTACCCTCCCTTACTAAGCTCCTCTGGAAAAAAACACTAACTCATTTCAGGTTTGAGTATTCTGAATCTAAAACAGCTCTTATCTTAACTTGCCTATGTGAGATTTACAAATGAGAAAAGAACAAATAAGGAGTAATTTAAATTTTAATTTAAAACCCCTCCATTTTCTTATCCCTTATCAAACTGCCAGCATTTTTCCTGCTAACAATGAGCCAAGTGTCATGGGCACAGAACAGCCCCCTACCACAAACCAAGTAATCTCTTTCATCTAAAACCCTGATCCCTTTAATAAACAAAATACGAAAAGGCAGTCAAAATTACGCTCTGGCTTTATGAAAGAAGCAGGGAAATCCTCAGAGCACAATCCCCTACTTGTTATTTTCACAGCCCACGTGACCCAAAGTCATTCTGAAGGATAAAAAGACAGAGGCTGCCACCAGATCTCTGCCATGATTTTTCCACAGTTCCCAGCCTTAGCCCATCTGTTATGCAGCGGCCACATGAATGGCATGTGTCAAGAGAGTCATCACTGTGCAAACTGCCCAAAGAAATCAACCAGCCAACTTCCTTTTGCTTCCATGGCTTCAGCAATTGTTGCTGAGCCGGCCACCATATGGTGAATAATTAGTTTTTCGACCCCACTCTAGAAAAATGTTCGCTCCATTGCTAGGCATTAGCAATATGTGTGTTAATGAACAACAGATGATGAATGCCTATACATTAACAAAAGTTGAGATTTTCGGGCAGCAAGCTGTGCTCACTGCAAGAATCCCAATGACTCTTAAGGCACCAAGTGATGGACGGCGGCAAGCCATGGCTGAAAAGTACAATTCAACCAAATTTCTCCATTTCTCAAACACTAAAGCAACTTTGTAATAAACCATCCTGCTCCTCTCATCTTGTCGCTCCCTTTCTTAAAATGATTAATTCGACCCACGTAAAGGATTGGCAATACAGAGCTCTCAAACAGACGTCTTCTGTTCCCGGGCAATTGAGGTGCATTGTGTAAATAGCCAGGATGCAGGTTCCTCCACACTTCTCTTTGTCTGAGTCCTTGATGCGTATGAATTTATACTGAATACCTGCAGTGTGCAAGCCCCTTGAAGAGTCAGTCCCAGACCTCTGAGCAAACACTCACCTCCAAGGACTGAGGCTGGTAAATATGTCTGATGGTTCCATCAAACGGACTTAAAAGCTCTGCTAAGACCTCTAAGCACATTTCGCTCCCTGAAGTGATTCTTTTTTTCTAGCCCTCTAATTAAAAAGAGATCTTACCTACATTCCTGTATAGGATGAAATATTCCCATGCTGTGCAAACATCATGAACTGATGACCACTTTCAGGAAAGCAGATGGTTCTGGTTATTGCCTGTCATTAATAAAGTCTCAAATGCACCCCAAAGCCATTTAAAAATAAAAGTGACTATTTACAAACAGACCTGTAAGACATCAGCCACTCCTGTTGGGAACACCTACAACTCTGGCATATACGTTGTGTGCAGTACAGACATGCACATTTTAATATGCATCAGAATTATAACAAATTAGGCAAAAGCTACTCCTCAGAAGACAGAGGACAGTACAGGCAGCCCAGACACCCCAGTTTCCTTCATGTAGATTCAGTGGTGAAAGAGCAAAACCAGGTGTGCAGCCCAATCCCCATACAGATCCTGTCGTTGTCCCTGCCAAACCTCAGGTAAGTCAGGTAGTTTTTTTCCCAAGAATGTCCCAAATTTTGGACACAGCTAACATGCATGGGCAGTGATGATAGTTTGGGGTTCTCTTACATTTTTATGAACAGAAAGTGGTTGTAGATTTAGCTCCTTTCGGTGCAGTCCCAGGCACTGATTGTTCCATTTAATTTGTGTGAGAGTATCAAACAGAGAAATCATCGACCAGCTTCTTTCAGTGGACCTTTCTGAGTGGTTTGGACATTCTGGGGATAGTATTTTAATTTTGATTAACAGGTAGCAATGACATACAAAGAACACAGAGCAGAGTTATCCTTACACAGCAAAAGGTGGAGTGCCAGGACTCAGGTATGAAGCTCTGGTCCAGTTGTCAGGCCAAGCCTGAGATCAAGGTTGGCAACTCCAAGATACAGTTTTGTGACTCACAAACTTGCAGGCAAAGCTGGTTTAAGACATTCCTGTCCTCTCTGCTTATCTGTGCTACTGCCTTCAAACCGCTTCCACAACGTTCTCACCTGTGCCTGATCATATAAATATTCTGTGTTAAAAAAAAAAAGAACTTTAAAAACACAAAACAACTTGTAACTCCAGAGCCCAACCAGTAATTAGCTGGGACATGAGTTGTGTTATGGAAATTACCGGCATTTGAAATAAAGGTTGCCTGTGCCAATAGGTATGCCTAGTAACAACATATTTGACCAAAGCATTAGGCAGTTATTCCATCCTTTACATTAGTAGGATTTTTACATACAAAAAATACACTGAAAATATAGAAAACAGTTACCTTTAAGTATTCCAAGGTCTGAGAAGTTTTGTATTTTGTTTAAATGAAATTCTGATTCTTTATGCTCAAATTGATACCATTTGTATCCAAGTCACTACCTAATTCCCTATAAAATTATTTGCCTGGTAAACAAATATCCATTTTAAAATACAGATTATGACTAAAAGAAGGTGAATATTCAGGAAGATTATGGTCCACCAGTTTTGATTGTGGTTGAGATAGTATTTCCAATTAAGTTCTTCTCTTGTTCAGGTAAGACCATACTTCCCAGAGTTACAAGATTTTAAATAACACAAGGAAAGTTTTTCGCCTTTTTTAAATTGTTCAAAGAGAGATATCCATCGTCTTGTGGATGTCACATCTGCTGGCCAAGACTTGTCACAATGGATATTTTAGTGTCCCTAACAAGTAGGTATGCTTATCTCTTCACTTGACACAGCCAGTTTTCCAGCACAAGTAGAACAGTGAACTATACTATCTGCCCACTGTCACAGAAATGTTTCTAAAAATCTGACTACCTAAAGCATCCAGTCAGGATGTAGCTGTAGAACAGCTACAAAAGCTAATCATTTTAACCATGTTTTCCTGTATTACTCTCAAATTTCAAATCCATTTCTGAAGAACGGATATTGATATAATTTTTTTATCACCCTGGAAAACCACAAGGCAGATCAGGTCCTTTGCACCCCCTTTGCAAAGAGTGCTCTCTACGGCTGACCAGCACTGTGTGAAATTACAGAGGGCCACAGAAGGCCACAGAAGAGCCTGGGATCTTATCATCTTGCATGTCAAATGTAACAGGAAAGAGAAATGTCAGTGATGTCAATGACAAGCAGTGTCTTGAGATGGTGGTTTTGGTACTACCTGTAGCACTCCACTGTGCTGTAGAGGGTTTGTAGACATGAGGGTGTCAGGTAAAAATAACACGTTTGCACAAGTGGAACTGCAGCTCCATTCTTGCTAACTAATTAAATTCAAAACCAGTGTGACACCATGAAAGCAGAAGCTTTCATGCTATTTTATTGTCACTGTTCAGGTAAAACTAGAATTTAAATAATGGGTGCCTGGGAAATCTATGAATGTGATCCTTGTGAAAAGACTAGAAGGAGGAAGAATTAAGTACCTGCATTATCTTTACAGGAAAAAAAATATTAAATCTGACTTTTAAAAAGAATAGCATAGACATACAAGAAAACAAAAAAAAAAACCCCAGCTAGAGTATTTATAATGACCTAAAAGTTAAAAATATTCTCAGAATAATTGTAAGAAACACAAAAAAAAAACCAATGTGCAATCTAAAAAGTTCAGCCATTTTCCAAAAATTAGAGAGATGGAATTAAGATATTTTTAAAACCTGCATTGAAAATCTGTGGAATATCTTTTCCGCTAGGCTGTGAAAAAAAAAAATCCTTCCATTTCAAAAAGAATATCTTTAAAAGCCATTATGTAGTTGAATGATCTTAAAAGGCTGCATTGAGGCAGCCAAGACAAATTCCTGACATGCATTTCAATGGCACTGGTGCAGTGGCATTTATAGTAATGTTCAAGATATGCGCCAAGACTGTATACCTTTATTTTAATTTTTTGTGGTTTATTTTATCAATCTTTAGGATCATTCTAGTAGCTAAAGAATGCATCTGTCTAAAAGATACAGATTTTCTTAAGTATTTGTATTTAAAATACTGAAATACTTGCCTAAATAGAGGCCTTTGAAGCAAAAGGGCTAATACCTTTGCCCAGATGAATCCAAATTTTGCCAAAGAGGGCTATGCTGGCGACCTGCCAGGAGCTTTAAGATTGAAGCTAATTTGCATGAAATGGAGAAAAATTGCAGCTGCCCTCGGAATTAATATGGAGACACAGTCAGCCCAATTGAGACAGAACATTGCACAACGGGATTTGTGAATACAAACATGCCACACTTCCTTCTTTAAGATGAAAGTAGCTATAGGCAACACAGTAAGTCTCCATGGAAGCTACTTAGATACCTTTACCCCACCTTTAAGGCCCAATAACCTCATTTCAACTCCAGGTGGGGCTTGTCACTAGACCACAAATAGAAATGAAAATTGATTCCAGAAGACAACCACTTTCAGAAAAAGTGCTTGAGCATAGGATTAAATCCCATTCAAATACACTCCCGGAAAAGAATACAACTCAACCCATCCTTAAAAGCACTTAAAAATTCCTTAATCAGGATCTCAAAAAACTCCTCCTAGCCATTCGTTGTTGTTACCATCAACACGTGGTAATACGGCTCAGGACCACATGAATCACTGAAGCTGGATACAGGATGCTTGCATATCTGCTCTGAACGACTCTTGATAAATTGCATCAGGTTGCTATCAGTTTGATCATACTGACAGTATTTCATGCTCTTCATATAAAATAACCTCTTAATGTTATTTTCAAGATTTCTACAAGATGTGTAACTGCTGTGTTTGCTTAATTTCTCAATTTAATAATTTAAGTACTGTTGTTATGACTTGCAATGGAGTAAAGACATAATGCATGAAGTTTTCATCATACTACTATATCCTACACAATGTCAAGTGGTCTCTCAGAAACAGAAAAACCTGCTTAGTGACTGATGCGGAAGATGAGCACACACAAGTACATCACAAGAAGTTAAATGTGCAAAGGTAATCTCAAATGCTGAGCAGAAGGACTCAGGCTGCAATTTTCAGTAACCAGAACTGGCAGCTTGATCTTGCTACATCCCTTCCAGAGGATGGGTTGGTTCCTTACTCCTGTGGCACACATTGCCTCAGAACAAAGTCCCAGTGAAAATGCGCTCTTCCCTTTCTTTCTTGGCTGTAGCAATTAGCTTCTCCAGCACTCATCTTTGCACTGAAAACAATAGTTGCTCCAGTGAGAGAGGCCATTTGCAGTACAGCCAATTGTTCACTTTTTGGCATGTATTACAGAGGATGCCAGGCTTCTCCTTTATTAAAGGAACACCCATCTTACCTGTGACTTAGATTAAGACTCTTCACTCCTCTCCCTCTTCTTCTTTTTCCATACCACAATCTGCAATAGCTTTAATCCAGCCCTAACCAGATACTCCAATCTTGCTTTCCCTTGCAAGAGTTATTGCTACTTTTCTGTCATTTCAGGACTCATCCAATGATGAAGGACAAGTCACCCATGTAAGGTCACTGAGCAGAGACAGGTACACCTGCTTCTAAGGTAGATACCTAAAGCAGAGAGCAGGAATTGCCTGAGAAGGTGCTTATCTTTCTCTCCTGTCTATAAAAAGAGTTTGGACAAAAAGATTAGTTTAGATCAGTTGCCTGACTTCTAGATAGCTAAAGCATGGGAAGAAAAAAAATGACACATTAATCTAGAGAAATCAATGGAACAAGACAGAGCAACTACTGATTTCTGCTATCCTGTTTTCTTGCGGGACTCTTCTAGGAATACCCACATACCCATACTGCAGTCCTGCAGCTGTTGGATATATCTCTACAGATGTGCAGCTTCTTGGTTTTTTCTCCCCTTGCTGGACTGGTGTTTCTGGTGGAGTGCCAGGGCTGCTGCAACATATGTGGGGGCTCTCCCTCTGCTGACCCACCAACTGCCCCATGCTCTGGAGCAGAGCCCTCTCTGCCACGAGACACTGCACAAATGCTTCACAGCCCCTCACTCCAAGCACACCATGAGGAGCTCCTTAGGGGAATTCTACTCAAGCCTTTCTTTTCTAACCTGGATGCTTGGGATGTCTCCAGACCCACCACATGGTCAGTGGTCTACTTGTTACCCTGTTCTCTCCTTCCTGCTTGTAGAACAGATTTGCACTTCACCTCAAATCTTTCTTGATTAGCTGAAAACATGGGACCCAGCAGTCCTTCCAAAAACTTCTGCTGACAGGCCCAAAATCACCATGTATCAGACCTTTGGCTGAATGATAAGAACCGCCTTGTAAGGTGTATCTGCTCCTCTCCTCCCATCTCAGCTCTCCCTCCTGAGCCCAGCTGGTATGCAGTCCTGAAATCACAATTTTATCCATCCCATACACTAGAAATCATGTGCTATGCTCCCAAGATTTATGAGGAAGGTTAAAAGCATCTGACATTAAACAAACAGTCCTAGTTATCAAAAGTTGGGGGCTAGTTTCTTTTTTGAGCTTTCAATTTGTATTTGGATTGCATATTCAAATTTAGTTCTGCTAGGAAGTCACTCACTAACATTTTTCTAAAGGCTGATCCTTTTTAAAACCTGCATTTATAAAAGGAAAGCTATGTTTCTCCCACAATCACTTGCTATGGCCAGAAATTTGCCATAGTTCTTTAACCAGAGTGAAAAGCACGTTCTATGTCATTCTTTCCTTTACAAGCAATCAGGATAGCCAGAGTAAACCTTGATTCTAGTGATTATATACAAAATCTGCAGACTCTACAGCACACATACACTAAAAATGCACAAATAACCTTCAGGTTAACTGCCCTGGACCAGCAGACAAAAGCCCTACAGTACACAAAAACACAAATCTAAAATTCAGGAGGTAATATGTCTGAGATCGAGGAAATATTTTGGAAGTCTGTGGAGCCAGCTGACTGTCCATTCAATTTTGGGAGATGAGACTGACCTAAAGCTGGCTTGTGTTGTTCCTTCTGTGCTTGAGCACATTAACATTTAACTTCTGGCAATAAGAACAAAGAAAATCACTGCAAGAATGCACTGGGGCAATGATTTTGCTGTTGTCTCTTTCAGCTACAGTGATGCATCAAATTAGTATTAAAAATTTGAAAAAAAATCATCTCACCACTCCCCTGCCAGCCCACCCAGAAATGTCTTTCGTATGTCAGAATGAAACTTTCACGTCTTCTTTATATGAACTAATCTACTAAGTAGTAAACACTCAGTAGTTGTGAAATATGTCTCTAGTTAGATGCAGAAACATGGATTTAGAACCTAACCCAAGACAGTCAGTTAAGAAAATAATTTTATTCAGACCCCAAGTCTTAAAAAAAGCCCTAGTCCTCCAAAACATTAAACCTTGGGTTTATGAGGCTTTGCCTGAGGAGAGGCAGGATGCCTACCCTGTTACTGGTGGGAAATGTGATGACAGTATCAAGAGAAACACTTCTAAATACTTTCATACAAGATCACAGGAGGTTAGATGTCATTTAGTCTGTCCCCTGCTCCAAGACAATATCATCTTTAGCTGTCCTAGTCCTGACAGATTTCTATCAAAGCTATTCTCAGAAATGATGAGCACAAAGTATATATCCTTGCCGTTAAAAAAAAAAAAGTCCAAACTAAATTCTGAGGCTGCAGTTTAAAAGTACTATGTCTTCCCTATCAGCCATGGACAGGGAGAATAAAATTACTCCCTTCTTTGCAGCAGTCTTTCACATTCTTGAAGAGTCTTCCCTTATTTGCCAACACTGTTATCATCTCTTCTGCTCCAAAACGGGTACTATATCTTTCCTGCAGTCTGCCACCCAAGTTGAAAAAACACTCCAGCCATCAGGGCAAAGTAAAACAGGGTCTGTCCTGTGCCTGCCAGGGGATGCCACATTTCTTAAGCCATTATTTCCACCACAGCAAATTGTAGCTGTTCACCTGGCTGAACGGCTATGCAGTCAATTTTGCACCCAGTCTATTCTAGAGTAGCCTAGACTATAATTCTCTAGCTGCTTAGGAGAGTGCCATGTCAGGTGCTCTCTAAAGCCTTAGTAAGCTCAAAATGTATGAAGTTTAACACTTCTCATCTAGCAATAGAAAGGAATATACACATTTCATTTATCATGCAAACACTTGGGGGAAGGAAGTTTTTTCTTTCATCTTGGTAGATGAGAAATACCTTTGAATAAGGAAACATTACAGGAAAATAGACAGGTGTTTGCAGTACCTAGCACTCAGTGTTCCCACCTTAAGCAACCCTAACTCTACAGTTGTTGCTCATGTTGGCAGTGGTAGTAATACAGAGTTAGGTATCATATGCAACTCCCTTACAACATATCACATATATCAGTAGCCTTACCATATCATCAGGGACATCGCTTCTTCTTTCACCACAAGACTTTGGTCAGCGCCTAAGAGATGAAAGGAAGATGTAAGAAACTTTGTAGTGGATAGTTCTATGATACCAGTCCATAGGGGAAAATGTTTCCACATTCATTATTAATGAATGGCACTTACCACAGAGTGGAAGAGCTCTATGTTTAAAATCCTGCTTATTGAGCAATTCTTCCCATGCCGTTACCCTATTTGCTTTCAGAATTTCTATGGAAGATTATGCTGCACAACCCTGAAATCACTTATCACCAGTACATAATAATCCCAAACAATATTTTAACACTATTGGCTACAAAAAAATGATAGCAGAAGAAGGTGCTCAGTACAATAAAACCACAGAAAAAAGTACCTCAGTTCCTGTAATACATGGTAGAAAAATGAATATTATGTAGTATGAATCAATTGTACAACATGATTCATAGGAGAATTTCTAAAACTAAAAGAACAAAGCAGGCTATATAAAAAGGAATCCTAGGCAAAGCAGATACACTATGAAAGTAAAGGAGGAGCTCACCGCAGGATGTCCTGCTGCTTGAAATTGGCTTCATCAGCCTAAAAGAGATTCATTTTCAGAGCAGCATTTGAAAAAAAAAAGTCAGGTCACTGGTGGTGTAATGCTACAGTCAATCAAGTACCATCTCTGGCAGAGGGGAAGAAAGTTGGTCTTAGCAAAAGTAAATGAGGCACAGAGACGAAAGGAGTCTGAAGAGCTGTATCCCATGAAGGTCAGAGGACACCAGAGGACTGAAATCAGTGGAGCTGGACCCTGGAGCATTCTGTAGAGGTGGGTGCAATATGACAGTCATCCAGCGCTGCAGCAGTGCGTGTGTAAATGGGATGTTGCAGTAGTGTGCCAGGACAGAGGAATGGGTAGGAAGGTAGGAACGAAACAATTTAGGAATCCTGAGAAACAATGAGAAATAGAATGAGAAAGATGTTCCTCTGGCCACTTAAGATGTCTATCTCCATAAGGATACACAAACTCACTGTTTAAAAAATTACTATGCTGGACTGATTTGTTATGGCACCTATATCCTTTATAACAGAAGGCCTAGGATAGAGGATATTAGTTCATATGCACGCAAAGTTACTATAACAGAACATGATTGCAATTTGTTAGGTTCAGTGTAACCCAAGTGTTCTGAAAGGTGGAACAGCTATGAGACTGAACTAACAGAAAAAGGCCAAAATCTCTAATTACAGTGGACACATAATGGGGTCTTATAGGGTGTCCTTGTATGTATCTAAAACCTAGGTATGCAAAGTCATTAGCAGAATATTTTAGAAAGCTTTCAAGTTATTTTTTATCAGGACTCTATTTTTACTACTGTATACTCAACCCTATAAGTGATAAACACATCAAAAAAGCTTCAAGAACATTCTACTCATGAAAAAGAAGACATTTTGCATCTCTGAAATTTACTCCATTAGGGTCATCCAGGGACCCCAATGCTTCCTGTTTACAAGGTTTAAATCTTCAATTTTAGCTCTGCTAAACCCTGAGATTTCAGACCTTTAACCTATAAGACAAGATTGATTACTACTTATCCTATGTCCTGGATCAATGAAAAGAAGTGAGGGCCTACAGCAGAGGAAGGGGTCAGCCTCACATTTACGAGGCAGAAAAAGATGCTTTTTGAACAGCAGATGTTGGAAAAAATACAGAGCGGTTGAATCAGTGCACAGAGGCTGAGTTGAACAGTCAGGTGCTGGACGCTGGCAGCTTTTCACATGGCTTCACAAAGGCTAACATTAGCATGTATTTTCATGTGTGAGCCCATATTAGTGAAAAGTGTGAGTTCGTACCTCCCGAGTCACTCCTGCGTGTGAAAGTTGTTAGAGGTAAGGGTTTCTCTGAAGTCAGCCCCTGCCCACCAGCTCCATTCTCCATCCAGTAACTGAAATGACCCACAAAAGCGTTCCACAAAAGCAGCTGAGAGTTCCACATGTGCTGCCTGCAGCACTCTCTGCAGAACTAAATAGAAACACAATGGAAGAAAAAAAGCAGGGGTTTTAAACTCTGTGTATTTCAGGCAGACAGGAACACTAGCACAGGGCTTAGTACGCAGACAAATCTGCAGTGCATGATCCATGGGGAAAAACTCGAGCAGCATACCTTATAGAGGGAGAGCTTTATAGAATTTCCAGTGCCTATGGTACTCTTATAAACGCTTCGTCTTTTGTTCCTGCAGGACTCCAAAGAATAATAAAAGAAAATACAAAGCAGAGGAGGCACCACTGAGCGAGTGCAACAGTGTTTTATTAATCCATGTGATTAATCCAGCATGCTGAGGAAGATTCTTTACAGAATCAAAACGTTCGTGTTTTTGATCCACATGGATTAAGGGAACACTGTGGCATTCGCTCAGTGGTGCCGCCTCTGCTTTGTGTTTTGGTTTTATTCTTTGGAGTCCGGCAGCAACAAAAGAGGGAGCATTTATAGGAGTACAGCAGGACGGGGACTTGGATAAACCCCCCCTCCCTTCCTGAAGGATGCTGCGTGAATGTTTCTGAGGGCTACATCTCTTGTTTGTGTCCACAGCTTGCCCTCCAGAAACCAAACCACTACCAAATAATAGAAGGCTGTTTCTGACAAATCCTGAATGACAATCGTGCTGCCGAGTGGGCTTTCTATAAGTTGGGCACATACCTGTGTAAAGTAACCAGAAAATAATTAGAAACATTGGCTACTTTTGAAAATTATGTTGGAGGGGAGGAAAAATAACACAACGTAATTCAGCAGATTTCTTTTTGGCAGAGCAAAGACTCAGACATTGTACATGGGACCCGAGAAAATATTTAAGTCTATGCCTAGGTTTAAACCAAATCCAGACTTAACTGCTTTGCATTTAACTTTTTACATGCTCAAATACTTTGCTGTACAGAGCCTATATTTTCATTTGTTTGAACCGAGAGTGACTGCAACAGCAAATTCCCTTGCAACGAAATCTGATTAAAAGCCATAGGACAATCCTTCAGCCTGACAAAAAAGGCAAGATCTGATCTCCAGTGAGTCATCCCACTCGCATTCAGAGAACTTACGTATTTGCTAAGCATCCAAGCAGAAGCATGTGAGAGTTTATAAACTCTACACAGTACAGCAGCAGCTCATTTTCTGCACCAATATCTAAATTTTCCCTTTCCATGCTCAAAAGCCATCAGCAGTCTCTACCTCTATTTCTGAATTTTACCTACAGACTTAGTTATCCCCTCCACTTTCTCTTGTGATTTGATTCTTTTCCCACCTGTTGGCTCTAGCTTCTCCCTACTACTCTCTAATCTTTTAATCAAGGTAAAATTTTTCTTTGGAAATTAGCTGACTTTCATCCTTCGTATGCTCAGAACAAGAAAAGCAACACATGTTGTGAAATAGAAAGGCTAACTTCACCAGCCCAAACCAAGAGGAGCAATTCTGTTTATTCGGCTCAAAATAATAATGCATAAACCTCAGGCACATGTGACTACAAGAAACATTGTGACTTCGGGTGCTTTGCAGTGAAAGGGAGGAAGGCAACTCAACTCAGGGAGTGAATAAGTCTCAGCTGGTGGAGAGGAGCAGCCACGGAAGCTCTGTAACTTCCTACGCTGCCTTTGTGGTTGTGCATCACCATCATCCTCCTCTGAGCTTCACAGGTGTAAGAAGAGGCTGCCAGAACATGTCCCCAGTCGCAGGGCTGCCAGCCCCACACCACCGCAGCTCTGCCCAGGCTGGCAACCCCGGGGAGCGAGGCTCAGACGGACGCAAGGGCACAGCACCGGCAGCGGGAAAGGAGGGAGCTTGCAGGGCCTCTGGACTTTTCCAATACTTTTTTTTTTTATTATATGCTTGGCAATGTTCAGGGCTCTGGCAAAAGGCAAATCCTGGATAGAGTCATAAATCCTACTTGAGATTTAGGCCCTGCTCCCAGGGGGCACCGCTGTTTCTCAAGGAAACAGTCTACATCTTTCCATATTAGCAAACTGAAGTTATTTTCCTTGACACTCTTCTGGGAAGCAGCATCACTGTTGCAGCTGAAACTGTTAAAAATAAATAATAAATAAAAAATTATTTCTGAGGCTGACAGCAATTATGGAAAAATTAAACCTAAATAATTAATATTTGGCAGCGTGTCCTTGTTGCCTTCAATCACTGATAATACCATGCAATTTTAAGAGTAGGATGTCCATACTTTATAATAATGAGTAAAGATTAAAAACTGCTGCGGAAATATCCAATAATCAATATATCAATAAAATATTTTCCTTCTTGTTCTAGGAACGAAAACTTATTTACAGTCTCACATAGATTAAAGCTAGTCCATGTAAAAAATTTAAAAACACTCAGAATGCTCCAACTTGCCTACTTTCACAATATTCTTTTTGATGCCCATGAATCAACTATTTTTCATATCTGTTTATGTCAGTCTTGTCTACGTCAGACATTCAACTTGCGACCTATACACAGACGCAGTCTGAGAACACTTAAATACATTATGAATTAATGCCAAACAATCTTGTGACCTAAAACAAAGAACATATTTTGATTTTGCCCCATATATTCCTGGAAATTATATGCCCAGGTGACACTTGCTCTCTCACTTTCAAAACACATTTCAGAAAATTCTCACATCTCTAAGTTTAGAAGACAAAAGTCCAGATAAATCCCCACCCCTATTCTCAGCATATCTTTCCAAACACCTATTGCTAAGGATTTGAGGCTGCTCCTAAATTTGAGCTTCTTATCATGACTCCCTGTGATGAATCTCTGCCTTCTCTTAGCAATAATTTGAGATAAACTGTAGCCCTTAGTCTATTAGGATAAATTTCCAAGGCACTTGGCATTTGGCCTCACCCCAATTCTCCTTTGAAGCTGGAGACTATACAGAAAATGTCTTGCTCCCCACTGAGAAAACATTTGACCCTAGACTACTGGGAAGGAACAAACTGGACCTTCTGCTTTTCAGGGTAAGCTGAAAGGTTACACAGTCCCTCCTGCTGAGTCTAAACAACTCAAGGCAAAATTCTTAAGTAGGTTCTGCATGTCGAGGTGTCGTCATGGCTCTTTCCAAGACACAGAATATGGTATTCATGGAAATCAGTATGACATGTTTCTGGTGCACTTCCAGCCCATCTTGAAAAAAAAAAACCTGGAATTTTGTCTCAGAGTCATACAGAAACACAGAAAAGAGAAACGACATTGAAAGCTTTCTCACCTACAGACTGCAACATGGCAGGAGAGAAAGGCCAAAATTCCTATCTGCAAAAATCATCTTGAGGATGGATCAATAGATGCACAGTATTATCCAAAAGTGGAAAGGCAGATGTAGAAAAGTGTAAGGTGGTGAGGGTGACATAGCTGTTGGGACTGTTGGCCTATGGGGAATACAGCAGCCTCCTAACTCCTGAGAACTCTTTAAAGAGAGATTGGACTGCTCTGCTTCAGTGCTACTGCCATCTACCAGGTGACCTGTTCTAGACTATAAGCAAGATTAAACCAGATAATTGAAATAGTTCTTCTTAGCATGAAAAAATGTACTGGTATGTCTAGGCAAATTACAATCATCATTGTTAAAAAAGACAAAAGTAGCAAGAAAATGATGCAATAAGCAAGCATGATGCCTTTCTGCTGCTAATAATAAGCAAGAAAGAGGAATTAATTGCCTTAAGATATTTTTATCCATTCACAATGGTTGAAATTTTTAAAGTTACTACAAAGAGAGCATGGGGTCTGATTCTACTGAAGGTATAAGTCACAAGATGATGCTATCACATGCAATGCAAGAATAATTTTATTGCACAAGTGTAGTTACAGCAAATAACTCCTCTCCACTCTGAGTTCTATTAGACACTAAATACTAAATGTTTTTGCATACAGTATGTGTTTGCGCGCCCACATTAGCAGCGCACCTCTGAACTTCTCTTTGATATTCTATTTTCTTCTTTAAAACAGTCAAACAGCAAAGTTCCGCAATTATAGCACTGACAACTCCAGCATTCTAATCCTTCCTTGACTGAAAACATAAATTTATTTTCTGAATTTTCACATGTATTTTTCTGAGAAAGGGACCCCCACCCCAGGTTTGACTCCCCTGTTTAGCTGGAAGGCCCTGGATCTTGATGTTAAGCCCAGGACCACCCAACATCCTCAAAGGTGTTGCAAGTCTGGGGTCAGGCAATAAATGCTCCTCCTCTGTGAATGATGTATAAAGTGAAACATGAGTGAGATTAATCTCTGTGCATGTTGCATGAGACACCATCCTGCTACCCTAGAGCAACAGCACTGAAGCAGAGATGTAGGAGGCATTTTCCAGTATAATCTATCTTTTTTTTTAATTTCCAGGCATATTAAGACAAAGAGTTTATAAAGAGAAAGAAGAAATGTATATATTGCTTTGACATAGTTTGAAATTTAGACAGGTTTTCCCATTCATCTTCACTTCTTGGTTTCTTACATTCATTTTCAAACAGTGACTTCCTTTTTGGTTTTTAAGGTGGGCTTTTTAAGGTTAGGAAGCAGAAGCTGGGCAAGACAAGGCCCACGGATTCTCAGGAACTACACAGAGACAAACTAAACATCAGAGCGTGATGACTACTGGAGAATTTGTTTTGGTTTATGCAGAACTAATGTTGATCAAATTTAATTTAGCATGTAAGCCCTCCTTCTCCCACAGCTTCAGGAGCTGGGTGAGCATTCGTGACTTTGGCCAGTCCCCTGTGCACACCAGCCTGGCCTTCCACCTCCCCTCTCATCCATCAGTGCTGCTCAAACCCACCCACTGTCAAGAGAGGTGTCGATGACTGAAATAAATTTCCTGGCTATATTACACATGGCAGCTCTACAGTATTCACCTTGGGCAGTTAACCCCAATCTCCTGAGTAAGCCAGCAAACCTCATGAAAAGACAAAGGAGGAGGTTTTGGCAGCATCAAGGGATGAAGCTCGCGGGGAGTTAGTGGGAAGAAGTAGCTCAGTGGGAGATGTCCATCTACCAGCCCTCAAAGCCAAGCCCCGGTCTTTGACCAGGGCTCAGATCTCAAGGTAACGCAGCTCCCAAGCCCCTAGGAGACAGAACACGCTCCTTTAGCACCCTTCTTTGCAGGCTCATGTTCTCTGTGCACAATATGTTCAAAACCATTTCCACCCTTTAGTGGCACACAGACTCCCTCTTCCCCTCTGGACTCCCAAATCCTGTAATCCTGGCAGAGACGACAAAAGAAAAGTGACTGCAGTGAAAAGCAGCAAGAGGGCTGACTTAAGGAACTCTCACTACTCTCCGCCACTCCATCTTTTCATTAAACTATAAGCAGCAGCCATAGTTTCTGACACATTTGAGAGCTTTCCACAGGATCAAGAGTTTTACAAAGTAGAGGTTTATGCTCCTGCATAATTGAAACCCATAAACAGAAAGTGTGGCATCATAAACGGCATCTGCCTAATAAACCATGGAAGAGAGAGAAGAGTAAAGCTGAACAGTGAAATGAACAATAATTTCCATTCCGTAAGTAAATTTCTGTTCCACCAAATTGGCCCACAAACTTCATAGCTTCCCTATAGCCAACTCTAGCATCCATTTACCTTGTTTATACTCTCCCATTATGAATTAAAAAATTACAGATGAAAGGCTTAGCACAGGAAAAGGTAGCACGAGAATTTATCACAGTGGATTAAACTCTCTTTTCATAATGTGGAGTGAAAAGAAGGGGGCAGGGGGAGGAATCAATGCAAAACAGAGATCTGAGTCTTTCCAGTAAAACATAATCTTGAAAAGTAAACCATTATTACTAGAAAGCTGTTTCTGAGATTTCTTAATTGTATTATTCGTTATAAATGTTTCCTTGAGGGCAAAAGCTTATTTCCCCAAGTAGTGCATAGACCTATATTTCAGCAGCTCTCCGTATCGCAGGTTGGATGCATCCTCCGCTGGCCCTTGCCGCGATCACCATCAGGAGAACCGTGCTCTCACAAACCGTGGCAAGGCAGCAGCCCTGGGGTCTCTGCAACTGGCTGGGGACTCACCTTCCCTGCTACTGAACAGGTACCATTTTTACGGCTGTTATTAAGCATATTTATTATGTTGCAACAAATACTTTTAAAGAAGAGAATGACTGCAAACACCTCTCGGATGTAACCATTCCGCTGATTTCAGTTCGATATTTTTTGTGTAATAAATGAACAGACCAGGACTATAGGACACAGAGGGTTAAGTGTGACTCAATGTAGAGAACATGCCCTTTTCAATAATACCCCTCTTTTGATTAACTAAAAGCAGGGCCTTATATATTATACACAATCCTCTTTTTAAACAAGGCAAACTCGCACGCCACAAAGATACTAGAACAGTAAATATTGATTTTCTTGGCTGATGGTACACCTCATGCCACACAGCCCACTCCAGCATTTGCTTGTTACCACAAGCTATTCCCTTTGTCAAGGAAGAAAGAAAAGTGGCATTATGTGCTATCGGTTGTGGACTGCAAATATTTAAAAGAAATAAATTTCTTAGAATGAAAGGTACTTTCTTTTGATTAAAAAAAAAAAACCAAACCTAACATAACTATTTACTTTAGGCCTATACCCACTCCTAGCACCTGTACTTTTTAATTGTTGGCTTGCCAAGAACACTGTGGTTTTCTTCCTGCCTTTTCTCTTAAATATCTCTTTATCATGCACAAAATATCTACTGAAGATGCACTGTATTTTACTAGAAAAGGAAGATAGCTTGAAAGCGCTGCCGAAAACTCCAGCTGTTGATACAAGGCTTGTATGTTTGCTGGTACATTAACAAGTGCTATTTGTATATATGCCATGAAACAAAAAGCATACAGTATGATTTCTGTACTCTTACTCTTCTTGTTTTGTGGTAGGTTTGAAGTTATGTTTTTCTAAAGTCACATTTTACTACAAAAGTAACTACAGAAGCAGATTTGCAATTATATCAGAGTCGAGCAAGAGAGATCAGGTAGCATAAAATAACCTTTCTGGTGTTTTGTAGAGAGTAAAAGCTATGACATGGAAATGAAAAGGTTGTACTTAGTGGAGAAAAAGGGGCTTCCAGTCCTCTAGCACAAAAAAAAAAAAAAAAAAAAAAAAAAAAAAAAAAAAAAAAAAAAAAGAACAGGACATGATGTTTCCCCCATCTGTATAGAAATTAAAAAAAAAAAAAAAATTGATACTTTGTCAAATGTTCAGAAATAAGAAGCCACTAAGTACAAAAGATTGGGGAAAAAAAGGTAAATCAAAATCCCATCAAAATCCCAAATGTATGGAAAGACAGAAACAAGCATTTGCCAAATGCATCTCAAACAAAAGTCTTACATACAAACAGCAAGGCTAGAGAACAATGTGTCATTGCTCGCCTAAACTATGGTATAGTGCTTCCTATGGGCCTCCTTTTCTGCTTTATTAATTGGATAAAAGAATCATAATTCAATTACTTAACGATTTATTACAAAATACTTTGCCCACACAAGATTTTTCAGCATGTAAACACCATACTATTACACTATCTACTATTACAGGCCTAGCATTTCAGATTTCATTAGTAAATAAAGCCAGGTTTATTTGTAATAAAGTTAAGCCCTTCCAACCACTGACCATGGAAACCAGATTTTGAAATAATTCAGATTTGTGTTTCTGTTCTTTCTAATTAAGGGTAATATCGGGAAGGACAGACAGTGGGTAGCATTGTTCAAGCACCATGGATTTAAGCAAGAAAATCTGATTATCAGCTCATGTCAGAAGCCAAGCGATAATGCAGCTTAGCATTCGTTTGTGCTTTTTCTTTAGCCAAAAGATAATTACTGTTCGTTAAGTCTTACGTAAGTGTATCTAATATCTATGGTCCTAAAAATTATGAATAGTAAAAGCACACAACAGGCAAAGAAGAGTTATTGTATTTATTATTTACTTGGGCTGTTCCATCATGATAATTTCATTAGCCAGGAAAGTTAAACTTAATGTCAAACTATAATTTCTTAAAGGCCAAAAAGTTAAACATCAACTCTCATGCAACTGACAGCAGAAGTTACATTTTTTTATGAAGACACAAAAGCCATATTAAAATGACATCGAGCCCAACGCTGCAGGACCTGCTCTTCCAGCTGAGTTTTCGTGGGGCGCCCGAACCCCTCCGCTCCCTCTGAAGTCAGCCCAGTTAGTTTTTAAGTGCTGGAGCCCTCTGAAAAAATGGTAATACTTCATCACAAAAGCTGGTGCTTTTCTGGATATTGCATCACCGACACAATACTTTTTCAAATGAGCTCTGCACCCTGATAACTTCCCATTGTACAAAGTAGCTGATGTTTTCTGAAAAAAAAAAGGAGTTGAACTCCTCTGGGAGAGGATTCAGAGCAGGGACCAGAGTTTCACACTTAAAAGTGCAGCAGCTGCTGCCTCAAAACACCCCTCTGTTGAATCACCTCCTGGGCATGAGCCCTGGGAGCTTCCAGGGGTGATCCCTGCACCCAAGCAGCAGCAAGGTCTTACCTGCCCCACTGTGAAATAGCTATCAACACCGAGGTCAGTAGGAAAATGTTCTTTAAATCTTCAAATTGTCATGAAAAATAGAAGGCAACTCAGCAAAATGTTAGCACAGATCCACCAAGCCCCATGCACCAGCCACCTGGCAAGCCATGGCTTATCTCCCTTGGACAAAGTTGTTGCTGACCACCTGTATTCATCCCCAAACTCCTTCCTTAACTCAGATACAGCCTTTAAAGGGGTTGGCATTTACACAGCCACCTCTGCATGCAAATGCTGTATAGTGCTTTATCATAGCAGAAAGGCTTAGGTACCATGATGCTAGAGATGAAGAGCAAGCCAACTGTATTTGCGGAGCAAAGAAGGTCCCCGATAAAAACATTTGACATCCATGTTAAGAAGAAAAAGTCCTTAGCAGCTAAAGAACATTTGCAAAACACATAAGGCCTACACTTTTAAATTTACTTCCTCTTACTTCTCACAGGGGCAGACTGGGGGGAGACCCTATCCCAGAGAAAACTACAGCCTCACAGCCTTATCCGTAGGGGATTTGCACTGAACTCATCGAAAGTGGAAGGGACAGACTGCTGAGCAGAATAGCACCTTGCTCAGGTTGTCTATCATGCTAAATGGTAGGAGAGATGGGTCTCCAAGACGAGTAATCAGAGCTGACACAGGGTCTCTGAACTGTCTGCCCAGAGCCCGATTCAGCATATACAGTCATTCCTGCTCAAAGTTGCAATCTGGTTCACCGTAAGCATTACCCTTGAAACAAGACGTAAATCTGCCTAATGAAAGTAAAGCATAAGCAAGAGGAAAGATGTCTGTACCTGTCAAGCATGCTGAGAACTAATTTGAACAAGGTGATCAACAAGAAATAAAAGAAAAAGTCAGCTTATTTGGCCCAGCAGGTGCAATAATTCTAGCCTCCTTGTTAATGACATGTAACACTAATTAGGAGACAAAGTAAATAGAGGAAAAGAAATACTAAGGTTGCCCATAAAGTAAATCACTTTATAAAGACACCATTTTAATGAATAATAGAATATCATGCAGGGAAAACAAAATCATCAGGCAAAGAGAAACACAGGTGTAATCATGAAACATCATCTTATGTTTATTTTTTATGTTTGTGTGCTACGGCTGGCAGGGATCATTAAGATCACTTATAATTACTTTCACCATAAGGCAGGGCATAGATTGGGCACCTTTAAAGCAAGTCATGATGGCAATAGCACAATGGCTAATGCAAAAATCCCTTTGCCTCTCAGAAGAGCAATTATTGGCTTTGTAACCATTGGTTTCCTTCATACACAGGATGGTTCTTTGGAACCAGAGCAAGTGAAGCACCATAGGACCAGCTGAATATTAGTTGGAGAGTGATTAAAAATATAAATACAAAGTCACCAGAGTTGCAAGAGGACTGGGAGACAAGGCTGGACTGCCCTTTCTCTGGAAGTACCCACCTCTCCTCCATCAACAGGCAAAAAGGCTCCCTGGGAAAAGCTGTCAGGCTGCAGCATTAACACCGTACTCACCCAGCCTGACTCAGACTGTTGAAACGCATCTTCCACAACAAAACAGAGCAAAAAAACTAAATATAGTTGTCCTGAATTACCTCATAAGACTTCATCTTGTCAGCCACAGACAAAGAAGAAACAGCTAGCTGTGCTACGTTGCACAGCTCTGGAACTGCTGTTTTACAGAACTGTACCGTTCCAAACAGCCTACTCTGGCTGTGCAAGTGCCTACTAGACCTCCATCCAAAAACTGCTGCTTCAGAAGGCAAAATAGTTCATTTTGGCTTATTCCAGACACTAGAGAAAAATCTGCTGAGAAATAAGAAAGCACATCTTTTAAACTCAAATAAAGATTATTTTTAAAGGCTCTGTTAACCTATGTTAATTTAAACTAGCTAAATAATAATAATTATGAGAAGACAAACTGCAATGAACAGGGAGACTGCTGCTCCTGGTAAAGGTTAGCTCATAGCCATGGAGGTTTTCAAGGACCTCTTTCCACAAAGCATTACCTGGAGGTAAATGGGAGTTTTCTCATTCAAGGAGAGGGTTGGGGAGAAGTTCACAGTAGTCTTTGGACCTGAAGATCCCAAATTCTGACACATAAAGCTCTGGAGAGGTGGCTCTTTCCCTTTGGAGTTTTCCAGCAGGGATCCTGACCTCCTTGGAGGTAATGGACACAGCTAAGCCCTACGCTGGCCAGACAGGACGGCCATCACCCGTGGGGCCGCACTGGCCCTTCTCATGGCCCTGGTAGCCACCTCCTGGCAGTACCATCCTCCTATATGTGGACTTGAAAAATCATGCCTGGCTTTTCAGGACCAACCTGTACTTTTCATTACTCTGCTACCCAGAAAGATTTTATGGATCTAAAGCCCATCTGAGCATATAAATTTCTCGCTATTTAAAATTGTAACACACTTCATTACCTTCACTATCTTCACATAATGTTATACTACCATTAAAAAGCTCGCTCGTATTAATTAAAAAATACTTGTTCCAAAAATTGACCAAACATATTTTTTCTTTCTCTTGCAAACACTCATGACTATATAGTGCCTCATTGTTTTCCCTCCTTGAATAGATGTCTTTTAAAAGCACAAATAAAGAGAATTAAATGCTGTGTCAAACTACTGGTACTGCATGTTTAAACACCTGCTTCCCTTCATCAGTCTTTCATAACATTGTTAAATGATAATTATACATACTGATGAGTAACGAATCAAAATACTGTAATCTATCATGAAAGGGGTTTTGCTAATATTACACATAAGGAATTAATGGGATATTTAGACTGTTCTTGTGAGAGAAAACATACCTTTGTACACAGAGAAAGAAAAACACCAGGAGAACTTACTGCATTTTTGTCTTTACAGCTGACATCACATGAAACACAGTTTACTACTCCTTTAGGATTTTATAAACAAAAAGGGGGATTTGGGGCTATTTTTGTGTCTTATTCTGAATCATATACTGCAGTTAGTTTCTCAATTTTTGCTACAGTAACTGTGGTGTGATAAGCGCTGCCTCCCCCATCTCCTTGTCTCCTGGAACTCTCCTCTCATGCTTGGTCCCCAAGGGAGCGGCCGTGGTCCAGCCCCTGCATCTCTCTGGAGCCGGATGGGGAGACCAGGGCAAAACGCTGCCTGCAGAAGAGGAATGGTCCCATATTTCCATCCATCCATTTAGCTAATAGCCACAACTGCTCTGTTTAAGGACAAAGGCATTCAGGACAAACAACATAGCTGCCCCAGTAAAAGCTGGATTGCCCTTCCTCTTCTAATCACCGTTTCATTTTCTAAGAGCTTTAAAAAAACCAAAAATCATCGCAGATTAATTTCTTCATACTTTGCTGAGCTTGACAAGTTCTATAGTTCTAGAGGAAAAAGGAATCTCTTTCAAAACGGCAAACAAAAAATAGACAAATGTTTTGCCAACATCCTTCAATTTAAAGAATCTGGGTTTTGTTCTACAGTTCTTACCAAAATAGCACAAAACCAAACTCCAGAAACGTGTGTTAAAAACGTGTGAAATGCTAGCAGGCTGGCACCTTGCAGGCTGTCTACCTTCCCAATAACAGCCAAAATAACTACCTCCAGAGCACAAATGGCGCATTGGAGTGCCTCAGAGGACCTGCCTGGTAGGTGAATTGAAGTCGCTTACACCTGGAGGGAAGATTATGCAGTTCTGCCGTTGCGCCTCTTGTTCCTCGCCATCTATCCCCCTCATACTATATAACATATAATACATAACAACCTCAGACAACCCTAAACTGCAATTTCATCTCATTTTTTCTTTAGAAGTGTGATTTTCCCTTGAGAAGAAGATTTACACAGAGAGTAAACAAGCCAACCACAAGCTCCTCACTCCAGTGCTGCTCCAGCAACGTGCTGTTGCCTCATTCAGCAGCGCGTCTTAATCAATATGTCTTAACCTAACATAGCTGCTTCATTGTTCAGAAAGTAACCCTGGCTCCTGATTTTATATTGCATTCACACAAATTTAAGGTGCTGTACCTGGTGTGCCAATGCACTTCTGCATAATTAATCATTTTGGCTTCAGCAATCACACAGTGCTGATGGGATTTTCGAAACTTCCACTTAATTTCAAAGGAAGCAGCGTTAAGTCTACACTAAGCATTTTCTTTAAATGCCACCCAATCTGAGCTTGACTAAAACTCTAGGAAGCAAATTGAAAAGCTGAGCCCATAGGAATGTAAGCAGGCAACACAACAATCAAAATTAAGCTTGTCATTTACAAAGGTGTAAATCTAGAGTCACTCCTCAGAAGTCAGCAAAACTGCACCAGGTCCCAGCTGAATCCTGGGTAATTTCACCTTGGAAAGAAAGCTTCTGGACCACCGAACTATCTTAGGATATGGACGACCAGGTCGTGCTCTATATCCCTTCCAGCTGTGTGCAACACAAAGTGATATAAGCAGAAGTAAAGGTTGGTCTTTGCATACAAAAAACATCCAAAATCCAAAGTCATGGAAAGTTTTCTCACTTAAGTGGGTAATCAAATCAAAAGGCTAATTACAGTATAAGTATTGATATGTTAAGTATTGATGCTGAAGGATCAGCATTGCTGTTTTCCTATTATTATTTTTGATTCTGCAATACCTACAGCAGTTTGATTTCCATTTTAAAAAATACATATAATTTCTGGGACATTTTATGTTCAAATGCTTTCCTATCTGCAACACCGATAAAAAAAGCTTGTAAAATAATATCTATTATATTATTAAATAAGCAATTTCTCACATAGCTTTTGCAAGCAAAAGATGATTTGTAAAATTGCTCGAGAAGCAAAACTGCACAGATCTGCAACATATTTTCTATCTCCAACATAATATAGTCCAATTTGAAGTAATATCCTTTACTTGTGGATAAATAAAGTGGTAAATTATTCAAGGCAGATACTAGAGATTCTTTGGTTCACGTATATCGGCCCTTTCTTGAGGCTCCTGATAGTATCTTGTAACAAGAGAGAGGCATCACAGAAGAGCAATGTCTTAGTTCTGTTCCTACTAAAATCAATGTGGTTTATAACAGAAGTAGAAGATATGCCAGACTAATAATTACTGAAAAATATCCAGTCATTCCAGTATAACACTGCTATAAATCTTGACAAAATACCATGCAGCTTTCCACATGTAAATGCCTTAGAGAAGAAAATAAAGTTGTGTTGTTGTTCCCTTATCTACTTATTTGTTCAGCTGAATTACCATATTTCTCTTTCTGTTTCACCAGCAGAAATTCAGTGTTCCCATGGAGTTTGCAGAGAAGCAGAGGAGTAATAGCAGCGAGAAACAGCACACAACAAATTCTCACCTCTGGTACCTGCAGTCATCAGGAAAACATAAGTTTAAAAAAAAAAAGTGCCAACAGCATCATGTAGTTCGGCAATGCAGGGTGTAAATTACTTAATTAGAAATACAGTGATTTAGCCCCATGTAAATGTGTAACACCAAGAACGATGAAGCTGGTTTACACCATACAGCTCTGCCTGCCCACCAACAGCGGCTGGGACCCTCGGAAACAAATCACATTCTCCAACCAGCGCAAATGCGCTAGTGCAATATTTCCTACACACAAACCTATGGGAGCCACACAGTTATCCGATAAAGCTGTCCTGAAACTTTTCCAGTTGGTGTATAAATTTGCTGGCAGACCCCCTCCTTTCGCTGGCAGGCCTCGTGTCTCCACTAGAGGGTATTACCGGTGCACCTATATTACCTATAGGCGCACCGGCACCGCCTGCCTCCCCTCTCTTCTTCCCAGGGTCAGAATCTGCACGCAAACCTGGGCAGGTCTTGCCCATCAGGGACCAGCAGCTTCTCTGCAGCTCTGCAGTCTCTCAGAGCGATATTCCCCAGCTGCTGCGTTACGGAGAAATACGATGAGAGCCTGCAAGCTCCTGCATACCTTGACCAGCAAGAAATTTTGTTCCAAGTGCTTTTAGAGATCCAGGACTTAAATTATCAGGGTAGCCCTGCAGACCTCTGCACACAGCCGCTGCTGGCCTTTTGCACACCTCAAGGCTCTAAGACTGTAGACTTTCTATTCGCATGCCCCAACAGCTGGAAGGGAAGAGGATAAATGACTTGTCTTGCTTTAAGAGACATTTATAGCACAGGAAAATGCAATGTGAAGAAGATGCCACAAACACTTGGATTATTTGTACTGCAGAGGAAGGAAAAGTACAGTGACAGAAAGGTGGCTGGGCAATCTTCCATATGTTGGCCAAATAAAAGCATGAACCTACTGGAATGGTGATTTGGATTCATATAGACAAATGTTGAGTAGATAATTCCGGAAGCTAGTTTATCAGTCCACCTCCTTTCCTCTCCCCTCCAGAGAGTTTGTCATTTTTGTGACTAGGATTTTCACAACCATATAGCTTGAGGGACAAGAAGAACCAATATCTACCACACGCAACACTGGATGGAAAACAAGTGACAGATCCTGCTTCAAAACTCTCACAGCCTAAATAGACAGTGCAGTCCTTTCCACGCCAGAGTAGCACAGGGAAAAAACCATGGACAGAGTGTGCAGCCTGAGTTTGAAGAGTGTAGTGGTCACCACTGAAAGCTTACTCCCCTAACCATTCATTGTAAATAGGAAGGAAATTAGGACAATTAGAACAGTTAAAATGTAAATGACAGAAATAGCTGAAAACCTTTTTTTTTTTTTCCCCAATTCCTACTTGTTTAAACAAAGCCCTAATAAGCTACAATCAGAGAGGTCTGCAATGGATCCATGGCAACGAAAAGCCCTGGCCTATGGCTACCATCTTCCCCAGCACACTGACATTAATTTACCAGATATACATGTACACATTGCAGGAAAAATCACCAGGCTCAAGCTTCATTCAATGAAAAGGGAGATCATTAGCAAATGAAAGAAAAAATATAACAGGTCAGCAATTTCCTTGATGAACTCATCTATTTATTTTTATTTGAAAGAGAAAGATGAAATTATTCTTGTAATTTTTGTGCTTTGTACCCCTAGTGAAGAGAAAATTGCACCTATAAAGCTGATTTTGATTCTTACACAGCAGATGAATAATAAAATCAATGCTTCAACATCTATGTATTCCTAAAATATTCTTCACAGAGTCATCTGAATAGCATATTAAATGCAAAAGGTGATAGTTCTAGAAATTGTACTAAAGATTACACCAGGCGAGGTTTTATTTGTTGTTGTTTTGTGTTACTTTATAATCCTTGTGTGTGGGAAAGGGGGTTATTTAATGAGCCAGAAGATCAAGAGCTATCCAACAGCATGAGAAAACTAGCTCCAAGCCTAATCAAAACAGAAATTCTTAAAAACTACATGAGAAATGAAGTATGCACAAAAAATAAGCAAAAACATCTCCCACAGTTACGGTGGGAATTTTTGATACACTGTATACCATTGATGTGGCAATAGTACTTATTAAAAAGAGTTAAAAATTGCTTAACTTCATGGGTGGGAAAGTGAAGTCTAGGACGGTGTTTCCTGTTGGATGGTTGGTTGATGTCAGCTTGTAGGTCTGGCTCGTCTGACAGCAATGAGCTGTGCTATGTCATGAGTTCCCCACGCTACATACCAAGCTCTGCCCCTCAGTCCAGGACTTCTAGCTGCCCTCATATCTCACCCTTACCTGCCCGCACCAACCCTTCCCCAGCTGCCAGCAATGATAGTGAGTTACCAAGCGCATCTGATGTCTATGGTCTACAGGTTACACTTTTTGCTATCAGGAGCCTTTCTCCTTCTTGCAGCAGAATGACAGGGTCAAAAATATGAGCCATCTCTATTGGTGTGCGGGACAGTCGTCAGTGAAGAGCACTGAAGAGCCAAACAACCCTCTGTGAACGGAGAACTGGTGCCAGTAGAGCAGAGCACACAAACCACCACTGAATGCAGCACAGCAGTTGAGAGATTGTACGTACAGCACAGCAGTAAACACCTCCAACCTGTGATTCTCCACTCACATGGGCACATGTAAGGCACAGCCTGCAATGTATTTTAAAAGTAGTTTAGTTTATTTTATTCTATTTTTGCAGGCTGAGCACATCACTTCCAGAGATTTCAAGAGTCTTCAAAGGTTTAACAGATCTAAGGAAACTCTCAGGTGGCACAACAGAAATTTTAGCTCATCTTTTAGTCTTGCCTCGTGCAGGTTTGCAGTATGGCAGCATGATCTTTCATAATCAGATTTCCTCGGCTTCTCAGCTCTGCACATGTCATACTAGTAAAGAGTTTCTGAAATCACATACTCAACCAATAATTTACTAGAAATTAAATTATCTAGGGGTAGACACCATCGGACTGCCTGAACCACACTTTCCACTCCCCAAGTCCAACGGAAAGACAAAGTATGAGATTTCTCCATCACATATTAGCTGACATTCTTGACCCGCTCAAAAAAATCATAAATAAGTAAATTCAGATACTTGGAACTTAACTTACTATTATTCTCATAGTAACTTAAAGCCCTGCATCAGTATTAATTGATCGCCTTTCTCTTTCCAGGCCAAACACAGGAACCCATCATATGTGTGTTCTAAAGCCACCCACAAAAGACTTGCCTGGAGGTACTACAACTCTCTTCCATGTTGCGTCCATTTCAGCTGTCTTTGCCTAATGAGCAACCCCAGCACATGTCTGCATTTTGGCACTTTCATTAAAGTTCAGTTCTGCAAAGTGCTGAGCAGGCAGAGAGAGGGCTGATGAAATCTGGGATGTCAGTAGAAATGATTCAGAAAAATCTCACAGCACATATTTGACTTTCAGCATATGAATACAGCCTGGGAATCATTCCGACCATAAGCACCATATAGAGCTACTGCCAGAGATCAAACAACATACGCTACACACACTTAGCTGTTACACTGATATAGGACCCTAATCCTGACCGTGGTTACTACCAAAACACCAACATTAACTGCAAGCACATAACGTCCTCAGATGCAGCACTGACACTTCAAAACTTTCATTAAGTAATAAACACAATTTACTGTCTTCCACTGCATAAATTCTCTCATCTTATTTCACATTGTAATTTGTTTGACAGGAACATTATAAAGAGTCAATTACATTTTAACTGTATTGTGTTTCTTTTTTTAAAAAATTATCTGCAACATCTGACAAGCAGCAGTCTGCACTGTCAGTCTGGGGACTCTTCTTCACACCATTTATAATTAGGGAAAATGTGTTCTTTCAAGGTTTAATTACCAATAAGGAGTAATTTCTTTATAACTGTAAAGAGCCATTGAGCTTGGTGTGTCCAGCAGGACCATGTTCATCACCATTATTGTTCAATATGTTTGTCAAGTCCCTTAAAGGTCTAATAAGGCAAAACAGGAAGGCTGTTGATGAGTATCAATGCAAACAATACAAGATATTTTGTTTCCTGAGCCCTCAGAAGAGCTATAACTCCAGCTCAAATGCTCCTAGGATCTCCAGGCCTTCATGTTACCATGGCAGAAGCAATAGCAAAGATGAGCCAACATTTTATAAAACAAAATATGAAATATAGCCTAGTTATTATGGACATATAACTTCCAATAGACAAATCTTTTTGGCAGGCAGAGCCTTATAAAGCAAGACAAGAGATATTATTCGACGTTACTTGTCCCTAAATATCTGTGAAAAGATACTACACATGCATGCACATACACACGTTTGTATTTGGATAATCTAGCATGATCAGGGTTACTGAAACCTTGTAAGCCAACATTTTGAAATATTTAATTGTAGCCAATATCTAAGTATCGCTTCACCCACCAAAAGGCAGCCACTTCTGGAGCAGGAGATACCAATCATGCTAATGAATTAACATAATATACAACAGGTGTAGAGACCAGAGCTAAAATGCGCTGCCTCTGGTAGAAACAAGAGAATGTTGTTAGCTAGAAAGCAGCTTGGTCAGGGCAGAGTCTCATGTTTGCTATGGGATAAGTTTGGTGAAGTTTGATCTACAGAAAATGTCAGGACTCAGTTTTATCTCTGATTCAAAGAAGGTCTTTCCCAAAGCATATTTCCTGAAGGTTTCAGGAAATCTCTTATGACTGTAGAAAGCATCTAGGAATGATATTTGTCACCTTGGCTGGCCTAAAATCATTTTAAAAACATGAGTAGGCCCCTATGTAGATTAATCACGAACCAAGGATAAACTAGCAGTTACAGGTTGTCTGTCTCTATGAAATATTTTCAGCATTCCACCTAAAGAGAAAGCACCTGCAATATGGGAATGGTCATGGGCTTTTGCAAAGGTTTGACATCATCGTGTTTCAGTTGGCCTAACACACAGGTATGATTTCTTTGTAGAGTAAAGAAGTATTGTAATCAACAAGAAAAAAAAAACATACTTGAAAGAAACAAGTAGCTCAGATATTCATTACTAGCCATTAACCTGATTTTCTAATGAATACGACATTAGGCATTCATTAACAATCATTTGTGTTTATGTGGAACAGTGGCTGTATAATGAAGGTTGATAAATGAATAGAAATGAAACGAGGGAATTCTGGACACTTGTAAAGCAATTAACTTGTTTGGCATTAATTACATATTGAAAAGCTAAATCAAGTACATTTGGAAAGCCACTATGACAGAGACACAGACCAAGGGTAGATATAAAGACCAGATAGAAAAGAAAAGCTTTATTTCTTTTAAATAAAGAAATACAGCCAGAAGTATGGTATTAATGACAAACAAAGTCCATTTCTAGCAAAAAGAAACCGGATTGCAGCCTACATGTTAATAAAGAAAAAAGTTAATGAAAAGTGAAATAATGAAGCCAATAAAATAACCCCTTGCAGTCGACAATGAAGTGCAAACAGGTGGTGTACTAGAGGGTTAATGTTTTTGTTTCTTAAAGAAAGAGCCACACAAGTGCCCACACACTTGAATGTATGCTAATAAACGAAACCACCCAGCAAATTAGATGCTAGAAATGAGGGAATATGGAAGCTCATTTTACAGTTACCAGGACACATTCCCTCTAATGAGTTGGTAACCTGATCTTTCCAGGCAGTTTTTACTGCATCATTTCTGCTTGCTGTGGCCCCAGCCCCGAAAACAGATGCTTTCCATACCCTTTGCCTGCACAGAGACAAATTAACTCTGAGGAGGCGAGACAGCCTCAGCTAACATCGTCCACACATCTCTTTGGCAAGATTAAGACATACAATATCAAAGATTAGGGGCAAAAGGAGGAAAGAGAAGACTGAATAGCAAACAATGGGAAAATTTTTGCTTAGCTGGGATTTGTTAAGGCAGGCCTGTCTTTAGTAAAGGAGGAGTCTCCCATGGTATATTTTAATTCTTTCCACAGTCTCTTCCCACACGCTGCCCCACCGCTCTCAATGAAGCAGTGCCACTTCACCTCCCATGGCAACACCCAGGACAACCCACAAGTGCAGGAGAGCTGTTCCTCTATTCCAGTCTGCCCCGAGAGCTCAAAGGGATCTCCTGTCCCTCTGAGAAAGGACCTCCAGCAGACCAAGACCTAGGCTCCCACAGAGGCCATACAGTTTGACCGAGGAAACAAAGTTAGACACTGCAAACTGAGAAACCCATATGCTGTGGCAGCAGGTAGTAATCGAGGGGAGTTCCCCCTCTGTCAGGACATCACTCCTCCTGTCAGAGAGCTGGACCTTCTTCCCTACCCAAACCAGTGACCTAGGTGCTGCCAACTCCCAGTCCATGCCACTGAGAGAAGGAAAGGACTTCCCTCTGCCCATTGCTAGTGCAGTAAATTTTAATTTTGTCTCCATCAAAGACCCATACAGATGCCCACACCTCCTCAGTTATACTGAGACTTGTCAGTAATGCTTCCTGTTCCAAACAGATTCAGCAGACACCAAGTACAGCACCCGGCTCCATTTCCAAGAGTCATTAGTAGCCTTTCGAGTCACATGATCTGCCACTGATTCCACGTACAAGATGCCAATATGACCGAACCAAAAAAAGCATACAGAAGATGACTTATACCCAGATATTTCTGCAATTAAAAGAGCTTTACTCATGACAGCACACACTACACCTGGCAGGTGCTGTCTACGTTCAACTAGTGTTCTGGATTTATATCCTGTTCCATGAAAACCGCCTATTCTCTCCTGCATTGCAACACATTCCCACAATAGAAGAACTAAATAAATCTCATCTTGTTGCAATTAATCTTGATGAGACTCACAGCCAAGCTTTGGTGGATACATGTTCCATACCGCATGGTTCATATCAAAGACACGGAGTACCACAGATACATCACCATCTGTATAGCGAGAATATAATTTTATTTACCTTGGACAAAACTACACATAGCCCTCAATACGTTGGACTAGCCTCATTTAAAACGTGTTAAACTTGTTTTGTGTGCTTTTCATCCACTGCTGTGGTGCTCCCGTGCTAGCTGAAAACCCCAGCGAATCTTCAGGAAGACCCAGCACCACTATAGGATACCACAAATCCTTAACTAACATATGCTAACTTTTCTCCTCGGAACAAAAGCAGCATCTCTGTTGTCCCCTCAGCAGAAAACACCAATCAAAGACGACTCTTTTCAGGAACAAATGTTAGCCGGGAACTTCCGTTGTGTTTAATTAAGTTCTTCCGAAAGAACTGCATGCTGTGGCACTGAAAAGGTTATCAGAGGTCAGCCGCCTGCCATGACTTTGTGACCCCCAAAAGGCAAAATAAAAGATAGTGGTATCCCTGCTGGTAAGATTGGCTTCTGCATTTGTTTCCCTCCCTTTCTGCTTTAATTTAATAGCAATCAGCACAATATGGCTGCTTTTCTTTGAACAATAGGATGGGCAGAAGTTAGATTTACAGCACTGCAAGGGGGAACGCAGGAAAGAGAGGAAACACACTATGGCTCTTGATCTACAATAGGAACATCACTTTGATACCCATAAATAACTTGCAAACCTACTTAAGATTCATTGCTGTCAAGAGCTGACAGATGTGTGCTTTTTTAAAATTTAGTATTACCTTATGGAGCCTCTCAAACACACCACTGTTAAGTCAAACAACTGCCTTTAAAAATGGAAGATAATTCAGGATACATATCCATGTTGAATATATAATGCATGCTCAATATCTCTCTGAACCATTATAGAAGAGCTATCATCATAGATGTACAAATTCACATTTAAACCTCCAACACAGCAAGTAAAAGTACTGAGGAGGTTGAGACAACACTGCCAGGATTCTCCTTCAGGTTGCTTTGGTCACAGTAAATGTGCTCTACAGTTCCTGTGATTATCAAATGCACAGGATAGACAGAATTTGACCTGAAGTGTCCAAGAGAAAAATCTATGTAATCCCAAAGATTTCAGAACATCTATTATTACACCACCAGCCTCATAATATGTTTATAGCACTTCTATCAATATTCATAAGATTGCCTCCCAAATTTAGTTATCCTTTTAGTGATGATAAGGTAAAACGGAGTTGTTCAACCTTCAGATTTTGTTTAATCATTTTACAGTGCAAGAACTTCAGACATGAGGAGCCAACGTTTCTGTTATTGTCTGAGAAGACACAAGTTGAATGGTGGGTTGTTTGTTTTTTTTTTTAAACTATTTCCAATCTTTTCAGCCGTGTTCCCTCATGATTTGGATTATTTCTCTCATTCCTGCCCAGCAAACTGCCTTTTGTTGAACATTTCCATCATAGGAAACTTGTCAGCAGCTTCCTTCAGATCCAGCACAAGATGGCATCCATGGCCTTGCAGATAAATCCCCCCATCACACAAAATCCTGACCCTAGTTTTGCCAAGTTCATGGCAAAACTCTTATTGACTTCAGTGGAGCCAGGACTGCTCCCAGCTCTTTGCTCAAAATCAAGCTCATTCTCTCTCCTTCTCCAATTCCACCAGTCTGCTTTCTAAAGCGTGAAAGACTCAACAAAGCTCCCAAAGCCAGGGCAGAAGTGAAGAGACTCGGAGCAGGGGCAGCCTTAGCCCAGAGAGGGAGCCTGAGACCACGGTCACCACAAACACCATCCTAGCTGCTCAGTCCTGTTTGTTCATAGCAGTTGAGCCATTCACCAAAACAAAGAGAGATGACTGTACCACATTTTAGGTCACGTTCATTTTGGTTTGAGGAAAGGCCAGGCAACAGGAGGATAATTTGCTGTGATATGGCAAAATGTCCCACTGTAACCAGTACGATTCTAGGTACATCAGAAATACAGTGTTTTTGTACTGTGAATATTACATTCATTTCTAACCTCATTAAATACAGAAAATACCTTTTAAATTTTCTAAATGTCTATAGTATTAGATGCTAAATAGCACAGAGCAGAAAGTTAGATATGTTATGGCAGGGCCCTGGGGTTTTTTTTCACAGGGCAAAGTACTGGTGCTTTTGTTTGCCAGGTTAATTACTCTCCAGAAAATGCAGTTGGTCTTCCAAGAAGGCATATCTCTGTACTATACTGATGTGCAAAGTTATTATCAATAACTGTATCAGTTCCAGCAGCAAGCTGAGCTTTACAGTTCAGAAGCATACATTTTAAACCACAAATAGAAAACCAGTTCCAAGATTAAAGTTATCAGAGATAAAAAGACACAAACTACTGTTAGTTTTCTAAGCAATCAATCCTGTTCTTCCCTCTGCTTTAATTTTCTTCTCTGTTGAAACACTGTAGTCATAAGGCTTTAATCAATACACAAAGCAATTACTTCTAAAGTAAAACAATCTTGGGTCAACTAAAGATAATGGAAATCATACAGGCAGTTACTCATGTCTAAATGCCAAGCTTCTGGTTTCACTTCCAGACAGATCCAAATCACAAGGAGTACAATATTTGTTTTCCCTAGTAACGCACTGGGATACCACAGCATATACTTTGACTGAGTATGGTCTCCTGTGTTTGTCCTCAGCTTGTTCCACATAATTCAGTAAAATACACAGACGAGTGCCACATCTGGATTTGTTACCTAGGCAGCAAATAAACTTCATCTGAAACCTCATAGCAAAACATGCAGTTTGAAATTTTAACTGATGTGGCAAGTGTCTCATTTATCAAACCCACAAGGAGAAAAACAAGATACAAGGGATCAACAGCATCTCAGTTAAAATTAAGTTGCGTTGCATTGGGGATTTTCAGCTTTAATTACTTTAATTTTCTAGCTCTTACTTTTATAAAGCAATTGAATATTGAAGGGAGCACTGATATCTATAACACATCAATGTGACATCAGACATCTGTCTCTATTCACAGAACAAGCTAAAACCATCCTCACCACAGCAATTATATTACGTTAACAGCACCAAATGCAAATGGAAGTACTTGTGGTTCTACCTACTGTATCAGGTGTTTTCAATAAAAAAACCCACATTTTGGAAAAAATAAGTGAACAAGCACAGCTCATGTAAGTCAGAAAAAAAAAAATTAAGAGAGTGACTGATCAGTCCTCCACAACCCTGTACAGTCCAGTGTAGAGGTTAGGAAAACACTTTTCATGTTCTCTTGACACTGGATTCAAGTCTATTTTAAAGAGGCTTACAAACTTCTTGGCCTTCAGGAGACTTTGAGTCAGTAAGTGAGTAAGATCTTCAAGCTCACACTCATAACTTGTTTAAAGTAGAGAACTTTAATATTAATTGCTTCAATTTTTTTTTTCCAAAACAAGTGGCCAAGTTGCCATATTGAGCCACTGGTCAGCTTAAGATTTTATTTTCAGCAAGTGTATAAGCTCATCTTATAAATGCTAAACTAAAAGAGGAATGTAGACTCTTCAGGCCTGACAAAGACAATAAACCTGATTACAAGCATAAAAGCTGGTTGTTTAAAGGATAAATAACAATAGGAACAAACTAACATTTTGTAGAAGAACAGATCAAAATTGCCCAGCATATGAAAGGCCAAGATACCATTACTGTTTGTGGTTAACAAAGAGGAACACTTGGAAAACAGAATGTGTACTGCCATTAGTTAGAGGTACCAGCAGTAAATTGCAATTTCTTACCGCTCTCGGGTCTTTACACTTTCTTTCCAAGAAAAGTAAAGCAACCAGATCTCATTGCTGAGATTATTAGGATGAACTCCGTCATCCCTGGAGCAGAATTCGAGAGGGTATAGAGGAAAAGGGAAGGTTATCTCTCATTAATAAAGCAGCTTACATCATCTGAGGTCATTTTGCCAAGTGGTAAATATGACTGTGTAAGGAAGAGATGCAACTACAGACCCATCAACTCTGGTTTTGAACCTGCAAAGGATATGTGCATGCTCATCTGTAAAAAGAGTGGTCCCACTGTCCAACAGAGTCCAGGTTAAGCCCATGCATAAAACCTGGGTATATGTGGGACCCTGACCATTGCAACTAGGTTTACTGTGGAAAAGAATACTGATGAGGGCACCAGCTGTATTAATATATTGGTATATCCTCAGAGGCTGGGAGGAGACACAGCAGGAGTTGTCTTTCATCCTTTCACACCTCGGCCACATCTTCCCTTTCTTGTTTTTACCCCAACATCTTCCCTGCAGACTCAAAACCAAATCTAGAGCCCTCCATAAGCATGTGGGTAAGACAGAACAGTACTATAGAGGTCCCAAAATGCCAGTTCCCAGTGTGGAAGGAGGAGGCAGAAGAACTGCTGCCTCCCTTTGAAGAGCTGGCAGTTTTGCGATGCTGCCCCCTGCCAGGTAAACGGGGTGCAAGGGAGAGATCAGGAACTTAAACTTTGAAATTCTTCAACTCCATCAGTCCCCAAAACTCTAAAAGTCCAGAAACAATATCACACCTGTCAGCTATACTGCCAGTCACCTGTGACAACTGTGTTCACAAGCTAGCACCCATCACGTTACTCTTCCCCTATTTTTTACCCAAATGACAAGTTCTTTTTCTAAACTTTGTTGCTTTATGAGCATGTTTGATGCTGAAAACCCTGCCTCAGCAGAACTCCTCCCCATCTGTCAAGCACAAGGTTAGAGAAAACTGACTACATTACCTACAACAGTATTTAAAATTCAAGTGCACTAGAGCTATATTTTTCAGAATAAAACCTTTGAAAAAGTACCTAAACAGCATAAAATTAAGTCAAAAGTGTCTCACTATGTCATGAAAAGAAGATTATAAGATCCTACAAAGTATATATTTCTACAGTTACAACATAGTGATACTTCTTGTGTAGTACCTAATAAACAAATATGCCATTTTTTGAATGTCAAACCTTGCAACAAACATTTTGAACTCCTGGGATGTGATACTACTGTTACCAGCAGAAGAAGAAGCAATGACTGATTTAAATCAGTATATCTCTACTGACCTCAGCAGGGCCCTGCTTCTGTGAGAATCTGTAGAAAACTTTTATTTGAATATTAACACAAGTGAATCTTGGAGAGAGAGCAGCCCCTGGGCTGTTTCAACAATGTCATACAATTTTGCTAGCTGTGGTCTACACTGTAGGCTTCAAATCCCTCCTCCATCAAAGAGGAGCTTGAACTACACTGCCCCAGTTCCCTGCTTGAGAGAGAAAGAGTCTCTTCTCTCTGAGTGGAGACAGGTCAATTTTGTGCGCTTCTTTACTTACTATATTTCAAGATGTAATCATCTTTAATTATGACACTAAATAATTAAATAATGTGAAGTTAAAGTATCGTCTAGTAAAATAAATCTTACAAATACTATACATCTACCTTCTTTTCTAGCATGTTAATATTACAATTTTCATTCAGACCAGGGGTTTCTTTTGTCATCTTTTGTCAATGGTTTTTAATCAGAAATAAGTAAAATTGTGGAATTGCTATTTTTACATTAAACAAAAATTTACAAAATTTGTTCAGGATGACTTATGCAGAACAAAACAAAATACGAGCACCATCTGAGCAAGACAGCACGGAAACTACAACTACAAGTGGATACTTACAAAAACTCGACTACACTTGCACAACAACTTGACTACACTTGCAATTGTTAATCACACAGGTGGGGTTTTCTGAAATGCTTTGCTCTCGCCCAGTTTCCAGTAGGCCAGCACAGGGTGCTCTGTAAGACATGATCAGAGGTTATTAATTATTACGAAAAGCATTGCCATCACTGGCTGATCCTTCCTCCTGACCATAAGAGAAGCAAGAATTGAACGGATGAGTGCAGCAAGACCAAGCCACATGCCTTCAACTTCACGTATTAGTTCATAAAATAAATCTTAGTCTTTCTACGTGGAAGTAAAATGGTTGTTTCTTATGAAAACTGTACATTATATCTGGAAAGACTGGTTGGGATCAGTCCAATCCTTCCCATGGATGGTTAATGAGAAGAAAGATGCTTCTCTTCTCATTCCTTCTTACCACTCCCTCCATCCTTTTTGTCATTTTAACACTAGTTTTGCTACTGAAGATTCTGATCTTCTCACCCTAGCCATAAACAGCATCAAAAATACTGAATTTTCTTTTACTGAAATATTTTTATCTGTTTTCCTCTTTACTGTTGATCAATCTTTTGAACCATCAGGTCCTCCCTGATAACCTGTAGCTGCCTTCCTTGGCTTTCCTCAGAGTTACTGCAGGGGTGGGACACCGGGAGCATAAGAGGATTCTAACCCAAAAAGATAGATGAGAACTGTGCATCCTGTGTAGAGGCCCTGAAACGATGGTTGTGCCTTGCTCTGCCAGGTAGGACTGCAGTCTGTCTAGGAGAACATGAAGCCTCACTGCAGAAACGCATGTTTCACTGAAATCCAGAGCCACAAGGCTTAGCAAGTCCCAAGTGGCATCTATACTAAAAAACAAGAGAGCCTAAAGCTAAAATTGGTTTTAAGCCTGAAGCTAAAATTTACCTCATGGTGAGAGCAATAGCCAAGTATAAATCACATTCAAATTCTATCTCTGAAGCCAACTGAGCAGGATTCAACCTTGTCATACACAGATTACAACATGGCTATCCTAATTAGTGGCACCCACTCTTCTGGGGTTATTCTCAATTTTTTTTTTTTTAGGAACTTTTGCATTTCATCCTGATAAGTGATTAAAAATTGAAATTTTTTATAGCATCAATTGTTCATTCCCCCTTTTCGTTTTTCTTCTCCAAATAGTTTTATATAGTAGCCATTCTGGACAGTATTTGTGCAGTTTTTATTCACTGCCTGAAAGCAGAGAGGATGCTTTGGGCTTCTGGTTTTGATCATAATTTCAAATTGGCAAAGTTTGTCCAAATCCCTTTAAAACCTCTAAACCTACCTGCAAGCCAAAAAAGGTATGGCTTCAGAAGGCAAAAGAAATAAATCTCTTTGAAATGCTAATGAAGCGGAACATTTTCTGCTATTTCAAGAAATAATCTAGCCTTTTGGAAAATTTGTAAAGGGTTTGCTCTAACGAAGATATTTTAATTTATGACATGCAATTACAGTTCAGTGAAAACAATATTGCGCTGTCACAGCCCTGTTCCTTGTGCTGTGAAAATAGAAACGCCATTATGAGGGAGAAACTGCCTCTTTTAGGAACACACAATGTTTCAGTAGCTTTGTCAAAGACAAACAAAGCACTAAGCTCCGTGTAGATATCTGAAAGGTACAGTTTTCTTTTTACAGTGACACTTCAGTTACTTTTCTTTAAGAGTTTTTAAAGGGAAAAATGTGTCTAGCGTGAGTCTGTCAGGAGCCTTGAGGAACTGGAATAACAACACATACAGACAGTACAACGCTTGGTATTGTACCAGCTGCCATGTGCGTGATTAAAAGCCTACCTAGCACACCAGGCTAGGTCCGGCAGCAGAGGAAAGATGCTATGCACAAATATTGCTCATCAAACTAAATTATGGATCTGGGAACATGAAGGAAAAAAAAAAAAAAAGGCCTCAAAAGGAAAATAAAACAATGCTGCTAAAATAGGCCTGATTATGTGGGTCACTAAGTACTGTGTATTTCCCCTGTAGCATTTCATAGTCGTTACTGTTGCCAGGGGAAGCTTGATCCTCTCATTATGTATGTTTGTCTTTCACATCAGAGCTCCTCTCTTTCTTTCCATGCCCCGACACTGTAACAGAAATAAAAATAAGGAATGAACCCCCATTATAACCCAAATACCTACAAAGCAGAGGGAGTGACCCTGGCGGGTCGGCAGGTCAGTCCCCTCATCATTGATGCACTTGCTCCAGCGGACCCCCGCCTTTTGTGGCGGGGTCAAAGCCAAGACCTCTGCTGAGTGTCCTCAGTGAAGAATTAACAAGTGTGACAATTTGCGGTCCCTCCCCCCCGGCCCCCGGTCCTGCCTGTGTGAATGCTGTAAATAGAGACATCTGGATGGAGGCCTTTCACTGCAGTAATTGAAAATGAACATGGATCAAGTTCTGGCCTGTTGTATTCATAAATCTTCAGGCTTAATTACATTAAAGGGAAATCTAGGGCCTGGCTCTATGGAAACAGCAGATCCTATCAAGCTCTCAGATCATGAATCTTTAAGATAAGTGCTTTTCCTCTCTTCGAGACAGTCGGATGAGAAATTTTGATCGAGTCTTTCCAGCATCAGAAACCCAGCAAAGATCTATAATTGTTCTTTGTGCTTTCTTTTTCCTTCGTACGGGACATGTTTCCGTCAGCGGGGAGCTGGAGGACTTGGATGTGTGAGGCATCAGGCCGCCGTCGTACCAGGCACTTAGGTGATTGATCCCAGAGGGCCATGCACACCCTCCATGTGGAAATTTAGGAGACGGATAATGTGTAGCTACCTCAGTGTCATGGTTTTCACAAGCACAGAGTCCGTGGTCCTGCTTCCCAGTGAAAGATGGGGCACAATAAGCAAATGGGCCCTGTAGTTCTGCTTGCTCTTTACAAAAAGAAAATGGATTTTGAGTTCAGCGGAGACTCCCTTCACATCTGCCTTTAAAAACTTAGCTTTTCTTGAAGGAACAAACAGATATTCTGAAAAATCAATAAACAAACTGCTGGCAGAAGGACAAAAATTTGGGATTTTGAATGAAACTGTCTAGTTGTTTAAGAGTTGGCATAAAAACATCAACACTCATGGCAGCATCTTCTGTCTCTGTAACGAGTTCTCATCACAGTTACAGACTCCACAGCAAGCTTGTATGTGACACAGGTTTTCAAAGCAACAGAAGCTTTGATAAAAAGAACACTCAAAATGAAGTAAAGATACACAAAAGCCAAGATACTTTCATATGAGGCAAGGGTTTTCCTAGATCCTACTCAGAAATAAGTGCTGGTGTAGACAGACCCCTTTAATTCAATTCTGCAGGAACTAATTTGATAGCATACAAGTTCACTACTGTATCCAAAGTGATCAGACAATGCCAGTGACCCACAATATGGCCAACTAAAATTGAACCCCTCTATTTATTGCAAAACCATTGAAAGAATATGGTACAGTGAATAACAAAATCTTGTATCTTGGCTCTTATATACATTCTGAATGGTGTCATGTGGTGGGTTTTTATCATTTTATTTGTTAACATTTTAAAGCTAAAGAAATATTAAAATCCATAAGAAAAAAAAAATATTTTAACCAACTCAAAACCGTCACAAAAGCTCAAGACCTTTTGTAAAAAAAAGAATAGCGGGGAAAAAAACCCAACCACCTACTTTCCAACTGCAATTTTGCTTCCATGAAATTTCAGCCTGAACAAACTTCAATATCACGGCTACAAATTTTCACTTAATAATAGCATAATGAGTTCCATGCAGAACCCAAAATTTAGTCCTCAGTCCCCACAGCTACAGGTTCCTAAACGCATAGGTTTCTCCACTCCACTTCTCACAGAGCAGGGAAGCTCTGCAGCAGCAAGTGGCAGTAGCTAACAAGCAGGTTCTCCGAAAGACCAGCCTGTCCTGCCCCTCAGCATACAGGCATATTGAAAGAAATAAAAGCTCCTGAAAAGATCTCCTGAACTGAAAATGAGAGTAGCCCACCTCCCTTAACAAATTTTAATTTTGTTCCTCGACTTGTACAAACTGCTGTGGCAGAAAACTATCAATAATGTTTGCTCTGTAGGGAAAAAGCAGTGTTACTTTTAGTCTTCAAAGAACCTGTGCTCCAGTAACAAGCGGTTTTGATGTCATCACCATCAATGCCATCGCATTGACAGAAGGGGCTGGGTGATGGCTCAAGGATTATTTATATGAAACCCAGAGCCAGTGGCACTGTTACTTATGGAAAGAGAACAAGCTCACAAAGCAGCAGCCATGTGTTTGAACGAGAAGGGACACACCTTCTGTCAGCGATGGAGATCCAGAAATACAGGCTTGCACCTGAGCTCATATATATATTTCCCAGCAAGGCAGAAGGGTGACAACAGTGCCAAGTAATGTTACAGTGAAGCCACTCCTCCTCTCTGCAAGGCTTTCTTACTTGACAGGTTTACTCACATACCTTTTTGTTATTTTTCAGTCATTCTACTCTGGGATTCTAAATTTCATCTTTATCTTAATTGTAGGTTTAATTGTTGAACCGTTTAGGTGTGGTCCATTTTATAAAGGTCTTTCTGTCCTACATTTGAAGGAAACTCCAAATTCTGGGCACCTTTTCTGCTGATTTTACAACCAACAAAGAGGGACTGCTCTGGCAGTAAGATTAGCAAAGGTGACAGAACTCACCTTGTTAATAGCATTTGAGAGCTGATAAAGTTGTTTTCAAATGTGGTACAGCATTCCTAATTCTGAAACTTTCAAACCATGACAGTGATCGGGGCTAATTCCTATTCCATGGGTTTATTCCTATTCCTATTCCCTTCCTTCCTCTCTCACACCGGTAATTAGGCTCATACTCTCTCCTATACCCCCCTTCTCACTGTGTAGGTCAGAATTCAGCCCCTGCATGGTGTAGCAACTCCTCTGCAAGGCAAGCTCGGACAGCAGTACCAAAATATACTGTGAGATGCCCTGCTCCTGCAAATGCTTTGAAAGGAAAGGAAATCAGGAACTTTACATTCCTTTTTCCTGGCAACGAGCATGTAAAAATAGCAAATTAGTAAAAATAAATAAATTAATTAAGCTAACATTATGGATTTAGTCCCGCTCATAACTCATCAGTGTCCGTCTGGAGTCTTCTGGAGCTAGCTGGCCTCTATCAGGGTATTTTATTGGCCTTAAATTATTAAATATACAAGAGAAAGCAGACTTTTTGCGTGTGTACTGCAGTATGTTGTACTCTTCTTTGCTGCCTGCATTGATGCAGGCTTTGAGTTCATTAAAGAAGGTAAATTGATGTCTGGTTATTTATTTTTTTAATTGTACTATGTGGCAATATACTTATATGAACCAGGAAACATTTTTTTTCTGCACAATCTTATTTAAATTCTGTGGGAACTGGGTGCCTAACTCCCAGTGATATCTTTGACAGTACCTGTTTGTGTTATTTGTTTCTGCAAACACAAAAACAATGCCTCAAAAATGTTAAATAAGGTGAATTCTCCAGAAAGACCAATGGCAATACTTTATAAAGTCCATTAAAAACAGTTAACTTCACAAAAGGCAACCTGTAAAAAAAATCCAGTCATAACAGTAAAATTTGATACAAATTCTGGGTTTTTTTCTGTTCTTTACCAATCCTAAAGGTACAGCTGTTGATGAATCCCACCATGAATAATTCAGGTGAAGATCCATCATGAATATGATGGATACTAATGAAAAGCATCTGTTCAATCATGTTGTACAGATCCAGTCTGCCAAAAGTCACCTTGGGAAGTGAAGATGTGATCTCTCTAAGAAGCCCAATTTCCCTACACTCTCAGACCTCCCATGTATTTGCTTACATCCCAATTGCTACATATATCTAGTGTCTCCCTATACACAAACATATATAACGTGGGCCCTTCTACCTACATAGGCAACTACTTTAAAAGATATAATTATTAGGAGTGTAAGGTCACAGCAGTAACACCTTTGCTCAAGCTTAAGCCAATGCTTTGCCCAGCCAAAGGCACCAGAAGAGTTTCTACACAGCTTTTTCATGCAGGAACTGTATTATTTGAGACACTAAAATGTTCAGGATTAAAATGTCACTCTTTGTGTGGTGGGCCAGCACCAGGTCCTACTAGCAAAAGTCTTCTTAGGAAATATGAAACTACACCCTAATTTCACAGGAAGCCTCTGTAAAGACCTCTATGAATACTGATTTAATATATTTATCGATTATCTGGACAAGGGGATTGAATATACCCTCAGTAAGTTTGAAGATGACACCAAGTTGGGCAGGAGTGTTGAAGGCTGAGGGTAGGAAGGCTCTGCAGAGGGATCTGGACACTCTGGATCAATGGGCTGAGGCCAACTGTATGAGATTCAACAAGGCCAAGTGCCTGGGCCTGCACTTGCATCACAACAGCCCTGTGCAACACTACAGGCTTGAAGAGTGGCTGGAAAGCTGTCTGTCAGAAAGGAACCTGGTTGTGTTGGTGAACAGCCAGCTGAATATGAACCGACAGTGTGCCCAGGTGGCCAAGAGGGCCAATAGCATCTGGGCTTGTATCAGGAATAGTGTGGCCAGCAGGACCAGAGATGTGATCGTCCCCCTGTGCTTGGCACTGGTGAGGCCAGCCACACCTCGAATATTGTGTTCGGTTTTGGGGCCCTCACAAGAAAGGCATTGGGGTGCTAGAGCATGTCGAAAGAAGAGCAATGAGGCTGATGAAGGGTCTAGAGAATAAGACTTATGAGGAACAGCTGAGGAAACTGGGGTTCTTAGTCTGAGGGAAGACCTCATCGCTCTCTACAATGACCTGAAAGGAGGCTGTAGTAAGGTGAGTGTCAGTCTCTCCTCCCGAGTAACAAATGATAGGACAAGAGGAAATCATAGAATCATAGAATGATTAGAGTTGGAAGAGACCTTCAAAGGTCATCTAGTCCAACCCCCCTGCAAGAAGCAGGGACATCCCCCACTAGATCAGGTTGCTCAGAGCCCCATCCAGCCTGGCCTTGAACGTTTCCAGGGATGGGGTATCCACCACCTCTCTGGGCAACCTGTTCCAGTGCTCTACAACTCGCATTGTGAAAAAAATGTTTCCTAATATCCAATCTAAATCTACCTCCCTCTATTTCAAAACCATTACCCCTCATCCTATCACAACAGGCCCTGCTGAACAGCCTCTCCCCATCTTTCCTGTAGGCCCCCTTGAGGCACTGGAAGACCGCTATCAGGTCTCCCCAGAGCCTCCTCTTCTCCAGGCTGAACAGCCCCAACTCTCTCAGCCTGTCCTCATAGGAGAGGTGCTCCAGCCCTCTGATCATCTTCGTGGCCCTCCTCTGGACCCTCTCCAACTGGTCCATGTCCTTCTTATGTTGGGGGCTCCAGAACTGAACACAGTACTCCGGGTGGGGTCTCCCCAGGCCAGAGTAGAGGGGGAGAATCACCTCCTTCAACCTGCTGGCCATGCTCCTCTTGATGCAGCCCAGGATCCGATTGGCCTTCTGGGCCGCAAGAGCACATTGCTGGCTCATGTTGAGCTTGTCATCCACCAGCACTCCCAAGTCCTTCTCCTCAGGGCTGCTCTCTATCCATTCTCTGCCCAGCCTGTATTTGTGCCTGGGCCTTAAGTTGTGCCAGGGGAGGTTTAGATTGGATAGGAGAAAAAATTTGTTGACCAAAAGGGTTGTCAAGCAGTGGAAAAGGCTGCCCAGGGAAGTGGTTGAGTCACCATCCCTGGAGGATGGTGTAGATGTGGCATTTAAGGACATGGTTTAGTGGTGGACTTGGCAGCGTTAGGTTTTCAGTAGGACCTGATGATCTTAAAGGTCTTTTCCAGCCTAAATGATTCTGTAATGCATATAGCCATATAGCAAAAAAAAAAAGATAGTTACTAGGACATTTTCTTTTCCCAAGGTAAGACATCTACCTGAGCTAGTTACTTCACCAATACCTAAAGCCATTCATGTCCTGTATTGATGCAGGAGTTGCTGCCGTTTCTGGGATGCCTGAGCCTGCACTGTGAGAGGGAAAAAAAGGTATTGCAACAGCTGCCACGAGACAGGTGAGGAGGTCTCCATTTTGAACAAAGGAAAATAAAAAAGCCTCCAAATACCGTAAAACCTATGCACTTTTCAGTATTTCGTCAGCTGAATGAGTTAGGAAGTAATTACAGGGATCTTCATATTTGACACCAATTCTTACTATGTTTCTTCTCCTTCACAGTCTGTCACACCAGGCATAAAGGTAAAGATTGTTTATGACACAGCTGTGTTGTGCCTTTACCATCAAACAAGCTGAACATATCTGTTGCAAGTCCAGAAACCTTGAGAGGTAAAAGTTAGGGTAGCAACACATTTGATTTTCTCATGACTGTACTGCCTGAATTTTTATATACATGTAAAGTACATTTGAACTTTCAGTAAAACTGACTACGGCCACAAACCAGGGCCCTCTTCCATCGCGTGGAGGCCTCACAGTGTCTCTGCATAGGCTGAAAAGATCCAGTGACAGCTGGCGAGGTCATTGTAAATGAGGGAAAAAGAGAGTCTTGTCTCCATTACCAAACGGCAGCAACTAATCACTGTCACATCATGATGTGGTTCTGGACTGTCCACAGGTTTATTGTGGCCATTAACCTATTCAAATATTCGACTTGAGGAGAAAAAAAAAAAAAGTCTGGGGCCCTGTCTGGATCTGGAGTAATTTTAACCGCTACAAAATCACCGTAAAACATCACCAAATCGGATCACATCTATACAAAACAAATACATTGAGGCAAATTAGAGCTCGCATATATAGCATACTACTGCCTTTAGCCCCCACGTGTGATCTTTTACCCTGCAAGCACTGCAAAATAGCTGCAAAATAGCTTTTGCAGTTTGTGCTGAAAGTGGAGCCCTCTGGTATTTACTGCGTGGTCAGGGGAACTCACCAGGGGGTGACTGAGGCTTTGCAAGCTCACACACCGCTGCACCCCACAGCAACCTGCCCGTGCTCCACGCTTTCAGGCTGAGAGTACTTTATAGCCGCTTCGCTATAGTGCAAATAATTACACTGGGGCAGAGGAAAGGTAAAACAGACTGCAGGAAGGAGGGACAGAAATTGCCTTTTTCCGCCTACTTTGGAGCTAGTGCTCTGTGTATTTACATTATCTTAACAATAGGTGGCTGATTCCCACACCGATTTTCTTATGCACTGTCAACATGGCTGAGAATTATGCGTAAGCAATAAATAGTTTCTCTAGTCACCACAGATTATTTTAAGTGAGTCTCCTGAATTCCAAAAGGTGTTAACTTAGAGTAATCCATTGTCTTGGTTGAGGGTTTTTTTTTCCTCTCAAGGAAATTAACCGCATGAATGTCAGACAAAACAATATTATATTGGGCATATGCCTACACTGCATGAGGATGATGCTCTTCACGCACTGCACACAGCCACTACAGTACCTAGAATAAAATTATATCCAGCAGGACACCCCATGAGTGAACATTAGACAAACCTTTATACACAGAAAGTTCCTAATTCTGTGTAATCAGTGATGGTCAGACACAGTGGGAAGTCTGCAGTCTGTGTGGACGCAGCCCCACGCTAGTGCCTACCACTGAGCAAAGGTGCTCCAATGGGAGCAGGAGGGGCAGCCTGGAAATCAACACATGGTAACCTCCCAAGTGGGTAAGTGGGTTTTTTCAGCCTCCTCAGCACTCTGTACTGCAACAACAACATTAGCAGTACCTAAACTACCTAATGTACGTCCAGGTGATATACGTTCACGTGATCTTTACAAGGACTTTCATCTCTTGGAGAGGCATAGAGACCACCTACCCAAGGAAACTAACCTGAATGCCTCAGTTTGCCCTCCCATAATCTCCACAGCTGAAGAAGCCATGCTCCTGACTCTAGACCTCAGACCTGTATCTGACCTGTCTAAAACTGGCTTTGATGACACACCTCCCACTGGAAACTAGGGAAAAAATATTACTTTAGGTGCCTGTCTAGTTGATAACCATTTTAGAAGCTCAGTGTCACTGTGTTATCATGGTATCTAATTCTGTAAAGATACAGTCTCAGATGAGCTTCCTAGGTGATGCTCTAACAATTGTTAAAATAATGATCTTTGGTAATAACCAAGTAGTTATCTCATGGACAAATGCAGTCCCTTGTGCTCTTCTTAAATTGATATCACTGAAAAATATTCGGCATAGAAGAAATTGCCAGGAAAATATCAATGAGAATCTGAGCAATACTCTTGTTCTTGTAAACTAAGCAAGACAAAACAATAGATGAAAATAATTCATCAGTGTATGGACCCAAACTCTCATACGTGATATGCTGTGTATTCGGACACTTAATGCATCTGCCACTCTATAGCTGCATTTTATTTAGCACTCTGGAAGTACAAATGCTTCCCCACTAGTGGAACCACATAGTTTCCAAAAGCTGTCTTCTATTGAGAGGACAATTGTTTTCTATAGAGATGAGAAACAAATACCCATGACCCACGTCACCTTGCCCCAGCAGGCTTTTGCTGCGGCTTCCTCTGTGCAAATACAACAAAGTCTGGCAGCAGTCAATCCTGCCAGCCCACACTGAGTCACCACAGAGTGCGTAGCTATTTACCCTTCCTATTAATCTGTCAGTGTTCTAGTCAAACACGCAAAACAATATGGTGTGTGCATATCTTGACTGGTCATTGCTAAGTTACTGAGGAGCAACATGAATGAGTGGAAAACCATGCAACAAACTATAACACGAGATTTTTAAGGTATGGAATATTGGAGTTTTCAATTGTCAGCGCGAAGGAAGCAGCCATGGTGTTTGTAGCACAGTGACAATAATGTGAAAGCCAGAAACTACAGCCTGTCTGTCTCTTTAGACATACAATAAATGGGTCCTGTTTGTTTTGCTCAGATGCAGATTTAATCTCAACTCTTTTTATAGGCTCCCTGATCTGTGCAGTCAGGAAACAATTAGGAAACTTGGGATCCTGTCCCTCAGTTTACTTCACGCCACCAGACTGCTGCCACAGTGCAGAAACCAATGACTGCAGTTACCAGGGATGTGGCAGGGCTCTATTTTGAAGCATTTGGAAGTGGAAATACTGTTTACTTACAAACCCTGTTAGAGAAATCCAGTTGAATCCAAAAGCCTTGTAGTGAATAACTCTGTAGTATCTACTCCAGCACTCCTTACTCGAATAAATTCAGCTTAGTGGTAGCAATTCTTGCCCAGGAGAGAGAACCTTTAACAACAAGTCAGTACGTGCTGTCAGGCTGCTGAGCCAAGCACACTGCTTGCCCTTCTCAAAGTAATAATCTTATTTGATGATGCTTCAAGGCTCTGTCAGAGCTGAAAATTCACACTGCCTGCAATCTCTTTAATCCGTTTCCTTGCCGTGGACAAAAGGAAGAGTGTGCATATGAGAAAGCAGAAATAGAGGATATAGGTCAAAGGGTATATTCTAAGTGTCAGGAAGACTTTGTCTCAATCAGAATGGTCTTTCCGCAGTCAGCAAACTCCCCAGAACCAACGAGAACTGAAAAAAAGCATGACTATAGACATTACAAAACTAAATGACAAAGTACAAATAATAGTATTTAGCCATTTTCAAAAATTTTTACTTGTTCTTTGCTTTATGGTCAAGAAAGTTCTACTTTGGCACTGCTGGAAGACAGGATAAACTTTGCTTATATGCATAAAGCATGTATATAAATATATATGTCTGAAGGTATTTGTATATATACACCAAATCACACCAAGCAATTCATAATGAACAAAGGCAAAGTAGGGATTCACTGTTGCAACCACTTCCATGCATAGCTTTATACGTCTAACTAGTCCTATCGTCTTCAGTAATATTATTTATATGTGAAAGTATACAGATGGATAATCCCGAAAGGTTTTGGCCTCAAGATTTCACGCTTGATTGGTATTAACAGAGCTACACAAGGCATTAAAGAATTCCTGGATCAGACTGCAAACTAGTGATTTCCAAAGTGATAAATTACAATAATTGATGTTGTAATTGTCCTAGCCAATACCCTTTTGAATATGAGGTTTATAGTCTGATCTACTTCAAGTTGACCAAAATAGGTCATAGGATACATCTCTTTGGACTTCTGAAAGATGAATGGGCCAGGGATGTCCAAAAAAGTGTCTGGAACAGATCCAAAGGCAAGAAAAAATATCTTAATCTCAGTCCATGCTCAAGTGACAACTAGTGAAGCATACAGAAAGCAGATCTACCCCACACAATCAAGCTATCAGTCTCAAGTACTTACAGGTAAAATATCAACCTTTTAGTAAATCACTGCCGGTCATGCTGAACTTATTTAACCTCATTATCACAAAGGACAGGTAAGCACATCAGCATTGCAAGAGGAATTGGAGAACCACAGTTTCACTGGTAACATAATTAAGGTGCTAAAATCCCTGACTGCACATGGCATCGCTATTTCTTTAAACTTGCAAGGACCTTGCCATTTATTCACAACCCTGCTCTGGTAAAGCCCGCACAGACTAGGAAGAGCAATAGCTCCCCTGCTCCATCTGATGCTGCGTGCTAGGAGTGACGGTGTTATCACCAGCACACCCAGCCAGAATCAGGCTTTCACAGAATATCCCAAGGCTTGTCCCAAACAAAAAAAAATACATGGTTATGCTTTAGTCAAAGATAACAGATTTCTGTTTAACTCAGGGCAATTAATGCAGTTGCCAATTCTAAGATAAGCATATCTAACTCAAAACAGAAGAGGAACATACGCATGTACATTTTATTGGAAACTCCTAGATGCAATACACTTACTGTGGTGATTAGACTTGCTGAAAGGGGTAAAAACTCACAGAAGTGGAGTAGCATGTCCTTGCTTGGCAAGTTCACTGAAGTTTTAAGCGAGCCAAAGCTGCCAAGGTCAACAGAAAGATTCACTATACTTTGTTTCAACTCTATAGTTAAGGTCTATCTAAGAAGTAAAAAAAAAAAAAAAAATTGTTCCAGGCATCTTAATACATGAGATAACTGCTAGAAAAGCAAGAATTTTGCAGTAGGAACCAATGTTTTGAACTACAGTATTTTGACCTGTAGGTTTAATAGGACCAGCCACATTCCTACGAGGTTAAATTACAGCAGTAGAGTTTTCATACTAAACTCTTCTTGTGCAAGTTGTCATCAGAGTGCTTAGATAAAACTGAAAAGGTCCAACCGTAGAGCTCCTTTTGTAATAAAACATGTTTGGACACAGAGAAGATTATTTCATTTATTAAGAACAAAGTAGATCGTATTGTTCAGTTTCTCCTTTATCATAGTGGCTCCCAACTCGTTCCAATAATGAAAGTTGTACAGAGGAGCTGCAGATCTCAGACTAGCAATCTTAAACTACCAAGCATTAGTTTACTTTTGCAGACCCCTCAGAAATGCTACTCTTTTTCAAGTGATCCAAAAGCCTGCTTGCTTTATGTATTTGTGTACCATATAAAAAGTCACGCTTGAGTCCAGAGGCTACCAAGTGAATCAAGACGCAATAGTTTCAAGCACTGAGGAAAGTCATACAAGAGATGGGTGACCATGCTCTGATTTCCCCACCCTTGGTTACTGCCCTAGCCACAATACCAGATCACTTCCAAAGTGAAACATGCAGCACTCTTCTTTGGTTCAAATATATCAACAAAGTTCCATGCACGATTATACTCATAACTGAAAAGAAATAGGAAGAGGTAGGATGAAGTTTGAGAGCAAGTGTGGAATCTTCTTTTTTTTTTTAAAAAAAAAAAAAAAAAAGTTCCTAGTATCAGAACTAATTAAGACAAGAAACGTTGGGTTTTTATTATTTACCAAAGTAAAACAGTTTTTGGTAAGTTTAAGACTGAATTTAAAAATGTAAAGGAATTACATCCAGAAGGAAAAATGACAACTGGGAACAGAAAGGGGAACAGACAAAGGATCTAGAGAATCATAAGTTGTTGGTTTGTTGGTTGTTTTTTTTTTTTTTCAAATGGCAAGAAACTCTGCTTCAGATGACATTTTAATTTTATGAAATACCAAATTTTGGCTTTTCTGGAGGGAGAAGAGCTTTCTCCATGGACAGAGCTCTCCTGGAGGCTACTGAGCATCTTTGTTACAGGTTTTGAAAGAAAATAGCTGCCCATTCTGAAATGAAGAGTCGTGTTTACCCCAAGAAGTTTTTGAGACCTGCCTCACAATACACTTACTGGAATGAGAAATTCTGGGGTGCAGAGACGTCTACTTCATGGCGGTTGGACTAGATGACCTTTAAAGATCCCTTCCAACCCAAACTGTTCTATGATTCAATGATTTTATTGAATCAATCTGAAGTTGGTGAAGCCAACAAGCATTTTTATAGCATTTCTCTTAATCATATTTTGTTACTTTATTCCAACATTAAAGAGGAAGAGGAATGGTCTTTTTAACTAGCTGATCACATTGAGCTGGTTTCTAGTACCTTGGCAAGAAAATCTCGTTTGTAATATTGGGTCCCCTTGGGCTGGGTGGTATATGTAAGGATGCTCCTCGGACTCCAGCGCAGGCCCTTGCTTTGCAGAGCGTGGGGATTTGGTGGCCATTTCAGAGACACGCTTCAGAAGGAATAATAGAGTCTTAGCTCCTGCCACATCGTTGCAGAGCAGTACTGATACCCTGCCGGATTACTAGGCTGATCTTTCCATTTCTCTTTTCATCTCATTTCTCTGTCTCGCAAGCTCAGCATCCTCTAAATGCTGGCATTTGTATTCAGTAATATTTCTGGGGCTTTTCTAAACCCCATCGTCTCAGATGAGTTAAAAAACCACCATTGTGCACAATTGTGACACACAGTGTAACTTGAAAACAATGTCTCACCCCTCTATTTTATATATTTTTTGTGTGTGTCCTTTACAGCTCCCTCTTTGCAAACCACAGGTGTTTGCAGGCATAATGCTCCCGACACTGTAGAAAAGAGTTTATTGTGAGGAGCCTTTTCTTTGCCACTTGTCCTAAACCTGTTCGCAAAGTGCTACATGCGTTCTACCGATCACCATAAAAATCAAGGAACAAGAAGTCCTCTGTAAGCCTGCCCAGCAGCGCCACTATGACATTTGTTGCGACAGCTTTGTGACCCTGCATTGTCTTCCATTCATTCACAAGCCCTTTTCTCTGCTTTTCGTTATTTTTTCCCCCTCTACTCCCTCAGAAAAAAAAAAGGGGAGAGGTGAAGCCTTTATAGGCATTTTTATCTACTGTAAAAAAAAAAGGGGGGGGGGGGG
>WHYT01016065.1:219801-243152 GCA_009806455.1 Tetrax tetrax
CCTCGCTCCCAGGGCCAGGGGCAGGGGAAGGCTCACCCGGGCTAGGTGGGAAGCCGGGTGGGCTCCTCTGGGCTCAGCTATTTCCAGAGGAAGGCATAAAACCAAATGGCGGTGTTTGCAAGCCAGCGGGGCGGTTTTAGGAAAGCCCTTCCTGCCCCTGGAAGTCGGCGTTTTGCTGCACGCGCTGAGTTTAGGGATGCATGAATGAGCCTGCCACAATGGACACCCCGGGGGAGAAAGGGCAGCTGAGGGGTCCCCGCAAAGCCAGCGCATTGCCGCCGGAGTCACCAAAGGAAGAGGAGGCACAGTGTGCTCACATCCCCCCAGAAAGAAAAATTCGGTGTGGTTGAAAGAGTGCTAATATTGCAAAGTCATCTTCATGCCGCCACCAAATCAGTGCATTTCCATAGGCTGAATGGAGGGGGGAAAAAAAAGCAGAAACCCTCAGATGTTGTAGAGCAATGAATGCAAATAAGGTGCCGAGTCCGCGCCTGTGATCCAAAATTACTTGATTTTTTGATAATTTTGAATAGACTCAATATTAAATATGACCCACTTAATAAGCAGGGAAATTACAGCTGCCCAGACTGGGCAGTACCAAAGCACTTAACCAATCCCTCAGAAACTGTCAGAGGAGACAAAATGTTCCCAGGGTGGAGTGGCCTCAGTTTCAGCACATGCACAAGGATGGGACTACCTCCTGCTTCTCCCTGCAGCCGGCTGGACGCCTGCACCAGCTGCATGAGCACACTGCTCTATAAAATAGTGCAATATACAATTTCACTGATTTCAGGGGCGGGGGTTATATATCCATACACAGAGTTTTCCATACCTATATATGTACACGTTTGCACATACACAGTCCCACACATCTTCTTCTCAAGAGACCTTGCATCTGCCTTATCCCACATCATTGTTACTGAAGTAGGGCCTGCTGTTCTCTGTGCGTTACAGCTGCAGTACAGCCAGCCCGAATGCTCACACCCATCATACTTGGGCATTCGGTTACAAACATCACCTGTGAAGCAGATTCTCCTGAAAGCATGCTGAGGATCTTCATCCTTTGGAGTCTTGAGGGTCCATATGGAGGACTTCTAAGTCAACAGCAGGAGGATCCTCACACCCTCCCACCTAACAAACAAATGAACAAATCTTGCTGGTCTGCTGAGTTTCTCATTAGCAAATTTTTTGAACTTTTCTAACCCTAAATAGAACTTCCAGGCAAGGACAAGGGGTGTATAAATAGGAGTGCATGAGAAGCCAAGTTAAACTCTCTCCCTTGCAGAGTTTTCCTCTTTACACATCATTCTTCAGGGATCAGATTCCTCAGATGAAAAACTATCAGCAATGCTCATTACAAACAACTGTATTTGGATATTGTTATGCATTGTAAAGCTATAACTGAGCGGAGCCAAGCGACTATTTCCAGTTTTAGAAATATCTCCTGTTACATGGAGCAAGTGCAGTCCAGCGGCATAAGCACTGAGAGGCTGCGGATTCACAGATGACATGACCTTCAGCAAATATCATGGTAGCACTGTTCCTGTGTCTCCATAAGTCAAACAGGGTAGCACTTAACTCATCTTTCTAAGGTGGAACAAGGGCTTGTAGAGCTCTAAAGCTATGAGATACTTTAGATTATTTAGTGAGAACATGCTACATGTATGTTTTCATTAAATAATCTGTGTGAAAATGTATTTACAAAGGGAGCGTGTTGAAGTGCCACAGAAATTTTTTCCAAACAGTTAAATCAAAACATCCAGTGCATACGACCCATCGAGATGAAGAATGGTGCTTTCTTGTTAGTTTGTAATCACTGCTGAAGCAGTGATGCCACACTCACATCTCAGAAATGTTAATGGAGTTTTCTATTGACATGCTGAACACAAGTAGTACATGCTTTTAGGTGTCACAGCTAATAGTCCTCACTGCTTGCATGAATCAATAAAGAGAAACCAGACTCTTAACCATGGATGTTTCGTTGCCCACAATATTATTATTCTTTTAAGTACCATATAGCTCAGAGCATTCCACACAGAAAGAATATGGAATATTTGCATTCTGGATTGACCTTGCATTTTAAAAATTATATTTCTAAGCCAACAAAAGGTTACTGCATCAATTATAAAGTAAATGTGAAAGAAATAGCATGAAGCACTTCTAGAAAAACAAACTAAAATCAATAGATAGATAACTAATACTGAGAAACAAAGGTAAAGCACACATCTCATGACAATGTGTAAAGTACAACTTCTGCTACCTCCTTTACCAACTTCTTGAGGAATTGGTTTGTATCTATTGCTAGCTTGCTTTCCTGGTTTTCCCAGAAAGAATATTTCAATGAATTCATTGCTTACAATTCAAGATGCAATGCATCAGGACAAGAAAGCTACAGAAGCGTCCTGGTTTACACAAACAAAGGGCTTCTGTTATTTCTTCGCTGCCTTATGCACAGATTCACAAAGGCATTTAGAAGACTCCATCCAGTAGGACGTCACATCCTGAATGCCTTTTCCAGTCTGAACCTTAGAAGTCTCAACGTCAAGACCTACCCTGCACAAAAGGAGGGAAGTTAACATTTCTGCGCACTTGAGAAAACAGACCGTTCAGGTCGATGAATATCGCTACAGGACACATTGTTAGCTTGAATTTTTAACACTTTTTTTAACTGCAAAGCACTGTTTTGACACAGTGCTTTTGAATTTATACAAGACATCTAACTTAGCAAACCACAGGACCATGAGGAAAACCAACATTGTATGGAATTAACATGACATGCATTAGATAATATAAACACTGATTCATAGAATCATAGAATGGCTAGAGTTGGAAGGGACCTTCAAAGATCATCTAGTCCAACCCCCCTGCAAGGAGCAGGGACATCCCTGACTAGATCAGGTTGCTCAGAGCCTCATCCAGCCTGGCCTTGAACATTTCCCATGGGCTCATTTCTCAAAGTAGAGTTGTTAGTGATTAGATGTTTTGTCAAAGCAATAAAAGAGAGACTTCCTAAGGGAACTATGCAATTTGGAAATGTTTGAATCAATCATGAAAGGACTGTGTGCAGGAGACAGGGTTGGGAATTTTCTTACACCCACCTTCCAGTCAGAGGCTGAGTACAGGTGCTGAGCTTTCTTGTGTGGATAAAGCTTGGGAAGAGCTGTGTATTTGACCAACACAAGCACTCTATTCTGTTTGAGAATTTCCATATATTATTGGTTTTCTTTAGTCATTCAGGCACTTCTTGTCTGAGCAGCTATTTCCATTCGGAAACAATAGGGAATACTACCAGCATCTAGCCAGCTTACCGCTGCAAGACCACCCAAAATCTAGTAAAATTGTGTCATTATTTTGATGTAAGTAAATTTATCTAAGGAAAATAACATTAGCCTGACTGAGTATGCTTCAATATTTATGTGAATTAATAATGAGGTGGAAAACTAATCTCTAGTACTAACAGGACTTAAGTATACCCCAAGTATTTTTGCAAGTCCATGACAATATTCCTGACCTGACATTACGGCTCCCAGGCAGCCATATACAGCAGCAAATACACTGAATAAGACCCATACTAATGCTAGCAAGTGACTGGTGTTGAAAAAAAACTTCTAATGCATTAGACAAGGAACTCTGATATTATATTCAAATATTTTTAATATTATATGCCATGATCTTTAAACCTCTTTGCTTAGAGCATGTATCTTTTACTTACAAGTCGTCTTTTCCTCTTAGCCAGTACTAACCATGTTTCTGGCAGTAATATTTATTTCTAAGCTGTCAGGACCAAACTGGAAATGCAGGCAGTTTTCTGCAAGTCATGCAAGGCTCTCACCATGTCAAAACACATCTGAAACACCAGTACCACTTTTGCCCTAAGAATGACCCATGAAAATGTAATTGAAGTTTCGTCTGCCTTTTGAAAGAAGAATTAGACTTGCTCCATGGTGTAGTAGCTAGAAAGTAACAACGGTGATATTTAAAATAAAAATTTAGCAACACAGTCCAATGTTAAAAAAGTGTTCAGACTTGTGGTTTCAAAACAGTAAACCTGCTTCCTTGTGCAGCTGAGATGTTAACGACAACCAACAGGTACTGCAATAATGGGAAGCTTTCTGGAGAAAGGAAAAATCAGGATTTTTTTTGAATGCAAAGCTGCAACTCTCTCTCTTGTACACCACGCTATTTCTCCTAAGCTTTGAAGAGAAAAATAAGTCCAGATCCAGCCAGAGTGGCCAGACACGCCTCCAGGAGTCCCCAGAGCTGTCTGGCAGGGGATGGGCATTCCTAAGGAGACAAGGCTGTATGTGCAGGCTGAAATGGTATCTTCTTTATGGCACTGCACCCAGGCCCACAGAATGCTACTTTCCTTAAACATACTTAAAATTTAGCATGTACATTAGCTCCAAAAATCTAGAGATCATTTCTTTGATTAAACAATTCAAAGTTAAATAATCCCTTTAAATTTTCTTGTTGCAGCATTGGAAAAATGTAATAAATGCAAAATTTTTGCACAGGATAACTTTGATTTTGTAGAACCTGACTATTTGCTTTGGAAACCGTCTTGACAGAAAGTTCTCTGTTGCTCTCATATTAATTTACTAACTCACTGCTTCAACCATAAGTCATCACAGAATTCCTGAATTAAAGCTGGAAGGGATCCTTTGAAACTACCTGGTCCAAACCCCTGCTCAAGCAGGCTCCAGAGGAGCAGGCTGCTCAGGATTGTGCCCATTCAGGTTTTAGATATCTCCACAGACAGAGACTCCACAGCCTCTCACAACAACAACAACAACAACAAAGTGCTTTTTTGTGTTCAGACAGAATTTCATGTTTTTCAGTTTGTACCCATTGCCTCTTGTCCTGTCATCAGGATCAGCAGGACATCCTGCTGATAGCACCAGCTATCAAACAGGAATTACCCCACATTTCCTTCCGGAAATGTATAGACTTACTGACATTTATCAGGAGTTTTACTGTTTATACTAAATTAGTACTCAGGGCCCCATTTAACACCAAGTCTCCCCTGGGTACTATTATTAGGCAATCTCTGAAAAGAAGGACAACTTCTGGTCCAAACAAGTTTGTATCACTTAAATCAGTGTAGCTTAAAAAAGAACAAATACTGAAAGAATAAACAGAAACAGATGCAGGTAACATCAGTAAATTTTTTTAGTTGCACAAGCCAACTCTATGCAGGCTGTCAAGCATATGGATTATTTTAATGATCATTTGCTCTCAGCTGGCATTTCAACAAAGAAAAGGTGAGGGGCAGACCTGTAAAAAGAAGCAGCAGTAGAAAAAGTGTAGCTGGGGACAGGCAAACCATTTGTCACAAGCAGTTAGCACTGAATAAAGTGAAAGTTTCTGCAGTGTGGACTGGAAAGAGCAGCCTACCTTCATGAAACGTAACAGAGAACCACCAGATGGATTTAGATGTAGCAACAAGATGAACAGAAAATGAAAGACAAGTCAAAGCCCGAAGAGAGGTTTCGGCAGGGTATTTTGTTAAACCACTCTAGTCGTGGTGAATAAGACTCTTCCTCATAAGAAGACGTACTTTATCACAGCTAGATTGCCTCTGCTCAGACCCAGAGCTAAGCAGGAGTAGAGTATTTAGAGTTCCCAAGAAAACCCACTGAACACCATATTTCAGGGATGTTTTTGGTCGTTTCATATTTTCCTCTGTTTTCCAACCAACACCTATGATGTGAATGTTACACCTTTGCTTGTTCCACTGCTGAATTGATCCAGCACTGTCCACTGTGTTCACATGTAGGTGAAAATCAAGCAATATTCAAAAGCCAAAATATGCCAACACTGTACTGTCAGCAGTTCTGAAATTACACACAATAATAAATGAGATTATTTTTTTTTAAATCCCAGAGATCACAGGTATAGTCCTATGAAAGTCATGCTGTTTGAAATACGTTATCCTTATTCTCAAAAGTATTTCCATTCCCTCTGGTATTATTTCTTGGAAGTTCATTGTTTGTAAATTCCATACAAATATCTATAAAATGAGTAAAATCAGTAAATCCATGATATGTCACAAAATTTCATTTTACGCAATCACCACAACCCACAAACATTGTGTTGTAGTCTTATTTGCACTTAAAGGATCCATCTGTAAGTGATAGATAAAGTACATAACAACAAAGGCTGTCTTTCAAGAGTTTAATTTCTAATAAATCTAGCACTGGGAAGATAAGAGTCTATCCATTTAGAAGTCATGCTCTTACCAACTTTACTTTACAGCCTAGGATTCACTATAATTAATTTTTTTGAGGAGAAAAAGATTATTAATTTTATGTGTGCGACGGTTCAAATTACACTAGGATATGGAGAGGGGAGCCCAGAATTTACTCCCCCCTTTTTTTGCAAAATTGCCTACAGTTGGCAAGCAGAAAGCAGAGCTCCCCGGCGTCCCCAAATAACGCGCATTTAATACCTTGGTGCAGCCTCTGCTCAGACTAGAGCCAAGAGCATGCAAAGACAGGATGACATTAAACTCTTTCAAATGTGAAAATCTGTCAGCACAGGTAAATAAAAATATTTGGAGCAAGTTTAGTGATGAGAAAAAATGACTTTGAAAGACATCGAGCCGAATAATTAGGTGGTAATGAATGCAGAGCTGCACTTGGTATTCCACTCCAGCACACTGGGGGCGAGTGCAGGCGGGATGCGGAGCTGGGTCTGCGCCGCTCCTGCCGTGCATCACTGAGGCCGTACGCAGCGTGGCCTCAAGTTGATTATCACTGCTTTCGAAGAGGTTGTCAAAACATGTAAACTGCCAGCAGGAGACACACTTTTAATAAAACTGCCTAGTCTCCAGTGATATTTTTCAGTTATGAAAACAGCATCCTTTCCTATAACATGGGCGTGTGAGCAAGAGAGCATGTAAAATGCTGCAGCAGTGTTCCCAGAGAACAGCATTTTCATTAAAAGTAGGCAAATTGGATGTTTATGTAGACTAACATTACCCGTGCTGTCTGTTACATGACAATGAGATGATTCATTGTGAATAGACAAATACACTGTTTTTGCAATGTGAGTAACCTGAAGTTTCACATTGTCAGTCAGCCCCTCAATGTTTTTCAATTCATGTGTCTTAACTCATCAGTTTGGGTGAAAACAGACAAGCCCAATTTCAGTATTGCTTGTTTGTGTGTGTGTCCACACGTGTGTGAGAGAATGGATGAGGAGTGCAACACTAAGGTTTTAGATGCATCAAAACACCCTAAGCACCCAGTAAGTCCCAGGACTCCGTGATTTCATTTGATAGTGTCTTCTGTCTAAGAGAAGAGAGGTGGAGATGGAGCCCAGCTGGTCCACAATGCCTGTGAAGTAATCTCTGGGGATGCAGAGGTAGAGTTGATACAAGCATGTCTTGTATGTCCTAAGTCCCATTTCAAACCCAAACAAAGGATTTAACAAATACAAATTTTAGTAATTTCTCTGAGATTTAGGACCCTACATTTCTAAGCTGCTTTAAAAATCATACCCACTAGGGGGGAGCAGGGGGGAACAAGAAATAGAGATACTATAGCTGCAATAGATGTGAGAAGAGGAGGAGGGCTGCCTCCGTCCAAGCAAACATCAAATACTACCTGCCCTCCATTTGCAGAGAAGGAATATAAATACAGGTGAACACATAGGTGAAACTAGAATTAGAGGTCTAGATTGGGACACAAGTTCTGAAGGGCTGGGTGGGCATGGCTGTGGAGGAAGTCAGGAGCTCTTTTTTGAAGCCCTTTGAATCACAGCGCTTCAGTTCAAGAGTTTGGCACAGGGAATGAGGGTTGTAGTGATGTAGTGGAACACTCATTTCAAGAGCAAAACCAGGATAGCAAACACACACTGACTTTTACCAATAAACAGCTTTTTTGCCCTTTATGACACATTTTATTAAGTGTCTTCTAGACAGCTAAATACATAGGTGTTGTCTTGTTACTGCAGTCTATAGCATGGTGCTTTTTCTCCTGCCTCCCACAGTCACAAACTCAGTAACAGTACCAAAGCTTCATTAACTAACTTGTCTTTTTTTGATTTCCTAATGAATGATCTTATTTGAAAACAGACTTTCCATTGCATCAATCAATACTAGTGGGAAACATAACACTAGCCTTTTCAAAAGAAAGACAAACTAAAAATGGAAAATATGACTCCACACAGCACATCTTCCACAAATACAAGTCAATTAACATATTTGCATTTGTAAGATATGTCTTTTGGCCCAGTTTACCTAGGGTTTAATTTCAGACAGAGTCTTTGCCTCTTTTTTTAACTTATTTTTCCTACCACTTTACTCTTCCTTTGTACATCATTCTTTTTTGAAGTTTCTTCCACCTCTCATTGTCTGCTTATTTTATGGGTTTTTTTCTTCCCTGCATTGTTACAAATGCCATAGAACTAGCAAAAGCACATTTAATTTTTCTTTGCTATAGGAGAGATTTAAAATAATATAGAAAAAAAAAGCTGACAGCAAAGAAACCCTTTATTTAAAGGGGAAGGCATCCTCTAAAGTAGCACTGCCAAAAAGGAAGTAAAAAAATAGGAATAGTTGTAATTTTCCATGCCTCCTCTTTTGTTCTCAGTACCAAAAATAAACTTTCTCAATCTCTTTTGTCAAAGAAAGCAAGGACTACCTTCTCTTTGCATCTCAGAATAAAAGATCAAAACAAAGCTGGCAATAGGTATACCTACACTAGTATTTGTCTTCAATAAACAGTTGCTTTGTGTTTAAATTCATCATTTTGTAAGCATTGTAGGCTTCCTTTCCTTTTTTTTCCTGCCCCCAACAATGCCTTGAGCAACTTTCTGTCAGGGTGCCCCATGATTAGCAACTCATCACAAGCAGACTAAGGCAAGTACTGTGCTTGATTCCTCTGCTGATGGAAATGTTTGTAAACATTGAAGAGGGGAAAAAAAATCCCATTATGTGGTTACAAGTTGTTAGAGAGCAGGAAAGTTGAATGCAAAAAAAAAAAAAACAGGAGCCAGGCAAGCACCCACAGCAATGGTTTCCTCTCTTTTCTCAGCCAGTTGACAGCAGGAAAAAAAGACTCAAAGTATTTTTCGGTGCTTTCTTCGTGGAGAAATATGAATATTAATCAGGAGGCTGATAGACAAATCAATAGACAATGTCTATCAGAGCCCTAATTAGCATACATAACCTAGTAATTCTCTCTTCATAAAAGACACTGCTTAACACATTGTTTTGGGAATCATGCAGCAACGGGGCTCAATAGGTATTTTCAATCTTCTTTCAATCAGAAGGAGCTCTGATTTAAGCTCTACCTGTACCTGTTCTAACGGTTTTAGTTTTATCAGCCAGAGTCTTGCCTCTGGCAACACACTGGTTTTGCATGGAGGTCCTCCTGACCACTGGGACAGCATCCATGGGAGTGGTTGCTGCCCTCACCTCCCCTGGCTGCAGGGTTCTGCTTCTCCCAGGCTGACTCCATCTACCCTAACTTTTGTACCTGTCCACCTGTGCTGGACCTTGTCCTGCTTTTCACTTCCATTGATAACTGTGCAGGTTTTATCCTCTTTGGGCTCTGACACTGAGATCTCTCTGTCTCAGTGAGATCTCTCTTTCTTTTATTCTTGGTGTTTTGACTGCAAAGCCAACAGAACCGTGTTTCAGGGAAGTGCTGACCCTTTAATACAAACTTTATTCTGGAGAGGATAATTTCTGTGGATTGGCAAAGTCTAGCTGTGCTATTTGAGATTATTTCTGAATTGCTTGACGATGTGAGGCATTCAACTCCAAGCTGCAGTTAGAAAATTAGTTCCCTCCCTCGAAGATGAGAGATTTAGCCTCAGCTCACTCAAAAATGCTTCATCTTTCTTTTTTGGTTTCTGTTAGAGATTTAGTGTGACACTCCTTAACGCAGTTTCACACCTAGCCCACTCTGCCAGATTTAACTGAAACTACTAAAACACGCCAGAACACAGAGATAACTACTGCCTACACAAATAATGAGATGTTTTCTACAGTCCTCTTTCGCAGTAACACACCGCTTGCAAACACAAAATGGTGCACTGTGTAAGGCTTCTGATATTTCTGGAGAATTTCACCACTGACAGAGCATTTATTTGCTCTTTTCGTAATCATTTTTATTCCTGGCACACCGTGGTGTTTGGGGAAGCCACTGTGCCTGCAGGAGCTCTGTTTTAGTCAGTCTGCCTCCTGACATTCAGGTACACAATCTTTATATCATCCACTTTTTTTTTTTCCAAGAAACTGCATTCGCGAAGGACTCCAAAATACCAGAACATCCGTATGTTGTCCTCTCTTACCATAGCGGGCACTCCAAGCTAGAGGCCGTCCTTCCCTACATACAATTCTTAAACCAGAGATGGGATCATGTCTGAAAAACTTCATTATCAACATCAAATTCAAGCTCAATGAATGACAGTGAAATTGCCTCTACCCTGCAGAAAACGGTTGCAGGTCACCACAGAGTTTGCTGCTAACTTGCTGCTTTAGGCACTAAAACCACCGGGGCTTCAGCAGCACAAAACACCATGCAAGCTCCAAAGTTTGCACAGAAGCTAGATAAATGATCATAAACTGTTTTTAAGAAGTTTTTTTAAATGCCCTGTTTGCTTTTCAGTGGGACTCTTGCAAACCAGTCATTCTTCAATTAAAAGATGTATGAAAACACTGCAGGAGATTGCTGAAGGTTATTCCATTTCAGTGTTTCTTGACTCTTACACATCTTTTTCACAATGTTCATATTCTCAGCGTAATTTGATGTGGCATTTTAAAACAGCTGACACAAGATTAGGAACAGAAATATAAATCCTAGAGGCAGAGACACAATTATCTGAGCCATATCTTTGAGATAGTATCATGTACAATTTCTGCAATAAAATTTGATGGGCAAAATGCTGAATGTGAGATAGCACAAAGCAGAAAACTTCCTTTCATCACTGTCTCCGGTCAGTCTGAGAGCAGGATTCCACAAAGCTTTGTTCACAGGAACCACATCACAAGTTGGAAGTCATAAAAACTAGCCTCAAGCCAATATATAGAATCATAGAACCATTTAGGTTGGAAAAGACCTTTAACATGATGGAGTCCAATCACAAACCTAGCACTGCCAAGACCACTACTAAACCATGCCCTAAGTGCCATATCTACATGTCTTTTAAATACCTACAGGGATGGTGACTGGACCACTTCCCCCGGCAGCCTGTTCCAAAGGAATAACCCTTTCAGTGAAGAAATTTTTCCTAATATCTCATGTAAACCTTGCAGAAATGTTACCCAGCAGGAGATGGGGAGACAGCAAGAACGTGAAGGCAGCTTCTGGTCTACAAGCTCTCGGCCCCATTTTGCTCCTGCTAAAGTTAGTCAGGGCTAAACCAGAGGATATCAGTGGCTACCACATCAGGCTCCAGCACGTTCAATTAACAGAAATAATTCCATGATATGGAAAGATATTTCTCAGCCCTGTTTGCCTTTTAAACAGGACTCTTCTCTGCCAACTTCATGCCTGTCTTTGTGTTCCAACACATTATTGTCACGCTACCATGCTACCTTGGGCTTTCATGTTAGTCAGTGCTAAATACATCTAAACGTTCTCAGTTCCCTGTTGCTAGTACACCTAGTTTCATCAGCTCAGGTTATGAATACTAATGTGATATATATATTACTCATATTGTTTTCTAATTTTAATCCATATTATACTTTACAGTAAGGGCTATATTCTACACTCAGCAGACTCTACCCAGTCCTGGTGTCTGCATGGTTGTACTCATATGAGGACAAAAGTGAGGACACAACGTTCCCTTAAATATTTTAAAAGTAAAAAAATTAGCCAAGCTAAGCCAGTCTTATTTTATATTCAGCTTGCAATAAATAAATCATTCCCTTTTCCAAAAGTTGCTCTTCAGAAGAATAAGCATAGTCAGGTGAGCTTTAGTAGAAGCACAATGTTTTGGTAAGTCAGGTACACATGAAAAGCCATGTAGCACTTTTAAAATCATTTTTCAGTTAATTGGGTCCAACTTATCAAAAGTATAATCACAGCATTTGCAGTAAATAAGATTTGTAGTTCACTTATAAAATTCATCTCTTCATGTATATTAACTACTGAAATCTTGAGAATAGAAATATGTTGAGAAATGCTTTGCTAATGATCTAGAACGATCATTTTTTCTTTAATGTTTCAATCTCTCATTCTAAATTCTGCATGAAATAGGTATGCAGATGGTTCTATACACCTTCTTAAAAAAAAAAAAACTGAAGATATTTGAAATAAATTAGTTGATTCAACTTCTCTGGATGAGAGTATGGAAAACAAATATGTTTCTTCTAAACAATGGACTACCACACTTATATCTAATCCCGCTGTTGTCTGCACTAACATAAATCAGGACAATAACTAAAGCCAATAGGATGACATGGGGTCAAACCAGTTGGAAATCTGAATGAAGACCACACACTTTTCATCCTTTAGAAACACTCATACCATTTTGCTGTTGCTTTTCCTAAGTAGGATTCGCTTTCTGGTTATCACGTGCCAGCCTTAGACTAACTCACATACATGTATGGATTTAAATTGAAACAAAACAAAAATAAATTCAATTAAATGGTACTCTCCAAGGGTCAGTCAGACAATTTATAAGCTTTTTTATGCCATTTCCTTTAATGATATACAGGATTATTAAAATGGCAGTTTTGATGTAGATTTCACATTGAAAATTATAACAATTCACATTATAACAATTCCTGATCTGGTTCATTTTTCACTGCATGGTGAGCCTAGAAAGATTTCTCAGCTTGACCAGGGCATCAAGGGAACAGTTCCCTCAGTCTGTGAGAGCAAAACAAGATCATCATTGACTCAACAGAAGGAACACCGTCCGAAAGCTCACAGAATTCACTGAATCAGTGGTGATTTGAACCTGGGGCTGGTGAAAAAGGAAAATAGTGATTCCAGGATTAGTCTGTTGCCCAGAAAGGCAACAAACTCATGAGGCAGAGAAAGCAGCTCTTTGTTCTGCACTCACTGACATCTAAAAATCAGTGGATAATACTGTGTTTTAGACTCACAAGGAGATGCATTAAATATTACATAATTAAATGTATTTCATGTGTTTTAACATATCTTTTACTGGAGTGACATTTTCTTTTCTCTTTTTTTTCTTGTTTTCCTTTCCCTTTGATGTTTAAATTCAGGTGAAAAATGCTAATAGAAAACATTCAGTCCTGGTGCAATGTGTTTCCCTGTTTCATTCGAACTGCCATGGAGAACTTTATTTAGATTTTTTTTTCTCCTTGTTACATTTTCTGAGTTTTCTCTAATTAGTTTTATGTTTTGTTTCAAGTTGTCTTCCCTTTTGTTTTAAATATTGGAGCTCATACCTTACTCTGTTTGTGGCACAGATTCCTTCTGCAGCCTCAGATGGGAATTTATCATGCCATTCAACTGCTCATAGTTCATTTTAAACAGTAGCTTTGTCCTCTTCAGTTTGAGATAAAAATCCTTAAAATCAAAGCCTACTAGTTAGAAGAGCCTACATTTGAAGTGCCTTGAAGTCTTTGGTTTTGCTTTCATTTCGGTGGGCCTTGAATCAGATTGTACATTCCTCTTTGTTCATTTATAACCACAAAGAGGAGATTCTCTTTCATTTGTCAGAACCCGAGCCCCTTGGATAAAAAAGAATTTTTTTAATGAGTGATGTTATGGATTTACAGTTATTTAATGATCTTATAAGCTAAAGGCTCATTACACATCTCCTTTTAAATCCCTGCTAAGGATCTGAACAGAACTAGACTGCGCACGAAGACCAGGCTGGTCTAACTAAGCTGAACCCATGCCTGTAGAAGAACCCAGTGAGAAAACGCTCTCGTTGGAGCGTGTCGTCAGAGCGAAGCCAAGCACGAGCCCGAGGTGGCTTGCCAAAGCCAGTGGGGTAAATCGGGAGCCAGGCTTTGCCCCACGCGCCTGTGCTGGAATCTGAGCTGTCACCGCCATATGGAGCCAGGATTGACTTATTAAGAATTTGACGAGAGGCACTTGGTATTCTGCAAGGAAGGTAGCCTTTGCGTGTGCGTTAGAAATGAAGGAGTTATGGCGTTTCTATGGGTCCTGCGAGCCTTTTATTTCATTCAGCTCTCTGCTGCTGCACAGCGTGAACTGACTGAGCCCCAGAAGAGGTTAACGAGCACAACAGCCATCATTTGTGAGGAGTGGGAAAGAGCCATGTGCTGCACCAGCTTCTTTTCAAGGCTCCTGATTTTTTTTTGTCTTCACACTGGCACAAGGGCAAGCACCCAGCATAGCTTGTCTTGAGGAGCTTGGCAGCGCTCTCCTCTCCTGGCAAACCTGCCGAAGCCCAATAAAGTAATCTGCGCATTGTCTATTCCTTCGCTTGGGTGACTTTTAAGTTGGAAAAAAAAAGGACAGGGGGAGTGGGGGAGTAGAACTTTTGGATTTGGGGCCCTGTTACCATTCATACCATAAGCATCTTTCTTTGGACCAACTAACTGAAATTGTCTATTGAAATCCCACCTATTAAGTAGAAATTATTTTTTGAGACAGCTCCCTCTCCCCCCACCCTCCTCCCCTCTTTTCTGAAGCCATCATTGCATAGATTTATTCTATTCAGCCCTCACATTAGCAGATGTGAATGAGGGAATCTGACTGAGCCTGTCAAGGCAAAGAAAGCCATGAAAGAAGAGAGAGAAGAAACATTACACAACTATAATGGCAGCCACAATGGAAATATGCTGGCGTGAAAACAATTAATGCAATCGGTGCTCTAAGTTCACGGCTTACCCCGAAACCAAGCAGCCCCTGGAAGCACGAAGCTTGTCGCAACATAGGGACAAACCCTGAGCCACCAAGGAAAGCGCAAGTAAAAAGACTTTGCTGTGCATACAAAGCTGGTCCAGGAAGGGGCTTTAGCAAGTGACTTGTTTGCCGTAAGCTTCTGCAGCACCTGCATATGCCGGAGCCTTGCCCAGGGACCTGAGGTGGTATCGCAAAGCTATGCCTCACTCCTGTGCGTGAATTTTTGCAACCATGCCTCTGGATGTGAGAGCCCGTCTAAGCAGCCTTCCTTTCCTCTGCCCATCGAAGGATGCAAAATCTTTCCCTTCCCCATGGAACAAAAAGCCAAAATCCCGAATAGGTTTGCAAATCAATAGGCCAGGGGAGAGAATGAGGGGAATATCATCTGAAATGTTTTCTTTATACAATCTCAACTGCTCCAAACCAGAAAAATACAAATTTTCATCTAGAAAATGTTGAAATAAGTGGTTTCAAGAATTTGTCCTTTTCTGAAAACAGGTTTTGTTATAACTAAATACCATCTCACAGGAAAGAAGAAACAACATTTTCTGGAGATATCTAACTAGCTCTGTTACAAGTACACCCATCTCACACCACTAATGACCCATGGTAACAGAGGTAATAACTGGACCAAAAAATGGAGTATTACAGAGCATGCAACTCCTTACCAGCCTACATGGCAGCGGGTCTGAAACAAGATTAAAATTCATAACCTAATTTTGGTATTTTTGCCTTGCAGGAGGAATATAAACAAGACAAAGGAAGACAAGGGAGAGAAGTGGAAGTTTTCCTCTCTGAGGTGCTAGGCGGTAGGAAGAGATATGAAGACAGACCTTCTGCTGATGTCATTGATCAGACACGTGACCATCTAAATCACTAACCATCTCCTGGGCCTCAAGGGCAGAGATCAGGCATGCTGGTGAAGGAGTTGCTAAGGCTCCCTCTGAGCTCTACCAAAGATTCCGCCCACCCATCTCCTCCATTTCCAGGAGTACCCTGTGAGGGCAATGAATTTTACCCTTTGAGGCAACCTGATTTAGTGTCTTCTCCACAGCCTCAAATTTAGGGGCTTTCTTCTACCTGCTGCACAGTTACAGCAGCACTTTGACACAACTGTCACTAGATCTTCCCATCTGGTATTTATACATGTATGATTGCTCAAGAGCAACGAATTGAGCTAGTCCCTGTTCCCTCTGCTTATGTCAGGATTTACTTTTAAAATACCTTAGCAATCTGAAGTACAGACCAAATAGATTAAAAATATATTTTTACAAAAGTTTTTTTGTTATTTACAAAGGAACATTTTTTTATTTTCTAAAATTATATTTGCATATATTATGCGACAAATTCCTAGCTGTCTCCCCACATTGTACTCTTTCATTTGCATCTTGTTTCCTTTTAATGCAGCAATAAAATAATGGTATATATATTGTGGTTCTATTTATAACCTATGTCCTTGGATAAACAGAAATCCAAGGAGATAGGTTAAAATCTCCCTCAAACGCAAAGGAGATTCATCAGGGTCTTTTTCCTTTCTTTATTTCTTTCTGTTTAAAATCATCTCTTTCCATTGTAGTTATAAATAAGGCTTCTTTTCTTCCCTTTTGTGAAGTCTAGGGTAGCTATCAGTCACCGCTGTAGGTCACAAACTTACACACTACAGTGATAAATCACTGTCAGGAGGCAGCTACTGTAGAGTTAAGCAGGGCTCTGTCCCACATTAATGCAGCAACACATACAAATGGACCTGCAGTATCCCACTTCACCTGAAAATCCTAAAATGCACGGTTATTTTCCAGAAGTAAGAGTCCCTGTCAAGTCTTTTCCCCTCTCCATTTCCCAGGGAAGATGCAAGTTTCCCATTGAGCTCTACAGGAGCCCAGGTGCCCCAGGGCAGCCACTGTCACAGTGCTGAGTTTGGAGATCTTGGGGGACTTGCTGCTTTGCCATTCCACGTCTGGCCCAAGAAACAATCAATGAACCAGAGGGAAAGGAAGGGAGCAAGGGGGAGATGGCAGGTGACACAGAAAATCTACCCCTAAAGAAGAAGGGCTGAAGAACAGTTTTACTGTTACAGAAAATAAATGAGTTTAGAGTACATGCAAACATACGGTGCTATCAAAAAACTCGGCTTCTTAGGAGAAGGTTTGCTGAATGCCAAAAAATCAACCAGGTATCAAGCATCGTACATCAACTTTCAAATTAAATTTTGAGCCTCACACTTGGTACACAATGGAATTAGTTCACATCTCAAATTTTAATTTCAAGATGACAAAACTGTATATAGATCACCCAGTTACCCTATTGCTCCGCTTCATATGCAGTTCTTCAGGTAGTACTTCAGCTATCCAAAGGAATATATTTTTTCCACTTCTTTTTGTTCAAAAAAGAGTAGCAAACATAAACAAGATGTTATAAGCCCTGGTATGTTAATTAGATTATTATTAGAACACGCAACTTCTAAATATTTGACAAAAAAGCGGAGAAAATTAGGAGAGCAGCAGCAAACGGCAGTGTTTGCCAGCTCGCTATTATGACAGGGTGTAAATAGAGGTTAGGCTCATGCCTCCGTCTGCGAGGAGGTCACATCAAACTGCTTTCACCCCACAGGCAAGGTGAAAACAAGACCACACAGACAAAGAGGAATTGAGCTTCAGCTGGCATGACTGGAACCAATGCCAGTCAAAGAGTTCATTGAACAGTTCAATCATTTATCTTGACAGGATATGATTCTTTTCAGGCTCTTTCTAGTATTCAGGCACAGCTAGCTCCTTAAATACTGACACAGTATTTAATAGCTTTAATGATCCAAATTAATATTTAGTCTAGAAAATTAACTTTTGATAACAGTGGCTGATATACCCTCTTATGGCATATTGTGTTTATCAAATGTTATGGTAATTTATCACTGGGGAAAATAGAATGTTGGCTTTTATGGACAGCCTCCAGTACTTCTTTTTAAATGAAACTTTAGAGAGAGATTTACAGTGGTCCATACCACACAGGTTGCCAGAATATGAATTTGACATCGGTAATGCCAAACCACATAGCTCTGCCACTCAAGAGGAAGCAATAGTGCCACTGGACCTCCCATATCCTGCTTAGTTTGACTTCTAAACCTGTAATTATCAGAGAATTTTCACATACTCATTAATTACATTATTCACACATCTTAATATTTTTACATACAGAAAACATAATTTTAATAAGATTTAACCAAGGCTGAAATTAGACAGTAGCAGGTCCCACTTTCCTTGTAGCTTTGGTCTGGCTGGGGGATTTCCAGATTTCACAAGAGTCTTGCTGCAAGAGGGGTCATATGAGGATAAAAGCACCTAAGTTTGCAATAGGATTTCTTCCAAGATCCATCCCGTGCTGCATCACAGCACTGTGTGGCTTTCTGTGGTTTACCATTGATTTTAAGGGGAATAGATCCAACACTATGCTTCATCCCTGGAAACGTTCAAGGCCAGGCTGGATGAGGCTCTGAGCAACCTGATCTAGTCGGGGATGTCCCTGCTCCTTGCAGGGGGGTTGGACTAGATGACCTTTAAATGTCCCTTCCAACCCTAACCATTCTATGATTCTATAAATCTTTCCTTTTTTTACAACTAATTTGCTCTTTTTTTAGCTGCTTTTGAATAGATTTTGGAAATACCTCCTTATGTCACAAATCACAGTTTTTCTCCCCTGGTTGTGAAAATATTTCATTTACATTCAGGGGCAATTTCTCTACTTTCTGCTGCCACAAAACCACTTTTTGGGCTACAACAAATATGCTGCTTTGCACTACAGGTAGGGAAGAGCTGTTGAACTCTGGTGACAGGCAAGGACTACAATATAATTAGTGCCACAAATTAATAACATAACACACACACTCATAGAGGCCTGGCAAACATTTATGAAGGACAGAGATCTGTTCACCTTTCCATCAGATTACTCAAGTCATTTAAGCGCAACCAGTTCATAAAAGGATACTGTAACCCTTTTCAGGCTTTGCTCCACTCCTGACGGGCAATGTTCCCAGGGAACCAACAGCCCAAGAGAGTGAGGGGCTCCCCAGGCTTCGGGACAAGACATAGGTTCATGCAGGAATGGAGGTGCCCAGGTGCGCATGGTGCTTCTGGGGCTCTCACCATTTCTACTATGCAGAGTAGGGCAAAGAGGCACCCGAATGTTTTGTGTTCATGTCTTTAGCTGCACTCATTTGAGCTTTTAATTGATATGGCCATACATCTAAGCACTTCTAAGCATCAACTTTGGTAAAGAGAACAAAACCCAAACCCCTTCTGAAGTCAGCAATAACCATAATGACAGAGATTTCCAAATACTTCTGTAAAGGACTCTGTGTAACCGAGAGTCTAAGAGACAAAACATCTCGATGCATCTATCACATAGAAGGCAATTACAGAAAAGCAATCTGTAGCACTTGCTGACAAATAACAATTTAGGAAATAGAGAATAAAATACACCCTACCTGGTATCATAAACTGTAGTTTCACCAAGGGATTTTCATGGTGTTATTAAGTTTGAGAGACAAGCTCAAGTGGTTTAAATAATAGAAAGACAGAAATACAACTTCCACAACGTTATGTCTCAAAGCACACTTCCTTGTGTGTAATATATAGGGCAGCCTCACTCCAAATACATTTGAGATTTTCTGTTTCATGTTCTGCAGATGATTTTTGCAGCTCTGTGCAGGTATCTAATTTCCAACCAATCTAAGACATTACACCAGGGGCAGCATGAGGTTATAGAAACAAGCCAGTCAAAAAACAAATTATTCAAAGACTGCTCAAAATAGTACTGTAATTCTCTCTGTTGTGCAACCTTTGCTTTCAAAGGAGAGAGCAAGATGCTGCTCACTGAACAGGCTTTTCAGTGTTCAAAAACCAACAAAATATAGTTTAGATATTCTTACTCAACTTTAAGCAAAAATAATAAGTATTTCTCTTAATGATATGACTACCATTTTTTTTTTAGTTCTGCATGAAGTGCCAAGTGATCAAACACTTCTAATTTCTCTGCCTCAAAGGGTAAAAATAAGTGGGAGTGTAAGTCTGCACCAGTGTCTTGCTTTTGGATAAAGAAATGATAGATGACATACAAAGTTTTTATGGCAAGATGATGACACATCTGAGGCACCTTGGCCGAGAAAGTGAGATAATAGATTTTTTTTTATGCAGCACTTGCAAGAATAGGAAAAGATGATTAAAGATTTGTGAATTCTTTAAGACAGACAGTCTGCAGTTCCAAGGAGTGTAGATCCCCAACTCCATCAAAGTTATACCCATTTATATGACCCAGACACCTAGGCTGCAGGGTGTAATAGCCCTTTAGAAAAGCCTCTGAAAGAAATCAAGGGCGTATGGAATAAAGTTACTCCTGTTGATTATAAACTGACCAAAACATAGGAAATAAAGGAGAGAAAGTATTGCAATTTTTCACGTTGGAAGTGAAATGCATGACTATGCTGAAAGCATAGGTGAAAATGGAGGCAACAAAACATATCATGTTACAAAAATACTTGGGGAGGTCAATTGTAAGGCCAATTGAGCGAAGAGCTGCAAAAGGATTTCACAGCAAGTCAGGGGGCACAAGCAGCAAATGAAATCCTATGTTAATCCACACACATGGAAAAAATAACCATGACCCAGGGATGGTCTTTAAAGTGTTATTTGCACTCTGTAAAAAGATTTGGGAGCCTCGTGGCTCCCTCTCTGAAACATCAGCTCCATGTTCAAGAGTAGGCAGAGAGAAGCCTATACAATAAAAAATGTAAGGATAATTGGGAATGAAACAGAAAAAATACTGTTATATGTGTGTACGCTGTAGCCAGCTTGATTCATCCCATTTCCAAAGCAACAGAGGTGAACTAGAAAAGGTTTTAGCTTAGAAGGGCAAAACTCAGGTCAGAGGTGCAGAAAGACTCCCGTATGAGGAGAAACTGGATAAAATATAACTCTTGTATCTGGAAAAGAAATAACAGGTGGAGGGATATGATACAATTCCACAAAGTCACAAAGAGTGCATTAGTTTTTTCTCACATCCTAGCATGCAGGGACATGCAAGCACAGTATTTGACAGAAGGTTTGAAACAAGAAATGTGGGAGTTTTTTCATGTGTTTTTTTTCAGATGTGGAAGTCACCACCAGAAGATGCTATGGAGGTGAAAGAAAGAATTTAAACCGGTGAAAATAGCTGATTACAGGTGAAAGCCTGGAGAAGTACTTTAAAAACGTTGTTCTACATTTGGCCTGTTTCTTATAGCCTTTTGCTAGACATCCAGTACTGGGCACTGTCAGGAAGAGGATACCAGACTAATTGGGCCTTTGATTTTACATGGTGTGGTTGTTGCTATGCGCTTGTACTTTCATAAACATTAAGGGTTAAACTCAGAATAATGTCTTAACTCAGGAGTTTTGCCAAGAACACAAATTTGGGCATTTTGCCTGTTAAGCACTGTGACAGGAATTAGTTAAATCCAACTTTGTAACAAACACAGTGCTTAAAACCTTCACCACATAAACAGTGCTTAAAACCTGAGTGCTGCTGTCCTTGGGTGCAAGACTGTCATCAACACAGTCTCCTTTTCCCTTAGTCTTCGTTCTTGAGGTATGACACTAACTGAAGAATTCACCCTCACTCTTCTACAGTATCTCCTCTTGTTACTTGTCAGCAAATCTGGAAACTTTGCTCAGTAATAGATTCATGGATTAATTAATCTAACATGACAGATCCATCAGTGGAAAAAGGTTGCATTGCATTGATCCTGAATTAACAGTAGCATATCCAAGGGCAACCTATAGCTGCTCTACTATTCTATTTTTGTGGAAATTGTATCTGAAACAGCTCAAATGCTGAGAACATATAAAGGCAAATCACATACAGGGAACACAAAAATTTAAAGCTGATAATGTACATCGCTTTGTGATAAGAATTTCCAGAAAGAGTCAGCTTTTACAACCAGACTCAGATGCTATTTACTCACCTAAATAATTATTAGGAGGTTTTCAAAGGACCTCAGCACTCAATGTGCTGAAATCTTTTGAAAACCTGGTCATAATAGTCACAATGGGAACTGAGCTCTTTTGAAAAACGAGTCACAGTTGAGAGTGCCAAGCCAGCAAGAGCTGGATCTCTGACAGAAAAATTCCATCATAACATCTCCTGAAATACTCAGCGGTGGTTGATGGGAACAGATGAGTATCTACTCCATCCTCTGATTGCAGCCTGCATCAGATGAACAACCAGTTGTGATTTCTCCATTATATTGATTTCCCAACAGGAAACTTGGATTCTAAAAAACCTTTTCTGAGTGAAGATATTGATTTTGAGGCAGCAGTTTGATTTTCCCTCAGAATATCACTTCCACGCTTTGCAGCTCCCAGGATCTCCAGGCAGCCTGTGCTTACCAACTTGTGGATCCACAGAAGCCGAACTAGTGAGCAAGAAGGAAATCTATGTCTTTAAAATCGTAATTCTGTATAATTTTATCTAATGGGAACTTGGAAAGGAGACATTTGTGGTCATCCTAGATCCAGCCCTCAGCAGTCCTATAAGCTCTGCAGCTCTTCATGCTTACAGGTTTCTAGTTCCTTGGAGTTCTTATGCCCATAGGGTGTGTGTTAGTTGCCTGGGACTGTTTCAGATGCCTCAAGGTATCCCACATGGCTGCCAAGGCCACAGCACTCACTAGTCCTGAACATCCAAAGAGGCACTAAATGCCTGTGTTTAGACACCTGAATTGCTTCAAGTCTTTCTGCTCCTTGGCAGAGTTTGAGACAAGCTACTAGATCTCTGAGGAGCCCAGTCTGCCAGGGAGATGGTTCACCCAGCAAGCAAAGGAGAAAAAGATTAACATTGTCATTTTTTCTGTAGTAAAATTTCTTCAGCTCAACCAATGAATACTTACCTTCTGAGGTGGAACAAAACAAAGTTACTCAAAATCAAAATATTTTTTACAAGACAGAAAAGTTTGCTTCCCATAGATTCTAGCTAAATGCTGCATAGGAAGTCTGTAAAATATTTTTCTGTCTGGTTCCTCTCAACCATAAACTCCTAAGAGATATGAAGAATTACAATTACACTTACTTACAATTAGACAACAAGAAAATAAGAAATTGCACTAGCAGAAAAAAAAAAACAGTTTTTTAACTTCTAATTTATAACCAAAATTTCTTTGTTTTTTTTTTTTTAAAGGTAATCCTGTCAAGCATTCTCTTACACAGAATTACAATAAAAGAAAATGTAAGAATTTCCCATTTACATTCTCTACACGCTTCATAATACCTCTATTCATTTCATCTCTTTTTAGCCTTCTATCTACCCCACACAGGCATTGATCACCTCCTATTTTTCTAATCATTACCTTTTTTACCCTTCACATCCTTCCAAATCCTTTTATATCTTTCATGGAATGGGATGACCAGAACTGGACACTATAGTCAGAGAAAGCTGAAGATAATTTCTGTCATTAAAATATTCAGGCCACATCTTTAATTATGTATTTGGTCTTCTCCTGGGAAGTAGAGTTCTTTC